>JAWRVZ010000036.1:3592500-4192500 GCA_037043235.1 Rhodeus uyekii | reverse complement strand
TCCGTCATGAAGGAAGACCACCAACAGAATCCCAGCTCCTGCAACAAAGCAGACTAAATTCATACACAATAACACTTAATAATTGGATTAGCTCTAATGCCACAGTACAAAAATAAATTAACATGGATAAAATAAGGGACATACATACAAACATTGATTTTTTTGTTTTGTTTTTATAAAAATGAAAAAGAAAGCTTATACTGACAAATACTCAATAATACAAAAGCAAAAAAAAAAACAAGACGTAACACCACAATATTGGAAAAGACTAATGAATACCAAACAAACAACAAATAATAATAATAAAAAAACACTGATTTCACAATGAAGCGATATATTAACTAGACCAAGCACAATTAGAGTAACAGTGGGTCAAACAAATGCAGTAAATCCCACGCAGCTGAGACAGCAAGGAGGCCAGATCTTACGCGCACACCAAGCTCGTGACCAAATGCAACCCGGGAGAACCAGGGCGGTGCTCCTGATGTGATTTCGAATGACCGACCAGTTTATATTCTCCACAGCCAACGTCTTCTAGGGTAATCACTTAAACAATTCATCAATCAAATGCAGGCATGAAGAACCCATCACTCCGTCCAACAGTCACAAGAGCAGTTGATTTTACCAAAAAAAGCCTTCAGGTGGCTTTAATGTTAAATCTACTGTGCAAAAAGCTTCAGCAATACCTTGAAATGTCTGTTATAACGTGAACAAAATGCCATTTGAATTGATTATGGAAGCTTTTCTGAAAAGTGACTTCTATAACAGCCTCACGAAGGACACATATCACTGTTTCAGGCATGATTCACAAAGGCAGGGCCATTTAAACAGCCCTCTTGAAGTCATTCAAATTTGGTGAATGCAATTGAAAACAGCCGTCTGCAAAATAAGTATGTCCTTCCTTTTTTTGTTGAAACATTGAACGCAAACTAACACCATTCCAATATTCTATCATGGTTCTTTGCAAGTCTGTGTGAATAAAAAACGACTGTGCTGCTTTGTTTATATTTGGCCTTTGGCAAGTTTTGCCATCATAAACAAACTGCTAATGGATCTCAAAGTTTTCTTCTTGCAGAAAATGCTTCTCTGAAACAGGTAGATATAAATGTTGAATGTTTATAACAAAGCATTTCTTATGCTATTAAGTATAGGACATTGATTATACAAGCAAACCATTGACAGTTATTTCTTTGATACGTTCCTCTCTGCAAAGATAACAGATTAATTTCTTTAATAAAGACATTATGTTGTTTGAACCAAACTAAAAAGATCAAAACTGAACTGGAATGGAGTAAATCCCAAAATCCTGACTTCAGTGTATGCTTGAGAGGTCTAATTAGGAAACTGACTGGGTTCTGATGTGTTCTTTGAGTTCCAGGAGAAAGCACATCCTGACATTCCCATGATCCCACAGGTCTCTGTGTCAGTTTCAGAATTTCAGTAAAAGAAAAGTACATGAAAGCATGAGAAAAGATAACAAGCATGGCAACGAATTTTTAGCATGAAAAGCAGACTTTCTCAAAATGCATGTTAAGAATGTATAAACATTGAATTCTCCCAGAGCTCTTCATTGTGAAGGTTGTATGTTAAACAGTTTCTTCTCTTCATATAGTTGTATCACATACAAACTTCCTAAAGCAAATGAGTTGGAGTTTCAGTGCAACCATCAATCAATATATTGTCAACAATGCATGAACTTGGATAAAGTGGCACCTCACAAGATATCTTGGTTTGTTAAAAGTTACTGTGGCTAGTCACACAAGTAAAACATATGGCTATGCTTTGTACATTTTTGGGCCATTATGGGTTGATTGTTGATTTCATCGGTACCATCGACAATTCTTTATTAAATACTACAGTAATAATGAAAACAAAAAACTTTTCTATTGGAATGCATTTTAAAATGTCAGCGAATACTCACATGACGGCTCAGAACGTTCTGTGGTTCCACAAACAAAGATTCTATCCAGAGGTCCTGCCATTGAAATAAATGTGATATTATTGAATTAAAAATTTACTCAAAAAAAGCCTGATAGACTTATAGCTGGCTATGAATAGTATTCTAGTGATTTTGGAGTATTGAGGTCTGATGCTGAGAATGTGGCTTACTCTTAGTGACAATTAGTCTAGTTTTATTTTTGTTAAAACCATAGGTAAAATGTCCTTGTGTCAGTGTTCTTTAGGCCGCTGATTTTTGTTCATGGTATTTAGCTTTCACAGAATGTTTTGCAAAAATACACAGATTGAATATGTTTGATATCTAAATGTTTGACTTAATTATTATAATTACCTTATTGGAATTAAAACTGGGCATCAGTAAGATTCAGAACCGAAATCACTAAAATCCAAATTATATCCGGCCCTACTAACACTTTTCGTAGGCTCTCACTCTTCATCCTACTGGTATTTCCTAAGTACAAATGCAGTTACATCATAAATAAATAAATAATTTTAGGAAAGTCTTTTCAAAGATGACCAAAACCTTTACATTCTAAAACCACATTGACATGACTAATTACAATGTCATTGTGTCTCCATTGTTTGTGAGGTAATGTTGACATTTTGTTTGGAGAGTATTTGAGCAAAAAACCCTATAGTGCTGCTTTTTCACTATGTAAATGAGCCAACTATGATAATGATTTTGGACTTTACAAGCTGTTATGTTTGCAATGAATTCTGCAGGTCTTCAAAATAACAGTCGCTCCAACGTTTGTTGGAAAGCACCTGTTTGTTTACACTGAGAATGCTGCGTCACATGCATCTATTTTCTAACAGAAGTAGTGACAGCCTACTGGAAGCTTTGTTTCTTCCTGTAAATGTTGCATAACAAAGTCTGTTATATTGTAAAGTCATTTTTTCTCACATCCCTTAATTTGTAACACTATGTTAACTCATATTGCTGTGCATATGTTATCTTTAAAATGTTGTCATTACATATGCATGAATTGTAACAACCAGATATCACTAACATTCCCGAAATCTGCACATTATCAGCCACATCTGAAATTAATCCACACTTCCATCATACCTGACTGCAGCGCTGCTCTGTGATTGGATGCTTTATTATAATATCATACAGTAAAATGCATTGCCCTCTGATGCTGGTAAGCCTGTTAAATCATCAGTCTTGGTCTCGGATGTAAAGCATAGAATCTGCAATTATTTTAGAAGCTGCAGAGATTACAGTGTTTATGTCACTAATAAATAAAGAACACAACATTATGATCCCTTGGAAAATGTCTCAAGTATCTGTGCGGACTGTATAAATCAGACCTAGAGACAGTTCATTAAAACAACAGCGGCTTAATGATGTGCCAACAAAATGAGAGGGAGACTGAAATGAAATCAGCACTGGGAATCGCCTATACTTTCACAACTTCCTTTTGCTGACATTATTTATTTTTTTATGTTTATTGGTATTGATCCCTGCAGTAATTTCAAATGCCTCAAGGGGATGATGATTTGTCTGCACTTAACGTTGGTTTGCATATTCATGTGAAAGTTAAAAACTCTTAATTCTCGCCTTTTCACTGCTCTATGATAAGTAATTAAAAAAATACTCTGCTTGCATTTATTGCGCATTTGCTTTAAACTTCATACTTGCTCTCTTTCCTTCTAGCTTCATTCTTGCTCTCATAATTAACTAACATTTCACTATGACCTCTAAGCTCTTCAATAAAAGGAAAAGGAGTTAAGAAGTTCAAGGCATCTGGCATTCTCCAGACTAATGATTTCTGTACTGACATATTAACCAACCTTTTCTGACTGAGGGAGACGACCTTCTCTAACTCTTCATTAGAGTCCACTAATAAATTATGCTCATGGCAACCTAATGTTGGCATCAAACCATCTCAAAAGAAAATATTCACATTTGATCATGCTTGAGAGAACAGTCAATTGTAATATTACTGGTGTGTCATTTTTCACTTCCTGTCACAGTCATGTCATGTTGTTTCACTTCCGGGTCCCTTCTGTGTATATTCCCATGCCCCTGTACCTGTACCTGTCTTGTTTATCACTGCCCTCATTAGTCTTGTTAGGTGTTTCCCATCTCCTCTTGTTATAAATACCCTCCTGTGTTCTCATGTCTCTGTTGGTTGTTGATATGTCATTTTCTGTGTGTGGATGCCGGCACTTTGTTCCTTGTGTTTCCTAGGTTTGCATTAAGAGTGCCATTTTGTTTTCTAACTTTCTAAATTGTGTTTCATTTTATATACAGAGTTTAAGTTTGAATTCTGCTGCTTTCTTGTTCCTTGCCCCGCATCGCACACAACCTCCCCCGAGTATAACAATTAGCATTTTTTTATTTAACTTTTTTTTTTTTTACCCAGCATAATTTAAGTAATTGAACTGTCAGAATATTTGTTCTGTATCACATTTGCTTTAATGACAGCAGCACGGGTTTTCAAAAGTCTAAAACTTGAGTCCTAGTTCAGCTTGAATATTTGAACTTTGCATGTGCACACACATGTATAAAGACACTCACAATGGAGAGATGTCACATTCACGACCTTGAAGGGTTCTTTTTAATGTGTGAATCTTTGGCTAGAGCAAGAAGGAGCTTAAGTATTTTAGTAGCATTAATGATTTCCATTAATTGTGCTTTAAGATGCAAATATCACCTTTTAATTCTTGTCACACAGTGGCAGATGTTTTGTGGTCTCTTATGTTGTGTTCCTTTCCTTTTTCTACCTAAAATAAAATGCTTTACGTTTCTCAATTATAGGCCCATCATGGATATTGTTATTAACAGATCCTGCCTTCTGCTGCTAATCGTCCTTGCCTGGCAATTTATGTTGTGATACAAAAATGTGTGTATACAATGTATGAGAAATTTCACACCATGCCATATTTTATCCAAAGATTGCTAGTCAATTTGAGTAATGTCATTGTGGATTCTAATTAATTATGTAATGACGTCTTCACACAGTGACATCACAACATCATAAAAACAAGTTTTATTTGTGTGACTAGCCACAGTAACTTTTAACAAACCAAGACATCTTTTGACTCTAGCCAAGTTGTTGACAAGTCAACCAGCCTCTAGCAACTTCTAAATATTAGGTGGCAACAGTAGAGATTGAGGTATATTGTGTGATAATAACGATGCATAGCCATAAGTTATTTTTGTTCATTACCTGAGACTGAGTATCATTAAGAACAGACACCAGCAGGCATTGGTACAGCTGATTCCTTTTCCTACTACCGTTACTGAAGACATAACCAATTGGGTTTATGTCAATATACCCACCAAGACTTTTCCGTTGATTTATTGCTCAACATCCCTTAATAACTGTTTTTAACATCAAGCAGTTCCTGCACTGTATTTTCTTATTTTAATGCATATTTGTTTTGAGCAGTCCTGCACTGCGTGGCATAGTTATATTTACAAAGTGCCATATATACACAACACAAAAAATTATATGATTCATATCAAATATCATTAGATATGAATTCTGTCATTCAAACTTATCATAAGTTTTTTGTTTTTCATTCTCATTATTGTCAGCACCTGTGCGAGCCTGTATGACATCACTCGTATGACATCTCTATGTCGCCCAGAATGTAAAGGCATGAAAGATGCTTTCTCATTTTTTCAGATTTTCATGCTTTCAGATTTCGCTGTATGAAAGAGGGCAAGTTGTTTTGATTAAATATTACGAGGGTGCACTAATAAAACAACAACAACAACAACAACAACAACAACAATAATAATAATAATAATAGTAATAATAATAATAATAATAATAATAATAATAATAATAATAATAATAATAATAATAATAATAATAATAATAATAATAATAATAATAATAATAATGTGCATGGATAAATAATGTATAAAAAATGATGCAATATTCCATAAAAAAAATAGAATAGTCAATTTTGATTTAAATTCTGAATGCACCTGGTATCTGCAGCTCCCCTGTGATGTTGACCCAGTGGATACAATATGATCGACAACGATTTCTTTCTCATCAACCACACTGCTTTCGGCTTTAATTTACACCACAGAGATTCTATGTGCCTCTCTTGAAAGAAATTAATTAATCGCCAGCAGATTGGCTCTTGTAATAAAGCAGCTGTGGTCTGGCCTCCCCCCTCCACCCCAAAGGACCAAAGGAACCAGTGATATGAAATATAGCCTCCCTCTTTTGGTCCACTTCGTTCTGCTAATGAAAAGTCTAATAGAAACTAATGATTCAGCCTTGGACACGGTCACTGCACAGCTATATGTGTAGCCATTTGAGTGCTCTCTACATCTCAGCTATTTGTATCAGTTTGCAAAGATCGTACCTGGATTTAATTAATAGCCTTTGTAGCATTTGTGTACTCAGTGCCGCCTGGAGGGCTTTAGTTAATTTGACCCGACTGCTTGCGAAAGTAAAACAAGGGAACAGGACCCATGGGTATTGTTAACTACTGTCTATTGCTTTGGTCTGTCAAAACAAAAGGCAGTTACGTGGTCAGATGAACAGATTGTCTAAGACTTGCCTAAGAGGATAGGCAGCTTGTTGTTAGCAAATTCCCCTTCGCATTCATTCACAGAAGTGTTTGTATCTGAATTTGCATTAGAATTGATCCTCTCTCCAGCTCCCCAGCCTAGTTTTCGCAGTTATTCTGGCTCATTTTTGCTTGTGTTTTGGTTTAATTAGCATGTATCAATATGCAGATGAATTTAAACAACGTGTCGGGGAACATTAACAATGAAAAGGTCACAAATTTAGCCATATCTAATGAGGGCACTATCTTTTCATCCAGTATTATGGACTTGTTTGAGCCTGTTGTTTTGTTTGCTGAATTGATTAAACACTTCGTCTTGTATGCTGCAATTCACATTGATTGCTGTGCATGTTGTTTACAGAAATTTTGCGGGGAAAATAAGAAAAAGTTTTGGAAGCATTTGTCAAGACGGTGTGAACATAGACTTTACATGTTACAGCGTGAGCCGGGAGTGAGTCTTTTCATTACACGTGACAATCTATAGAGTGTATGTGTCAGGGTTCTGCCACATTCGGTCTAGTAGTCATTTCTTGGTTTTGTGGCAGAGCTCTGACGCTACCGTTATGTCTCGTGTTTGGTGTGTGTGCGCACGGCGTCGAGGATTCGAGCCACGCGCGCGCTTGTCTGATACTTTGGTCTGGTTCAGTTTCGGCTTTGAATCGGGATTCGGGCATTCATAACTCGTGTGTGTGTTCGTCCTTGTCGTGAGCTCGTGAGAACTCGTTCTTGCGAGCTCTACGTTATGTGAGTGGGCGCGGTTTCAAGCTTTGCGCGAGCCACGCCTCCTCTCGTCCGTGTGTTTATGTTTGGCACGCAGTTCGCTTTCCATTGGCCGCGTGCTTGTGTTTTGTCACGCGCAGTGGTTGTCACCAGCTGCGCGTCGTCTTTGTTTAATTGGCGTCATGTTCATGTCGTGTCTGTTACCCCGCCCGTCTTGTTTCATTGTCTTTAGTTTGATTTATCCCAGCTGACTTTCCTCGTTAATTTCCCCATGTCCTCCCTATATATTCCGTCTTTGTCTGCGGTTCTGGGTTGCGTCGTTGTCTTTACTATGTCTGTTCCTGTCCTGAGTTTTTCCAGTCAAGTCAAGTCTTTAGTCTTTCCTGTCAAGTCGAGTCTTCAGTCTAGTTTTTTATTCAAGTCTAGTTTGGTCTTGTTTTTCCCCCTCGGGGTGGTTTATGTTTGTATTTTGTTTTGTTTTGTATTAAAAGCCCTTTCACCCGCATCTCTGAGTCCTCGCTCTCTCACACCTGACAGTATGTACATTTGGTGGATATCTATGATTTGAGATTGGTGCAGCCTCAACATTCTTCAATCATTCTTAACACACCTCACACCACAGGAAAATCTGATAAGATAATATTTAGAACCATCAAGATAACCGGGACTTTACCTGGATTGTCAAAAGTGGGAAATTGGGCCAAAATCAACCTGATTTTCTTGTAGCGTGTAGATTCATTAAACAACTGAGGCTTATCATGGGCAATGCTTCATGAAATTGTTGTAGAGATGCACCTGTCACAGTCATGTCACGCTCCTCCTGTGTGTCCCTCCTGTGTTACCATAGTCTGTAATGTAACCACTCCCCCCTGTTTGTTGCCAGCTGTTACTTGTTATTGCGTCATGTTCTCCATTGTCTTTGTCTATCGTTGACATTACGTGTGTCTAGTATGTGTATGTTCTCAGTTTCCAAGTTTGCACTAAGTGCCGTTTTGTTTTCCGTTTTTTTATTAAAGTGTTTCTGTTTTGACCTCCGAGTCTGCTCCGTATTTTTACTCATTGCTCTCCGCATCACACGCCAGCCTCGTCGCTGACAGCACCGATACCGGTACCAGTATCTGTGCATAAACTAATATTTATGTATAACAAGTGGTTTTTCTAAATGAATTAGGCTGGTAATTTTTGTTGTAGCATCAAAATTAGAAAAGAGAATTGCGATATCTCAATGGCATCTAATAATTTTAACCACTAACCCAATCCTTATTCACTGAGCCCTGATGTAGCAGCACTAAATATGTGAAGCGCTATTAAATGAAGAGTAAAATATGGTAATAAAATGAAAAGTAACAGAAGCTCATACAATACTTTTAACAGGCTGTAACAGGAAAATACAGGTATCGGCAGGTACAAAAAAATGAAAGTATCGTTGTCAGACTCAATTAAATTCATTTATCTGTATAGCACTTTTCACAATACATATTGTTTCAAATCACCTTAACAGAAAATGCATGGACTGGGTATGCAAAGTAACTTGAAAGCAGTGCAACAATTTTTTGTACGATTTTGAAATACTTCTTTGTTTCTAATGTTGTGGTTCTATTTGTAACTGATTGGTATTTGGCTTAAAACTCTTTAACAAAGACTTTTTTAATTCCTATTGTCTGCGCCATTGCCTTGTGACCAGCACTCTGGTGTACAGCATACGTTAATTTTTTTGCAGTTCTTTTTGGTAATGCTAATAGTACAGAATTCACACACACTTTGAGTTATTTTCCTAGTGTGTTCTGTCAAATTTATCCAGCCTTTTCTTTCTGAGTAATTTCATTTTATAGAAAATAAACAAGAAACAAATGGCAAATAACTTTTTTGGGTTAAATTTTCCTTGGTCTTCCAATTTTCTTTTCCTTTGGTTGGTTGTAACATACCTCAGTCTGGACTGAATCCTTTAGTGAATGTGTTACATCAGGTTCTGATCGGTCTCTGAGCCTGAGTGTGCCTTTGATCTGTGCTTGTCAGATCCAGAGAGTTAAATGTGACTGGGAGAGAGCGCACCTGCGACCTGGCTGGAAAGATTACTCTGTGTCAATTTTCATTAACCCTTGGCCATTTTCCATCACTATACTCATGGCTGTAAGTGTGAGACTTTATCTACAGGGGACATGGGCACACAGCTCTGAACTTCATTTTCATATTTAAATGCCTTTTCTCTTGAATTCTTGAATGCACCCTGTTGGCACTTTTAAAACATAGTGTCCTACTCTGCTGGTTCTGAATAGAAGGAAAACAGAAATATGTGTGTTTCCCCTCCGATACCAAATAAACATTGAGACAGTTGTCGCAAAATGGGGTGCATTTGGATTGCTCATATTATAAGATTACTTATGAAAGTGTTTGAAAGGAGCAGTTCATCCCAAAATGAAAATTCTATCATTATTTATTAATCCTCATATAATTCTAAACAAACATTAATAAATCAAACACATTACAATAAATGCATGACATTACATACATTATTATAAATAATAATGTATGTAACACTATGGAACACTGTGGGAATGCTTTAGGGTGTTTGACTTGTGAAGCACAATATAATTGATAGAGTGTGAATGCACATTGAGGGATGATGACATCATGAACCAGGAGGATAAAGGTGTGCCAGAAGGCGGAAGTGGCAGCTTTAAAATCTTCAGCAAGTGCAGTGAAATGGTCTAAGTTTGTTATGTTGCTGGCAGTGTGTGTGTGTGTGTGTGTGTGTGTGTGTGTGTGTGTGTGTGTGTGTGTGTGTGTATTTAATAGATCCCCAGCTAGTTTAAAAAGAACAGGACATCCCACACCACAGTAGGAAAAACTACTATGGTAAGCGAACAGCACTTTAGATTCTGTGTTTCTCCCTGTTTCTTCTATTTGTTTGTTTGGGAGCAGAGCATGCATGGTCAGTGTTTGAGGACGCTGGTTGTATTTACTAAAGAAATGTGCTCATCTCCAGCCTGGAAGAATATAAAACGTCGCCCAGGCTTGTGATCATCAGGTTTGGATCCCACTGTTCTTGACGCAAAGCTCTGATTTTTCACCCTGGGGTTCACACATAAATCTTTAAGAGATGGACCTGGCCTTACCTCTGCCCTCACCTGGCAAGACCGATTTCTCTCCCACGCGATGCAGTTACTTCCATCCCAGTAGAGGCTCCGGTGGTGCAGTTATGCAGCTCTGAGGAGCTAGATGTTGTTAGCATGAAGACTGGAGATGAAAATTTCCCACTTTAATCTCCATCTTATGAGTCGTGACTCAAATATGTCGGGGCTTCCTTTTTGATCCTCACACCTCACACAAGTGTTCAGGTCAAAAAAAATATTCTGGACTTCCTCTCGGCCTAGCTCTTTCACTCCACACTTTCACCAAATGCTTGGACGCAGCACTATTTCCTGCTGCATTCCTATGGTATTAGTGTACTCAATTATATTTGACGACTGGCTTTCCACACTCAGTCGTGACTGTAAGGCGTTGAGATGTCTTTCTTGCTTGTATGAAAGAATTGGGGTTGATACCTGTGTCTGTTCCAGAGGACCACATTCCTAAACGTTGTCTGGGATTCAGTACCGACGTTAGCATGGCTACCCCTGTACACATCAATGCCACTCTCCCAGATATCAAGAGCATACAACTAGGCCGGTCACTCATTCTCAGACACTTTGAGAAAGCGCTAGGTCTCATGGCAGGAGTTTCCAGTGTTACCCCGCTCGGGTTACTGCACATGAGGTGCAACAAATTGCAACCAAATTGCAGTGGTCACGTGGCGACGCCTACACATCTTAGTTATGTGGAAGAAATCCTGGTTTATGTCTCAAGGGCATGTACTGGGAGCTACGTCATGCTGTTGACAGATACCTCTCTCATGGACGGGAGCATTTCTGGGGGAATCGCTTTACACAAGGTTTGTGAAGCAGACACCACCTCTCCTGGCACATAAATGTGCTAGAGATTCTGGTGGTCCGTTAAGTGCTTCATAGTTTCTCCTAGACCTTAGGGGCCGTCATGTTGTTGTCCACACCAAAAACAGCTGCGTTTTTTCTCTTTCCCTGCCCAGGGCCTGGCCTCTGAGGGGACCCAGCTCACAGACTCTCTTAACCAAGGTTGTTGAGACCATCCTACACTCCAGAGCTCCCTTCATGAGGAAACTGTACACCTGTACAACTGTACACAAGTGGAAACCTTCACTTTTTGGTGCAGTGAGAGGCAGCTGAACCCAGTTACCTGTCAGATCGGCACTGTCTTGCAGAGTTCCTGCAAGACAGGGTTACTGCTGGGTTATCCCCTTCTACCCTGAAGGTCTGTATGGGTGCCGTAGCTGCCTATTACGTACCTCTGGTATTTCATTTGGGAGAGACCCCTCAGTTACATGTTTCCTTCATGGCACACCGAGGCTGAGGCAAGCAATCCCGACCTGGGATTTGTTTCTGGTTCTCCAGGACTAATCCCAGGCCCCCTTGGAACATATAGAGAATGTTCCATCAGGTTTCTGACTTTATAGCTCTTTTCCTCCTTGCCCTTACATCCTAGCTACTAGCTTAGGAGATCTTCATCTTAGTGCTCTCGGCAGGCCTTCATCACTGTGGTGGCGTTGTCATACTCATTCCCATAGCATTCCGACGCAGGGCAAGTTCCCTTGAAAGGGATGTCTCAGATTATGTATCCAACCATAGTTTCCTGAAGAGGGAACAATACACTGCGTCATACTGACACACTTACTACGTGCCTGCCTGGTGTTTAACTTCGGACACTGCTTAGCTGTTGCTTCTGGCACCATTTTATCCTCCTGGTTCATGATGTCATCATCCTTCGACTTACATTCACATTCGATTGATTTTATTGCACTTCACGAGACAAATCGCGCTAAAGCATTCCCATAGCGTTCCAATGCAAAGTCTTGTTCCCTTTTCAGGGAACTAGGGTTACATACATGACCTGAGACATTTCCACTTATATATTAGAATATATATCTTATAATACATCTTAGTATAATGATGCAGGCACATTTCTGTACATTCATGTTGTTTTCATGCATTCAGGATAAGGCTTTTATCTGTGTTTAGTAAATCAGGATTTGTTAAAAAAGGATTTGTGTACTGTAGGAGGTACATGCAGTAAGGTCAAGGCTGTTGGTATTGTTTTTTTCATCTTCTGGTATCTCCGTCTGACCTTGCTTGACATGTCTAAAATGCAAGGAAGCTCTAAACAAGATCTTTACTGTTGCACTGTAAACATGCTGCAAACTGATTTTTCATTGTGTGTGTGTGTGCTTAGATGTGCACAAATTTATGATTTATACAGATATATTTATTCATATATCATTTGGTTATTAGGTGTTTTTTTTTGGAGTCTCCAAGTGTCCTTTGTTTGGAAAGACATTAATTTACTTGGAAAAAAGATGAGAATTCAATCTAATCAGTTTACTTTACAGGATAAAGCAAATTATGACAAAATAGTAATTGCATTAAAACAAGATAGCTGATGCATTCTTCATTTCATAATAAGTCAGCAATTAATCACAATTGATCTCTCACTTATCGTGAAATTAATCTCATGTGATTAGGGTGCGATTAATCACAATTAAACATTTAAATCTGATGACAGTTATAATAATTATATTATTGATTAATTTAATGATTCAACTATTTGGTGAACATTTTTATTATGAACGGTCTAATACATCAGTGCATGACAACATACCTCAAATACCTGCTGCATTGTATTTAAGCATTTGTATTTTTCAATAAATAATGTATCAAATATTAAGTATTTATTTAAATAAATGCACTAAATCAACAACAAATCATCTCAATAACAATATAAATGTTATTCTTGCAGACACATAAACACATAACGGCACACACACTATGTTGGTTTCCATGATTTATGTGCTCTTTCCATTGACGTAATTTTGATGTTGTATAAACTGTATATTCTATCCCCTAATCCTGGAATTTTACCAAATCAAAAAACATCCCCCCACTCCCTCCACACACACACACACACACACCCACACACACACACACAAAGTATATATGTAGGCTATATTGTGAAATGTAATTTAAAAAGTACGATTTTGGTCATATTGCCAACTCCTAAACGACCAGTGAAGGAATGTGATTGATAACATAATTAGTGTACATGACGCTCATTCCCTCAAATAGACATCTAAAATGAGTGTGATTTATTTTGTGGCAAGCAAACTTTTCATATGATGAGGAGGTTGAGGGCAGTAATAACTTGATCCTTTTATCGATGTTGCAAACATCATCTCAACTCAATAAATAACTTACATTAACTAACTAATATGTTTAACCAATGTGAACTAATGCAGCCTTATTGTAAATTGGTATCAGTTTAGAGATATTTTAGTCAGGGATCTTATCTAAGTCATTAATTTAGTGTTGCGACAATGCTAGTTTATGGAACTATTGTATAAAATCAATTTCACAGTTCAAATTGGATAATTTGCTGATGTTTGGGAAGATCAGCATGCTCGTGTGATATTTCTTTCCTAAGTCATGTATAGAAATATAAAACAAAAACTAATGCAGGGGCATTTTTGCCGCCATTTATTGAATTTTGGGATCATTACCGTATTCTTTGCTAAATCATGCAGTGAACATTTGCACTCTGAAGGCAGTGAGTGGCATTTTCTGTAATATCAGCTTCCGCGTAGTTAAAAGAACAATTACGATATTATCATAAATGATTTTGCACACACCTTCACAAGGCTGACTTAATTGTAAATTGTGCAATTTTTAGATGTTGGTAAACTGTCCCTTTAAGCTATTAATATGCATAGGTTAGGGACACCACCAGGGGACTGTTGTGTGTTTCCATATGTTGCGAATATAAGAATCAACCGTTGCTGTACAAATTCATACTGCAGCAGAACACCAATTCATCTTATAGCAGAACCCATTTAACCTTTGGTGGGCTCAGTAATTGCCTCTTTGGCCTACACACCACTTCAAACAGTGACAGGTGGGGAATTTGAGGCCAAAACCTCTGCAGCAAGTGAATGGTATTTAGAATAGGACTCTTTTTGCATTCAGTATTCCCAGACCTTTGATAGCATATTAAGGACAGAGCAGGGAAGTGGTTAATCATCTCCTCTCACCTCCCAGCAGTTCAGCTCATCCCTGCCAGGCTCTGACATTTCCTCCCTTCAGCCAGCCCCACCCCCTATCACCCGCTCACCTAATTGACATTGACATATAGGACGTCACAGGAAACTTACAACTGCAAGCTACAGCAGACCTATCTTTCTGTTTCTATTTTTAAAACAATACAGGTTCAGTGAGGAATGTGTTTGTATAAAGTAAAAATAAATCTGCTCGGCCGAAGGCTGCATGGATGACAAGCCCCAGTTTGACAGTTTACGAGGGCGTATCAGTGTTTGATTTGTCTGCTTTCTGAGGTCACTGATTTTCAGCTCTAAATGAACAGAGGCATAGCAGTAAACCTATGGCCATGGAACGCTGTCGGCCAGCCTGCGCCATTTTTCCTCTGTTTGAGAGTTGTAAATAAAAGAATGACAACACTGTGCGATGAGAGGTGGTCTGAAAGAGTTGTATAGATAGAGCATAGGAGCCTGGAATCTGTTATTTAATGAAAGATAAATGCTGTTGTTTTACTAATAATGAAGAACATTGCTTATTCATTTTGAAAGATCTCTAACCCGTCTACAAGAGAGCAGTTCTTTGACGCTGTAGCTCTGCTCTCGATTGTTATGCATTCTGGGTTTAAGGGTTAGATGATATTCAAAAATGATGAACTGCCTACTTTACAATACAAAAGCTTTTGAAATTCAACTCAAATTTTTAAGACACATTTTATACTTAATAAATGCTCTTTTATTTTATTGTTAATTTTATTGCCTCGAATAATATAATAATATAACACACACACACACATTGATAGTATTTGACCCATATTGATGTATTATTTGATATATATTACACACTTTTCGTTTTAGTTTAGTGAATTTTACTTAATATATATGCGCAATTTATTCTTAATTTAATTTCATAACGTAATATTAAAATAATAGAAATAATTTTAAATGTACAGTTACAAACTCCACTTTACTTTTACTTTCTAAAATTTCCAGTGACAATTCTGCTTCCTGTTTGCTAGCTCAATTCAAAATTATTAACTGAACGGAAATCTAATTCCACTTCTGAATTGCAAATGGGAGACACCGTTAGATTAAAAGAATAGAGATTCTCTGAAAGAAGCATTTAGCTGAGCAAATTGATTGTGCTGTGTCATCACCTTGCTTGGTCTTGCTAATCAACCTCCTTTTTGATAACTTCAGTGACTTCAATCAGAAAATTGAGGCCAATCGATCAGGACAAACAGTCCTTGAATTCACATTTGGAAAGGAACACGAAGCACACGGATTTTGCTAAATCTTCTAAATGTGTGTGTGTGCAGAGATTTAATGGATTTAGAGGTTTTGTGAAAGTTTTGTGTTGGTAATCAGGGAGCATTATCTGAAGTCTCTCATCTAGCAAACTTCTAACCTGAGATTTACTGCACTGTCTCTCTTAGAGCCGTCATGCCTGGGCAAACGTGCAGTGTGTTTTTCCTGCACATTTTCTCTTTCATCACTCACTGAACTGAGACCAAAAGAGTATTTGGATTTAAGTTGTGAATGTGAGGCTAGCTGAGCCTAAATGCATTAGTGCCTTGAGAACCGATCATCCATAGATGGCCAGGCTAATTGCTGCTCTAACCATGATGAAGTGCGGTGCAGTGTGACTGTTACTGAGCTGCCCTAATATTGTAGACTGCTGGAATTCCCTCTAGCTGAAATTGCAGAGGCCTCATTCAGAATGATTGTGACCTGACAGTCCTCCTCAATTTCTCGATATTCTCTCTTTAACTTCAGTAACGCGTGCTTGGCAAATTTGTCCGACCTGTCTGCTTTTCCGGTGTTGGTTTCAGTTTTGTTATTTATATTTTCAGAGTTTCAGCATCAAAAACAGCCCTCTTTTGCAAATAAGGTCTTTGTGTTAGGCATGGAGTGAGGGAGGATGATGAAGACATGGAGAATAGGAATAAAATACAATTATAATTAAAATAAATGTTACGCTCTGTGCCAAGGCTTCGGAGCGTGTGTCGAGAAATCCTGTAAGCTTTTAGTGAAGTGTGTATCGAGCCTTGTATCGGTTTAGACCGATGAGGTCAGAAGCATTGATTCAGTGAGTGGTTCGAATCTTGCTGCGAAATTTTGATTTGTCTTTTTTAATTGAAATGATCTTGCCGAACCAAATATGGGGCGATTAGAGGATCCACTTCAGTACTGGGAGAGACAGAAAGTTATATTTTACACATCTGTACAGGCTTGCTGTCAAGTATGCATGTACCCCGGCTTCATCTGTGCCTTGAGAAAGGGTGTTTTCAAAGGCAGAAGTTGTTCTCTAAAAAACAAAAATCGCCTTAGCCCTGAAACAGTTGAAAAAAATAATCTTAAATAAAACTAAAGTATATCCTGAAGTATATCCTCTTCATTATTTTTCTTGTTTCCAAAAATTTGTCCAAGATACACAAGCACATTCACTACCCTCTAGCCAGTTAAATCCAATCCAATACAATTGTAATTTTGCCCGGTCTGCCGATGACCAAACAATTGATAATACATTTGATAGTCCCATAAATTTCAAGCCAATACTTTTATTACAAAGTTATGTTAATACAATCATTATACATCACAAGAAAATAAACATTATATATAGACAGTGTATATATATATGTATATAGACAGTATATATATATATATATATATATATATATATATATATATATATATATCTGTAATGTTCCTGATTGGTTTACACTCTTTGGCCACAAGACGGTTTTGAGAGCAAATGAGGATTTCACAATTGAACCCTTTTGTGAACCACTTGGCTGAAAAGGTTCAATGCTTTATGAGGCTTCATCTTGTTATCGCTAATAAAATAAAATATTTGTAATGATGAACTGAAAACAGACTTTATATATAAAAAAACACAAGGGGACTTCTTGTGCATTAAACTGAAAATGAATATATAAAGGAAATAAGAGTCCGATGGCATACAAAACACATCCAACATATGCGACAACAAATCAGAACTGAGGGAGACATGAGGGAATAAATAGATGAGGGGAGATAGGACACAGGTGACAGGACTGACGAGATTAGTGATTGACATGACAGGTGAGTCGAATGACACAGGGAAGAACACAGGAAGAAGGTGGAGACTGGACAGGACTGTGACACTTCACATGCATTTCAATAAAACACACACACACACACACACACACACACACACACACACACACACACACACACACACACACACACACACACACACACACACACACACACACACACACACACACACACACACACACACACACACACACACAATACTATATAGTCTATAAACAACAGTTCAAACTTTTTTACTCTTATTACTCTTGTCCCTTATGATCACCAAGACTGCATTATTTAATACAAATACAGTAAAACTATTATATTACACTTTTACTATTTTAAATAATTGTTTTCTGTTTTGATATGATTTAATGTGCCATTCATTCCTGGGATGCAAAGCTGAATTTTCAGCATTATTACTCCGATCTTCAGAGTCACATGATAATTTAGAAATTATTCTAAAATACTGCTCAATACATATTTCTTATTGCTATTAATGTTGAAAACTATTGAAAAAAGTTTTTTTTTCACCTTTTAATCACCTTTTAATCCTCCTGGGCATTATTTTTGTATTGTATACATTTCTGACTTCTTCTTTCTAACCCTTTTTCTTTAATTCCACATCATGTTCCCTACTAAGTATTATGTTTTTTGTTGTTGTTGATAGCTACAAGGCAGAAGAGAAAAACTTTTTCACCCCGGATCTGCTAAAGGACACAGATACACCAAACAACTGGGACCGAAGTCATTCTGTCATAGCTTGAGATTACTTTAGGGTCAAGGGTTTTCTCTGTGGTTGTTTGACAGTGGGCTGAGCAGAACTCAGTCCCCTTCAGCATTACAGACCCTTGTTCCCTTCCGAACGTGCTTAAATTCAAACCAATAGTGATGTAGAAACCCAAGCTGACTTTTCTGTCTCTATTGCAAGCTGTTACTGTAGATCAGACCAGTCATGCTTAAGGTGTTAGAGATCATGAGACCTGTATTAAATACTGTAGTTTAATATCAGAGGGATTTGGTGGCTACTGAGTGATCGTGAAAACATATTATGAAGATTATTAGGTTGTTGATCATACATTTAATGGAGTGGAAGAATATATTTTCAACAGTGTGTTACTAACCCCTCTTTTGTTTCTCTTTCAGTAATCAATCTTCATTAATGGTTTGGCCAAACTCCACAAAAGCATCTGGTTTGAACAGATGTATTACATTATAATTGATAATACAAGATAAATGACAATTTTTGTTCTTTTGAATTTAGCACTGTCCAAAGTGTTTCCCAGGTTAATAGATTTTAAGGACAATTTTAATTGCTCTACCGTGGTCAAAACTTAAAAGTAAAATTAACATTTATTTTATAAAGTGCTGTACACAACATAAGCAACACATAGCTCAAGTAACACAAGTAAACATCAACAAACAAATCCTTGTTTAAAAAATGTCATAAGCCGACCTTTAAAAGTGTCAAAAGTTTGAGATTCCCTGAGTTCAAGAGGCAGAGAATTCCAAAGCATATGAAAAGAAAGCCCTGTCACCCATAGATCTTAAACCTGTTTGAGGAACAAGCAACAAGCTGGATTATGAAGAGTGCAATCTGAAATTTGGGGAATTTAACAATTTAGATCAATACTGTGGAGCTATGTCACACAATCCTTTGTATGTCAGCATCATAAATTTAAAATCAACTTGCAACCTGACTGGGAGCCAGTGTAAATAGTCCAAAACTAGAGTAATAGGATTGCATATTCTCGACACAATCAAGATCCTGGTGGCCAAGTTTTTTTACATATTGCAGTGTGTGGGTAAGGGTTGAGGTGAGGACTCAATGATGCAAAAGAAGATGGGCTTTTATTTAATAAAAATTAAATAAAACAAGCAAAAATGAAACATGACAGGACTAACTAGACTGAACACGACTTGGCTTGACATGAGTCTGAAACATGATGACAATTCAACAGATAAACACAGGACAGCAAACACAGGAGGATTAAAGAGGGAACATGAGGCAGGTAAATGCTAGAGAGCAGGTTGGGGCAAATCAAACCATTAATGAGGAAACAAAACGGGCGGGGTTACACAATAGACAGGAGAGCACATGGCACACGACAAAAAACACATGTAACAAGACATGTCCTCAGACAAAAACATGACATGAACACAGCCAATGAGAACACTCAAAACAAAACAACATGAAAGCGCGCAACCAGTGAAACACAAGCTCGTGGCCGATATAAACATGAACTGCGTGCTACACAGAACACAACTCACGTGGACAAGAGCACGCGCAGGCCAAGTGAAGCTCAATACCATGCACACTCACATGACATGACAAAGCGCACAAGCGCGAGTAAACACTCGCCTCGTGCGCTAACAACACAAGACAAACACACGGAGCATTAGTGCCCGAATCCCGAAACACAAAACTGAAATGGAACAAGACTAGAATCGGGATCGAACACCACGCCCCGCACGCAAGTTAAGCATGAGGACAGGAAAGTGGACGGCGTTGACACAAAAGAAGAGACATTATGGTAGTGTCAGAGCTCTCCCACAAAAGCAAGAAATGACTAAACCGAATGTTACAAAACCATGGCACTGCAGTTTGTTAAGTGTGGATTTAAAAACTCCAGCTAAAAGGGCGTTACAGTAATCTATCTCAGAGACGACAAAGGAACTGATCAGCTTTTCAGCTACAGAGAAATTTAGCAAAGGATGCATTTTTGCTATATTTCTGAAAAGATAAATGCATGTTTTAACACCACTCTGAACAATAGAATCAAATGAAACACTATGTGTAATTCAAAGTAGCAATGTACTATAATCTTATTCACATAGGTGATGACACTGTCATTATAGACATTTATTTGGCTTTAAGTACATGTACATGCCACTGTTCACCATGATCAAACGCCAAACTGTTGGCACCCACCTTTGTTTGAGATTTCTATGGTTATCTGTGAAACGTCGTAATTTAGGGAATTCACATCTGTTCTTAAATGCAAGTGTACATCATGGACATGGCCATAGTTACTTTCTGTTTTCAGGAAAAAACAACAACAACTTTGTTCCAAATATCTAAAGGCTCAAAAAGTGTTATGTACCAAAAAATAGCCGTACTGCACTTGGTGGTGAATTTTGTTTTTTCAAAGATTTTTCAAGATTTAATGGAAAGATTTACATGGACGATTTAAATATTTAACACTGCATTACTTGTATGGGTGTGTGTTCTCTTTCTCTCTCTCTTTTTAATCCAGGTCAGGAATTTCCTCTTGGGAACTGCGAGAAAAACACAAACTTTTCAGATTATTTTCACACGTAGCAAAATTATTATCTATATAGGTCTATATATTCTACTAAATTAATTCTATATGAGGACACAATGGGAGATGCATCTTGACATACAATCGTTGGGTTTGACTATATTTTGTGGTGTTTTGTAGTCTATAATTGTAGTCTATTGTTTAGCTACTGGGAACCACTTGTCGTGAACATTTACATTAATGATCTATAAACATCAATTATTTTTATGTCATCTTAGTTTCCACTTGTTCCCTTTGCCTGTAATCAAGACACCCTATTATTTTATGCTTTTTGTTTACAGAACAATATGCAAAGGTGTACCAAAATTAGCATCTACTGTTTTGTACTACATTTCACCATGCATTTCAAAACCAATGCCCCCCTGTTCAGATTCTCAAAACCATTTGATTTTCTAAGCTTTGCCTGAATGTGAAAATGCTGTTACGGGCTCTCCTTACAACTCTTCTGGGTGAATTAAATATTATAATATTTGTAACAAAGCCATGATATAAGAACACTTTGATCCAACAGGCAGAACTTATAGAAAAAATAATAAACCTATTAAAGTCTAACAAAACTTTGATTCTGTGACCTTGATACAAGCCGAGAAAGTTTGTCAGATAATTGCTATCTTAATTGAGTTTTGTTTTTGTCCATTCATTTTTATATCCTTTTCTTTGTAAAGCAATTACATGTAGACACATATTTATTAAATGAATAAAAACGTCATTCCTTAGTGACTAAATTCGCAATTAAAACATCAACTTACAGCTATATTATCCGAAACACTGCAGTTATCGAGCACAGTGCAATTTCCATTGTCTCAGTGCACCAAAGCGACATGCCATACAACACACATCCAATAACCATAATGTCAGCAAGAGTAATGACTTAAATTAGAAGTTGGAAATATTTAAAGAGATGTTTTCCTCTGATTTACCTCAAGAAGAGCTGCACACTTAATGGTCCTTTATGTCTCTTAATCCACCAGCACTGCAATGAACATTGGTTTAAAAATGGTTCTTGGTTATGACAACCATACACGATGCAGACTAATTGCTTTCGGGGCACAGGTCAAGACATCGTGGATGGCTAGCAGTTTCCCAAGGGTATTTGGAGAGAAATAGGGGAATAATTTCACTGTGCACTCTGCAGTGGTGTCCAGAGACCTGTTACCAACTGATCCAAGGAGAGCAAAGTAATAACCCTCCGGCTGTGTTTGCTTTTGGCTCCGGCTCATGTGAAATTGAAGGGAGGGAGAACATTGATCCGTGCAGGGATGGAATGACCTCCGAAACAAATGTCAGAATAAGTCTTAACCCTTAAACCTCTGCTCAAATGTTGTTTTCCTGGCTCCCGTGCCACAAAGACATGTCCATATGTAGGAAATGCTCACCCAGTACAATGGTTTGACTCCAGGGGCTTTGGTTGAGCTCGCCACCTGGTCAATGTTTAGCATTCTGGAATAGCGCATCTGCCCTTCAGCCACCCTTAGTCCGGACACTGGCAAATGTGTACGGTTCCCTTCCATCCTGTCAGTAGCTTTTCTCAGATAAGGATGTGGCCAATACATCCTCTTTTATCCTCTTTTGTCCTGGCTCCCTTACCTTGGATAACTCTAGTTAACTCTCGGATCACAAAATGAAGCAGTGAAGGCATGAAAATGCAAAATGCAGCATTAGAATTTCATCTGATTTCCTTTGCTCCACTGCACAATGCTATTAGGTGTGATTGTTTCTGGCGTCCAGTGGACGTGCTTTTCTCAGACCATCTGTCGATCAGGGTGGCAGGCACAGTGCAAATACTTATGGCGATATCATTGATGTGCCACTCAGGATGGTTTATTATTTGGTTTTATTTTTCCATTTTTCTAACAATAGTTTGAGATTTACAAATGGGGCTTACATGGATGAAGGGCTCAGTTTCCTTGACATCAGAGTCCTGGCATGAATTTATCTCCTTTGTGAGCATCCTTAGGCTTCAGAGAGGCCGTCATCATCACCCGTTTTGATGATGGCCTGCTTGGAGCTTGAGAATCGTGTCGCAGGCCACTGGAAGTCTAGCTTTGTAATGATGAGTGTTGCATCAGCAGGCTGCAGATGTTCATCCTGCAGGGTGTCCAAGAAAATATAATCATGCAAAGTTTCTTAATTATAACTATCCTGGTGATGCCGGCGCTGCATTAACCTGCCAGTGGGCCACTCTGATAGAAAACACACTCCATGGGGGTTACAGGCCTCTAATGGGGTCTTTTTGGCTAACCTTTCTTGACCAGCTGTAGGAGTAAAAATACATTCTCATGATCATTAATGTTGCACTTTTCAGATGTAAATTCAGAGCGAGCAAGGTTTTTTCTGTGAAGTGCAGGTCGTTATGAGGGTGGGAAACAATGTTCGGGAGCACATTACGAACCCAGTGGACATGGCTGTCCTGTTGTTTGTTCATTCAGCTAATGTTCCCGCTCATTGTGCTCCTCGCTGGTGCTCGGGAAAGAAAGTTGCAGCACTCTGTTACTATGCTTTTCAATTAATCCATTAGTAGTCTGTGCAGTCGACCGAAAAGATTGCTTAAAAAATGTAGAGAGTGAAAAAGCACACTCACACACACACACACATATACACATATATATATATATATATATATATATATATATATAAAGATGCCAAAGTTTTCTCAGTTTTAGTGGTGCATGAATAAGATTATAATGTTAATGCTGACCATCGTTCAGCATCGTGGTGACAGATCAGAGCACTTGTCAACTCTTGACAGGCTGATTAATTGATGCAGTCCCACTGTAAATGCAGGAAGCTGCTAATGCTCTGTGTAATCAGAAGCTTTGTTGCATTTTCTGTGCTGAATTGAGTACATTTTGTATTAATAGAGCAATCTTTCTCACACACGCGCGCGCGCACACACACACACACACACAAATGATTTTAAAACAGATTTTAAGAAATTTAAATATATAATAATATATATATTTTTTTTAATTTAATAAACATAGTAAAACAGTAATATTGTGAAATTTTATTACAATTTTTAAAAAAACTCCAGCACTATCTTGGAAATGGTGCTGTTATGGTAGTTATTTTACATTTATTCAAAATAAAACTACTATTGTCACGGTCTGGTCACGTTGTTGTCACGGTTTCGTCATATGTTTCACTTCCGGGTCCCCTCTGTGTCTCTCCCCATGCCCTTCCTGCACCTGTCATCAGTATGTCATTGTTCTCCCAGGTGTTTGTAATTTCCTTGTGTATTTATTCCCGCTCGTGTTCCCTTGTCTTTGTCGGTCGTTGTATGTTATTGTGATGTTGATCCTGAGTGTGTGGATGCCGCGCCGTGTCTCTGTGGTTTTGCACAAAGAGTGCCGTTTTGAGTTGATAGTTAAGGTGTTTTAGTTCCCTTTCACGGGAACTCGAGCTGCGTCTAGCGCTGTGGGAACGCGCCCGCGTGTATCCGTCATGAAGCACTTATATAATCTGACCCGTCAGGTGACGCGGATGACGTCAGCGGGTGACGTCACGAACCAGGAATCTATAAATACTAGCCACGCCAAACAGACTGCAGCTCCTGTCTCTTCAGTAGCGCTCTATGTGATCTGTCCGTCTTATTTGGTGTTGTTTGTCTGTACACAAGCATATATATATTGATATTATGGCGAGCCAGAGCTTCAGACAGTGTGTGTATCCCTGCCCTCGCTATATCACGGGTGGTGATACACACCAGCTCTGTGTAATGTGTCTGGGAGCGGAGCATGCACAGGCAGCGTTTGAGGGCGCTGCCTGTCCCTCATGTGAGCAGTTACCTCTTAGGACGCTCCGCTCCCGCCTGGCGCTCTTTGAGGAGGGCGCCCAGGCTAGCGGTCCTCAGGGCTCTGGTCCCGCTGTTGCTGAGGCTCAGCGTCGATCTCGGTCCTGGGGATCGCAGATGGATCTGACGGAGGGGATTGAGACGGGCGCTGCCCTTTCTCAGCCTTCACCCGGCAGATCTAGTGCCGGCTCTCATGCGGAAGCACGCGCTGCGGCTTCTTCCGCGGTGGATGAGGCACCGGCGCTGCAGCTATCTAGTTCCGAGGAACTAGATGCTGCATGCGCCGAGGCTGGGGATGAGGACTCGTCACCTTTTTCCCCAGCCTATGATGAGCTGGTAGAGGTTTTGACTCGCGCCGTTGCCAGACTTAACATCAGCTGGCCGGCAGAGAGGCAGGATGTTCGTCCAAAAAGCAAGTTAGACGAGCGTTTTTTGCCCTCGCGAGCTCAGCCTCTGCGTCGGGGTCTGCCGTTTTTTCCCGACCTCCACACTGAGGTGTCGAGGTCGTGGAAGAAACCGGCATCAGCTAGAGTGCATAATCCAGCTACCAAAATATATTCATCTGTTTTGGGTCTCAAAGAGTTTGGTTACGCGGCGCTTCCCAAGGTTGAGGAGACTTTAGCCATCCATTTGTCTCCTCAGTCAGCGTCGCTTAAGACCCCGACGCTACCCACCAGACCCTTAAAAACGTCTTCGGCTCTGTTGGGTAAAGCTTACGCTGCTGCTGGTCAAGCCGCAGCGTGCCTTCACACTATGGGGCTGCTGCAGGCTTACCAGGCAGACGTGCTTGGAGATCTTGATGAGGGCGGCGGTATCGGTCCCCAGGCAGTTTCAGAGTTGCGCCGGGCGACCGATTTATCTCTCCGGGCCACCAAAGAGACCGCTCGCGCCATTGGGCGGTCTATGGCAGCCTTGGTGGCTGGGGAGAGACATCTTTGGTTAAACTTGTCAGAGATGCAAGATAAAGACAAGAATTTCTTATTAGACGCTCCGCTTACGCCCCCGGGTCTCTTCGGCGACGCTGTCTCCCGCGTCGTCGAGAGGCACCAGGAGGCTTCTAAGCAGGCGGCGGCGTTTAAGAAACTTATCCCCCGCCGCCCTCAGGTCTCCGGGGCTGCTGAGCGGGAGCAGCCCCAGAAAGCCAGCTCATCGCACCGCAGTGTGCAGAAACAGAGCGTTGCCACCCGGACCCCTCCCCAGAAAGCGGAGGGCCGGGGGGGTCGCTCTGTCCCGCAGCCTTCTAGAAATAGGCCGGATCTGAGGACCGTCATTATCTCTAAGAAGGCTACGGGGAAGCGGTCCTGACGCCAGGTGCGTCGGACCGTTGAGGGCTGTCCCCATCGGGGTCGGGCAGTGTTCACCTCCGTCTACGGTGCCTGCCCTTCCCCGCTGCCCTCAGGGGGTCCGCTCGCTAACCCTGCCACCTCGTGTGCTTCAGGGCGCAGCGGCTCCCAGCGAGCGTTTGTCCCAGTGTCTGCCCGGAAACGTTGCAGCACCAGGATGCTCGCTCCCTCCGAGGAGGGTCCTAGAGCTTTCGGCCCGGTCGTTCCCTGCCGGTTCGCCGCTTCAGGGCACCGAGTCGATGGTTCGATCAATCCCAGAGGCCAGTCCCGAGGGGCTGGTTCCCTTAGTAGACTTTCTGGCAGCGTGGAAACTTCTGCCGAATGTGTCTCGTTGGGTCCTGCGCACCATTCAATTTGGGTACACCATCCAATTTCGGACCTCGCCTCCGAGGTTCGCGGGAGTTCTGGTCTGGTCACTACGGTGGCTCCCGAGCAGGCTCTGGTATTGGAACAGGAAGTAGTGACACTGCTAGGGAAAGGGGCCATAGAACATGTTCCCCCCTCAGACAGACAGTCAGGTTTTTACAGCCAATACTTCTTGGTTCCCAAGAAGGATGGAGGTCTACGCCCTATCTTGGATCTGCGGTTACTCAACAAGGCAGTATTGCAGCTCAAGTTCAAGATGCTTACTCTCAAGCAGATCGTTCCACAGATCAGGTCCGAGGACTGGTTTGTGACGATAGATATGAAAGACGCGTATTTCCATATTTCCATCCTTCCTCAGCACAGGAGGTTCCTCAGGTTTGCCTTTGGGGACGAGGCATACCAATATCGGGTCCTCCCGTTCGGTCTAGCTTTATCTCCCCGCACCTTCACCAAGTGTGTAGATGCAGCTCTCGCACCTCTTCGCCTGCAGGGCATCCGTATTCTCAATTATCTGGACGACTGGCTAATTTTAGCTCAGTCGAGGCAGTTGGCGGTTCGGCATCGAGATGCCGTTCTCGCTCATATGAGGGTGCTGGGCTTACGGCTGAATGTCAAGAAGAGTGTTCTTTCCCCCCTTCAGACAACCACCTTTCTCGGGGTAGTCTGGGACTCTATTTCGATGCGAGCGCGTCTGTCTCCCGCCCGCATCCAGTCTATCCTTTCAGCCGCAAAGCAGATAAAGCTAGGCCAGTCACGCACTGTGAAGCAGTTCCAGAGACTGCTAGGGCTCATGGCAGCAGCGTCCAACGTTATTACTTTTGGCCTGTTGCACATGAGACCCCTTCAGTGGTGGCTCAGGACCAGGGGGTTTTCCCCGAGGGGCAACCCATTTCGCATGATCAAGGTCACGCGGCGCTGCCTTCGTGCCTTGGCCGTGTGGAAGGATCCCTGGTTCCTCTCCCAAGGTCCAGTGCTGGGAGCTCCTTGTCGTCGCCGAGTGCTTACGACGGATGCATCCCTCACGGGCTGGGGAGCAGTTTTGGAGGGTCGCTCAGCGCAAGGTCTGTGGAGCGGACACCATCGCTCTTGGCACATCAACTGTCTCGAGATGATGGCGGTCTTTTTTGCTCTGAGGAGCTTCCTCCCAGACCTCAGGGACCATCATGTTCTGGTTCGGTCGGACAACATTGCAGTGGTCGCCTATATAAACCATCAGGGGGGCCTGCATTCACGCCCTCTGTACAAGCTAGCGCGTCAGATCCTCCTTTGGTCCCAGGGGAAGTTGCTGTCTCTCAAAGCAGTTTATATCCCAGGGACTCAAAACGTGGGAGCAGACATCCTGTCGAGGCAGGGGCTGAGGCCCGGGGAATGGAGGCTCCACACCGAGGTGGTGGAGCAGATTTGGGAGAGGTTCGGTCGAGCTCAGGTGGATCTGTTCGCGTCTCGAGAGACGTCGCACTGTCCGCTCTGGTTCTCCCTGTCTCATCCAGCTCCTCTCGGACTGGATGCTATGTCTCAGGAGTGGCCGAGGCTACTCCTGTACGCCTTTCCCCCGATTGCTCTGCTCCCGGGAGTTCTGGAGAGGGTTCGCCGGGACAAGGTCCGTCTCATCTTAGTTGCCCCGCGGTGGCCGGGCAGAGTGTGGTTTCCAGACCTGGTTTCTCTCCTAGACGGTACTCCTTGGGAGATTCCGGTCAGGAAGGACCTTCTGTCCCAGGCGGGGGGACTGATTCTACATCCCCGCCCGGAACTTTGGAACCTGTGGGCTTGGCCTCTGAGGGGGCCCAGCTCCTAAGTTCTGGCCTCTCCACTGAGGTGGTTGAGACCATTCTTCACTCCAGAGCTCCCTCCACGAGGAAACTTTATGCCTTGAAGTGGAGACTCTTCACACTATGGTGTAACGAGCGTCAGCTGGACCCAGTGGGCTGCCATGTTAGGTCGGTACTTGAGTTCCTGCAAGAGCGCTTCGTATCTGGGTTATCTCCTTCCACTCTGAAAGTGTATGTAGCGGCCATTGCAGCCTACCATTGTCCTTTGGGGGGTCTATCTCTGGGGAGACACCCACTCATTACGCGTTTCCTCCGTGGCACTCTGAGGCTTAGGCCTGCAGTTCACCCCAGGGTACCTACTTGGGATCTCACTGTGGTGCTCCAAAGTCTAACTCGAGCCCCTTTTGAGCCCATTGGGGGGGTGGCTCCAAAGTTCGTCACCCTCAAAACGTTATTCCTTCTGGCTATCTCTTCCCTGAAAAGAATAGGCGATTTACAAGCTCTCTCGGTCGCTCCCTCGTGCCTCGAGTTTGCTCCTGGGATGGTCAGAGCCGTTCTCCATCCTAGACCTGGGTATGTCCCTAAAGTGCCTACTTCTGTAGTTACTCCTGTGGTGCTGCAAGCCTTCTGTCCTCCCCCTTTTCGAGAACCGGACCAGGAACAAAGGAATCTTCTCTGCCCTGTACGGGCCTTGGATGCTTACGTCCACAGAGCTGCCCTGTGGCGTAGGTCGGACCAGCTATTCGTTTGTTTTGGCCCTCCCAAGAAAGGGGCACCGGTCTCCAAGCAAAGAATGAGCAAGTGGATGGTCGAGGCCATCTCTCTTGCTTATGAGTCCGCCGGGCTGTCTTCGCCTTTGGCAGTCCGTGCCCATTCAACTCGGGGTATGGCCGCCTCCAAAGCTCTCGTCTCTGGGGCTTCTCTCAGTGATATCTGTGATGCGGCAGGTTGGTCCTCGCCGCACACCTTTGTCAGGTTCTACAGTCTAGACCTAATCTCCACTCCTGGGGCCCGGGTGTTGTCGTCCGAGGGCGATCACATCTGACAGGCTCTGGTCGCTATGGCAGCGTTGGTATTTCGTTCCCACAGCGCTAGACGCAGCTCGAGTTCCCGTGAAAGGGAACGTCTCGGTTACGTATGTAACCTTGGTTCCCTGAAGAGGGAACGAGACGCTGCGTCTCTCGGCCATACCTCCTTCGAGCCTGCCAACAGCGCCTACTTCAGAGACTGGGCTGCAGTCTGTTTGGCGTGGCTAGTATTTATAGATTCCTGGTTCGTGACGTCACCCGCTGACGTCATCCGCGTCACCTGACGGGTCAGATTATATAAGTGCTTCATGACGGATACACGCGGGCTCGTTCCCACAGCGCTAGACGCAGCGTCTCGTTCCCTCTTCAGGGAACCAAGGTTACATACGTAACCGAGACGTTCTCATTAGTTTATGACAAGCCTTATCATATACTAAAATGCAAGTTTGAGCTGAGTAACCTACACTGACATATAATAAAACACACAAGTGCTATTGCTTTTGTCTCAAGATACACTCTGGTAATGTTTTTTTATAAGGCACTTACATAAAGTTATAATTCTAATTCTAGAATTAATCTAAGCTTAATCTAAGTCCTGGTTTAATCTTAAATCCCAATCTAAGCACTAATATTTTACAATGTTTATTTTGCTTTATTTCTGTATTGTGTAATTTTCTGAGAAAAAAAGGCCTTGCTTATATAGCTAAAACCTCTTGGTTCAATAGCATATTTTAAGATTTTCAGAATCTCTCTTATTCGTGATGGCAGAAAGGCAGAGGAATCCTTTTGTTTTTCAGAGCTGTTGTAGTGCCATGCACACAGAGACTGTGTGGCATGTCTGATTTATGCACAGGTGTTGAAGTTGAGAGATAGCGACAGAGCCTACTCAGTATAATTAATTTCCTGCACAGTTCAAGCACCTTCCGTTGTCAAGCCCAACACTACTCTCTCTGGTGACCTGTGCTCTGCTCCATTTTCACATTGTTACTCTCTTGCGGCTGTGGCAGAGGTGGTGCCACTGACCCAGCATTCGTGCTGCTGACATGTACTGCAAGATTATGGAAAGAAACTTAATTTGAATTAGACGTAGTGAATATCTTAATTACCCAACATGGTTTGACACGTCTGAGTGTTGGAAGCACAGGAGCATGACTTTTGTGCATGCATCTGTTTGTAAGGAAATCCAATTATGTGTGTGTGCTTTTTTGAGTGTGTGTTGCTGAAGGTTTGTATACGCCACTAGGTCTGAGTGTTATGTATCAGATATGGCTGGTTTAGCCCCCGGTGTGTTGTGCAGTGCTACATGTCCAGACTGACAGAAATATGTTTTTTGCAGAAACATTGAAACAGAGAGGCAATAAAACCATTGTACTCAGTGATTGATAACATCTTTCAGTGATTCTCAACCAGGTGTACATGTACCCCAAGGGTACTGAAGCAGGGTCCAGGCGGACTTGGATAGATTTACGTTTTGCTTTGTTAAACCTATTGTTTTTTCATTGTTTTTTTTAATTATTTTGTTCTTTCCATGAATATTGCCTTTGGTGGTGCCATGTTATAAAAGAAAAACAACATTAGAGCTGTCAGTGGATTAATACCATCAAACCTATCCTTTCTAGAGTTTTTATTTTTTGTTTCAAGGAAGCTAAACAAAATAATGCATACAGGTTTTTATACACATTTTAATGTTTAATAAAATTTATTAAAATAAAAATAATTAGTTATAAGCATAGGACTGCACACACAAGGGGAATCAATTGTCAAGGTTGGGGGTGAGAGGAAGAGTGAGAGTGTACCACCTGTTCTTACCAGCAGTTCTTAACTGGCTCTCGATAAAAGAACAGGTGAGTCTTCTGGGCATCTGCTTCCCTCACTATTCTAACTAAATAAACAAAACGTGAACTATCAAACAAAAACCACTACCAGTTACCGAAAATAAGAAAAGTAATGAATGACAGTAATTACAAAACTACTCAAAAGATCAACATAAACACAACTAAACTAGAATGCAACAAAAAGGCGAAGCTCTCCAGGTGCGGAGAGAGCGGCGTCAGAAAGATGATGGGACGGAGATGGAGAGAGAGTGAGACGCAATCATTGTCTCGACTGACGGCTTTATGTGCGGAATCACTGATGACATCATGGTGTTCCGCTAATAGGGGATTCCAATGAGAACACAATGTTCACACACATGAAAACACAAACCATATGCTACATGAAACAACAATAAAAACGACATTAAACGGTTAATATTTGTCACAAAAAAAAAAAAAACACTGTAGTGTCATGGTTCTGTCACTTCTACTCTGTTCTATACTTCAGTCTGTTTTACTTTTGGTTTTGTGACAGAGCCCTGACAATGCCACTATTGCATGCTCTCTTGTCTTGTGTGCGGTGGGTATGTTCAGTCTAGTTTGGTTTCGGTTTTGTGTCTGGATTTGGACATTCATGCTCCTTGTGTCACTCGTTCGCTCTGTTTTGTTCTGTGAGCGAGCTCGGTTTTGAGTTTGCTTGGGATTCGGGCTCTCTTGTCCGTGTCAGTTGTTTTGTGTGAACAAAACTGCGTGCTGCGTGTTCATTTCATGTTTGTTGTGAGCACATGGCTTGTCACATGCACTTCTTGTGTAGTATATATGCATGCAAAATGTACTTTCAAAAAACAAAAAAACTGCAATGTACTTTTTGTTTTTTAGAAACTCAAGCATCAAGTTTACAAAATTCTAAATTAAACAGTTGGATAAATGATTGACCAAGCATAATTTTAACATAGTTGGGTAGCAGGAATACATGACATAATATTACGCTAAACATGTATTACCACATCTTCCCATTTTGGTAGCAAAGTAAAATATTTAAAAATGACTTACATACTAATATGAATAACAATGCTAATTCATGTCTAGGATGATATAGGATCATGTTTGTAGTTTAGTCTCCGTGATAGTACTTCAGATTTAATGATGGAACTAAGGGAATCAAAAAGTTTGGGTAACACTGATCTAAATGTCTAAAATAACAACATTGCACAACTGCTTATATGCAATAAGAGTCTTTGAAAAAGGAAATCCTTCCTTAAAGCTATTTGTAGGAACGTACCTTGAGTGTGTCTGGCTGAACACATTATTTTTTTCCCTTTGGGGCAGCAGGTGGCTTTTCCCCACAGATGAATTAGTCTGGACGGGGTTGGGGTCTATCACATCGTCCGAGCAGGTGTAATCACTCTGTTCCTGTGTGCTTCCATGCAAACAGACATTAGGAGGTCTTCTGTTGCAGGAAAGATAAAGCAAAATACGATAGATTTCACTGTCAGATGGGTGAGGAAGAGAAATAGGTGAAGATTGAGACGTGAACACCCTAAGGACAGCTCAATTATCCAGCCATCATTCAGCTGGGCCCTGATTGGTTGTGTAGACAGGCCAGGAGTGATACTTTCTGTTGGATCGATGTCCCAGTAGTATCCCTCTCTCGCTCTTAAGCAACTAACCCACCCACACACCCACCAGTTCCCCACACAGCGTGTCAGACAAGGGTTCATGCTGATTCACGGGTTATTCCAGTCGTAGTGTAAGTCTGCTCCATTACACAGAGGGGCAGAGGTGTTTTTATTCTAACACTTTACTCTCATGACTTCTCTCTGTAGATCAGGGACTGACAGTGGAAATTTCACACATTAAATCCACTTTAAATGTACACATTTTTGTAGTACTGTCTATGTTCACTACTAGTCAAAAGTTTAGAATAAACTCAGTTATTATCTGTGTTTATTATTGATAGCTCTCATTCTTAATGCTGCTAAATATTTTTTTGTGGAGACGCATTAAAAAAAAAAATCTCAACCCAAACAAATTAATGATAGTGTAACATGTGTTCCACCAAAAATATTGAGCAGCACAACTGTTTTCAACATGGACAATAATAATAAATGTACACACACAGAGTCAAGTCTCCGATAGATTTCTTGGTGCATGTGCACAGATAAGAACGAGCAAGTACTAAATTGAGTTCTCTTTCGCATCTTCTGTAAAAATACACACAACAAAAGTGTCTTAGCAAGTATTCATGTAAACATTGTCAGTTGTCTCAACTGAACTTAAAGTGATGTGAAAGAAAACGCATGTGTAACAGTATATTGGATGTGTGCATTAGGTCTTAAAGTGACAGCGACCTAATATTCCAACCTAATTGATTCTCAAATCATTTTTTTGAAATGTGGGAACATTTCCACATTTTTAAAATCACTCAAATGTACTGGGTTGCTCTAGTTTCTACAGTCAGAGACGGCTACACATCCTAAATGGATCACCGACTTAAATGGAACCTGAAAAAAAAGACTTGCACTAATGGCACTGTTCATTGAAATCCTATATATATACACACTCTAATAAATAATCTACTGTATATACAGACCCTTTTAACCCAGCCCTAATGTAATCACAACAGTAGTGATAAAGGCAATGCTTTTAGTCACAAGGTTGTGACTTGATCAAAGACATCAGGTCAGCATGAAGACAGTTGCTGTAGCTTCAGTGTAAGGTTTCAGCAAAGGATCCATCATAATTTTCCACAGTCATTACCAGCATTAGAGGACAAAGCTCTCCTGCAGTATTATAAAGCTTCAATAGTCTTTAAAGTAACCCCTAAAATACATGAGAAATGACATGTAAGGCTCAGTGATTTTGATTAAGATTTACTTTGTGGGGACTTATATTGGCAGGATTCAGTTAGAATAGAGGTTAAAATTATTCGGACAGTGATAGAAGGTACAGCTGGACGTCATTTAAATAAAAAAACAGACCAGAGACTTCTGCTTGGCCTTGGTTTGTAGTCACCCAACTGTCAAATACTATACAAACAGTGATATTGTGAAATATTATAATTATTTAAAAAGACTGTTTTCTATTTGAATACATTTTAATCCTGTGATGTCAAAGCTGAATTTTTAGCATGATTGCTCCAGTTTTCCATGTCACATGATCCTTCAGAAATTATTAAAATATGTGACTTTTCTGTTCAAGAAACATTTATTATTATCAATGTTGAAAACTGTGGCGCTGCTGAATAACATTTTTTTAATCAATTGAAAGTTCAAAAGAACAGCATTTATTTGAAGTAGAACTTTTTGTGATATATGGTAATGTAATTTTTGTACCTCTATGGTATGCAATCGAGGGTGATATGATGTCAATGAGAAAAAAAGTATATATATATATATATATTTGTGATGTTTGTCCTGCTTAAAATTGGACACCACAGCAATTTTAATGCTATTTGTTTATTAAAAATTAGCTTCCTCAAGGCAACTGTCACAGTCTAGTCTATATCCTTATGTTTGTCCCTCTTGTGTTGCCGTAGCTGTCTTGTTAGTTTGATTACCCGTTTAGTTTCACCACCTGTTTGTATTTTCCTAGTGTATTCTAACCCTCATGTGTTCCAGTGTCATTGTCAGTTGTTAACGTTGCAGTGTCTACGTGTGGATGTATAACTCCCGTGTTTTGTACCCCCGTGTGCTTCCTTGTTGCCATAATTAAAGTGTTTCTGTTGGGATTCCGTGTTCCGAGTCGTCTCCGCATCACACGCCAGCTACACCAGTGTTACAGCAACATTGTACCTAGTGATGGCAAAATGAAGCCCCATGAAGCAGTGAAGCCCTGCAGGGAAATGCTTCACACACACATAGGGGCTTCAAGATGATTCATTTGCTCGACTACCCCATCATGTGGGCAGAATAATGTATAACATGCTTGGTGCTTGCAATAAAATGGTGGGATGTGAATCATGCTCTGAATACAAAAATATTATTTGAAGAGTTTTAACATTAATTGTTTTGTGTTACTTTTGTTTTGTTTTTGCTTATGCAACAAGTGAAAATTTTAAATAAGGAGGTAAAATAAAGAGTTTATTCATTTTTATTTAAAAACAATTTTTTCCACTATGGCTTTCAAAGTCTAAAAAAATATAATTTATTGAATTGAAAAGTATTGAAATGTAATAATAAAGTGCTCAGCCAAGTCAACCTTCTCAGCTAAATTGAATTACATATGTAAGAGTTAAAAAAACAACTATACAGTGTAGTGTGGGGCTATGAATATAAATGGAATACCTGAGCCAGGTTCAACCTGGTTGGTTTCCTCGTTGCCATGCAAGACTCAGTACCTTAGCATAGTTGAGGTGTTATTATTATAACTTAGCTCCTTGGAACACATCAGATGCTTCAGCTACAAGTATTCAGAAAAGTTGTCACATTTTATTTTATTCATTAATGGAATCTATTACATAGTAATTGCAGGTGCCTTACATTCTTAGGTGAGAACAACTCAAAGTGCTCCCAAACAGGGGAAAATCTCCTCTTTCTTGCTGGTTCCATCGCAAAAAAGAAGCTCAAATCGAATGCCAAAAACAGCGCAATAAAGGGACCCAAAAACACAAAAAGCAAGGGACAATACATAGTGTTTCACTGCCGCTTTTATTTCGAGCTGCACTCAAACCTAGCGAATCCTTTCCTGAAGCAGTCACGTGGTACACCCGCTACGCGGGGCTTCAAACGTCAGCACTTACGTCAGCAACACGTGCATCGACCCGCGGTTCATGAACCACTCATCTAGATTACTCGGCACATGCTTCAGGGATTCGAACCGAGAAGCACATCACTAATTGTACCACAATGGAACATTTGAAATTGAAAAATTTCCATGCTGAAAAAAGATTTATCTTCAGCATTAAATCATAACACAGAATGTCCAGAATTTTGCAGAAAGTGCATTACAAAATCATGCAAAAATGCAATAGCCTTTAGATAATTCTAACTCTTTACCTTAAAAAATAAAATAAAATAAAATAAACTATATGTGTTTTCCAGCCTAGTATTCCAGGTATGGCCTTATGTCCATTGTGGTACAATGTTGGCCCGGTCCAACAATGGTTTCTGAGAAGGGAGTGAAGAATCACTACGCGTTCGGTCTTTTCAGTGTGACAAATTCCAATTTATATAAGTCTAGTTGACTCCATTTTTATTATGACCTCGAATTTAGGTTGGAATGCCAATTGGTTATTGTTCATTTATATGATAATTTATCTAACTGAGTTGAAGAACGCTGAAAAAGTTCACTTTCTAGAAACCCCCATCTTCCAGGCCGGCCATGCGATTCAGTTTGCCAGACGGCCCCCCAGGTTCACCAGCATTCTGTCTACCTCGGTGGCAACCAACGATGCCCTTGTACTGCGAGCGAAGATTGCCATCCTCCTGGTGAAGGATGTAATTGAGCCTGTCCCTCCGCCCTGGATGGAGTCGGGGTTTTACAACCCCTACTTCATCGTACCCAAGTAAGGAGAGGGTTACGGACAATCTTGGATCTGCATGTCTTGAACCGAACCCTGCACAGGCTCCAATTCAAGATGCTCACGCAGAGATGCATCCTCACGTGCATCTGCTCCCAGGACTGGTTTGCAGTGATTGTACTAAAGGATGCATACTTTCATGTCTCAACCCTCCCTCTTCTCTCCCGTTTCTTCACTTTGCGTTCAAGGGTCAGGCGTACCAGTACAAAGTCCTCCCCTTTGGTTTGTCCCTCTCTTCCCACGTCTTCACCAATATCGCGGAGGCCATCTTTTCCCCTCTCAGGGAGATGGGCATCCACATCCTGAACTATCTCGACGACTGGCTCATTTTGGCCCAGTTTCAGGAAAGGGTGTGCAAGCACAGGGACTTAGTGCTCAGACACCTCAACCATTTGGGGCATTAGGTCAACTGGAAAAAGAGACCATTAGGACTGCTACCCAGCCCGTAAGGGACGCATCCGTTGATAGCATTATGATTCGACAAGGCACTCCCAATAGGGGTCCTTGAGACAGTTTCTTCCACATATCTATGGTACGTATGCATCACTGCGTGACCTTGATAGTGCGGATAGGGTTGCCCCTCTGGGAAAATCCTCTGGTTCTGAGCCACCACTGAAGTGGCCTTATGTGCTGCAACCTAAATGGGATAATGCTGGAGACTCGTTGGAAGTGTCTTACAGTGAGTGAGTGGGCTAATTTGATTTTCTTGACTGTTGACAGGATCAAATTGATGCTCACGGGGGAAAGCCGTGCTGTCATTGAGTCCCATACAATGCTTAGGAAGGAGGTCCTCTGGAGAGGAGAGAGCACACTCTTCTTAGCATTCAACCTCAACCCCAACACTTGCATGTGTGCGAGAACAACTTTTCAATGTTGAACCGCTAATTGTAGCAACTGGGCCAGAGTTTGAGTTTCATGACTGAACGATTCAGAAGGCGCAAATCTAGAATGGGCCGCAATCTTCCATCCATCTTGGTAATAATGAAGTAACCTCTGCAAAAGCCTGACTCTCTGTCCGACGGGGGTACATATTCTATGGCCCCTTTCCTCATTAGAGTGTGAACTTCCTGCTCCATAACCAGAGCCTGCTCGGGGTGCACCACCGTGGGTGAAACCACGCTGAATCTGGGCAGGCGAGTCTCGAACTGGATGAAATGCCCTTTTATTATGATATGCAGGACCCACTGAGAGATTTACCCACTGGTAGGCATGTACATGCGACCAGAAATTCTACTAAAGGAACCAGCCTCTTGAGGCTGGCTTCTGGTACGTGTGTTGCACAGTCCTCAGATCCATCCTCCTGCCAGAAGGCTGAGGCTGGGAATGCTGGCCCGATCCCACGGGTTTCTGTGGGGGTTGACAGGTTACAGCACTCTGCCTCTGAGTGACACGTTGTGAGGAGCTGTGGGGTTGTGGCTGGGTCAAAAGGATGTTGAACGCCACTTGCTGTAGAAGGTGAGATATTGGCGTCCAACATAAAAAAAAAAACTTTATCTTTTAAAGATGTAAAAGATGTCTCTCTGTGGCCACGCAAGCTGCCATGGAGCGACCAATGAATGCAACTGTCTCCCTGGTGGCCCGGAGAGAGAGATCTGTGGCTCTGCGGAGCTCTGCTACCGCCTCTGGTCATATGCCGCTCCGGGCCTCATCAAGGTCCCCCAATAACTCCGCTTGATAAGCTTGCTGCAGGGCGATGATGTGGAGAAGCACTGCTGCCTGGCTGGAAGCGGGAAAGATGTAACCCTAATTAGCTTTGTGGGCAGCGTCGGGATCAACGAACACATCTCTCTTCACTTGACCACTCGATATTTAATATGGCCACAGCGTGAGTACCTCTAACAGCTCCTCATACGCTGGAGAGGAGGTTGGCAAATCCTCACTTTCAGCATAAATGCTGACAATGTCCATCTCCTTAGAGCTAGACAGTTGTAGTACCGGTGCCTCTGCCCAGTCTGAAGTAACCACCCTCGGGCTTGCTTCTGCCGAGCAATTGGCTCTCGATCTGCCGGGTAAAGGCTGAGATAGGGCAGTGCCTGTGGGAGCCCTGGGGAGCGTGTGCTTGCACAGATTCGGCTTCAAAGATCGGCAGGCGGGAGCTGGCTGCAGTGATCACAGTGAGCAACCTAGATCACTGACTGACCATGCTCCCAAACAGACTACACATAGTGCACTGAACAAAAGTCTGATCAGCCATTTGTTTATAGTGGAAAGCCCTGTTCTTTTTACACTAGCTAGGAATTTCTATGAAAAATCAGCGTGACAACACACACTCTCACACACAGTTCTTACTGAAGACACTCTAAGCTGCCATCACCGGTTTCCGTCACACACCCTCATTTGTGACGTCTTGCAACCGTCACTCACACTAACCCTAACCCTAACTTGTTCGATCATTTGCACAGTGCTTCACAAGACTATCGTCCAAGTATTCCCCTAGTGTTTGATGCAGCGTATGTTTTCTTGAAAAGGAAATAGTATTTTACACAAAAATGAAATACAGATCATTATACCGAAGCAAGCAGTAAAACAACTCAGCAGTAAACAGAGTGGAAACGTATGTATGAGGCGCATTCAATTGAATTGAGATGCTCAAATCATCAGCGGTAGTGAGCAACCAGAATAGAAACTCACAAATAGAAGCCGCTTTTATTTGGATGTTGTCAACTTTTGTTTGCATTATTAATGATTTAGCATTACTCCCTCTGGAGCCACCAGAGTTCAATAAGTCACAATTTACATTATATCTATATTTGAGGACAGACGATTAGAGAGGTTGGTTGCTTTGTTGCTGCTTTTGAAACCAACAGAGCATAAAAGCCAAAAGGCTTGACATTTGATATGATGTTCATAAGTGCTCCACCGCAATTAACTTCTATCATAGCTGCAGGTGGTTCGGAAATGTGCCTCTTAACATCCGTAACAATGATATCAGTCGACTTGTAATCAGTAATCAGGCCAAATTGTTCTACTAATCAATGCAATATGGAAGCATGAAGGAGTGTGATTGCGCATAAGGGTTTAAGCAGACTGGTGTGTGCACATTGAGTGCCTCCTGTCATTCTGCTCATTCACCCTGAGACAGCTGTTAACCCAACACTACAGCAATGGGTGTAGGTCGTCTCATGTTGAATAGTGTTACATTGACTGTGCTTTTCAGGACAGGAAAGTATATAAGAAACCTTGATTATGATGAACCAAAGTATGCCACTTTGGTAGAAAAGAATGAGTGAGATTGTGACATTGACTGGCAAAGAGTGCAAATGAAAGGATTAAATTATCCTGTTTATGCCACGATACTGCTGAATGCTTGATTTTGATTGATTGACAGTAATTTTTTTTAATTTTCTATAACTATGATGTACTTCCTGGTCTTGACCGTATCATAGCTTAACAGACCTAGAAAAAGCTAAAGAAAAGCAGACAACGCTAAAAAATTACAAAAACATTGCATCTTCTTAATTTAATAAAAATGTCATAAATAGAATTCCTTTTATTCATACATTTCTTAAGTTTTTTTTTTTTTCCAATTCATCCATTGCTTGGAAGATCAGGCTGTCTTTAAGTAGGAATGCATAATCAGTGATGCAAGTGGTTTTTAACCCTCCTGTTACCCTAAAATATGCTAACACTTTTTACCCACTGGGGTCAATTTGACCCCAGTAATTTAAACCTCCAGAATAGGATTTTTTTTTTTTTTTTACGAAGGTTTGTTCCAGGTAATTTATGTCTTTGTTGACTACTTAAATAACATGTTAAGTTGACATCCACCCAGCACCCCCCTCCCCCACCCCCACCCAGCACCCCCCACCCCCACCCCTTATACATCCAGAATACCCATTGTAAGACTATGGACACATTTACAAATCACCATAAAATCTTACTGATTGACCTAAAATTGGAAAGTATATATATTTTTGCTGATTTATTTGTTTTATAATATTTGTAAGTATAGATTTTTGTAATCTATAACATTTGGAAAGAAAAACTATTCATTTTATCAAGGATAGTAACACAAGTTATGTTTGGGGTCAATTTGACCCCGGAAAAAACAAAACAATTTCAAACATTCAGAAGGATTGTATTTCTAAAAACAGAACATCATTACCATCAGAACAACAGTAAGGAGCACATAACAGTTAAAGAAAGAAAGAAAGAAAGAAAGAAAGAAAGAAAGAAAGAAAGAAAGAAAGAAAGAAAGAAAGAAAGAAAGAAAGAAAGAAAGAAAGGAAGGGCCAATGGACAGTCATGCATCGGCAGCTGTAGGTGGCTATAACCTTGTCCAAATTATCTACCCTTCCCTTTGTCTCATTGTAATCCAGCACCATTTGTGGTTTTCGGCCTTCTCTGGTGCTCAGAACAGCATCTTTGCTCATTAGCAGGACATTTTCCTCTTTCTTGGGCCAATAGGAGACGACAGTGGCTCTTTCAGTGAAGGTAAACATTGAAGATGTTACCTTCCTGTTCTTCATCGCAAGAAGCTCAGAGGAAAGTTCTGGCTTATTTTTTCTCACTGTCCTCAACACAGTAGCTGTCCTTTTTAGCAGTTCTTAACCCAGGGCGTACGATGTGAAAAAATGATCACATGTAATGGCCATTCAGTCCCTCAGCCATGTCTAGTACCACCCTCATGCCCTGATTTTTTTCAGGTGCTTCTCCAGGGGATTTAACCCGTGTACATCTGCATATTCCAGGCATAGCTGGACTCTGCATCACATACGGCCCATATTTTTATGCCATATTTGGCTGTTTTGCTTGGTATGTCCCATGTCATGTGAACTTTCCTGTAGCTCAATCAGTAGAGCATTGGTGCTTACAATGCCAAGGTCATGGGTTTGATCCCAGGGAAAGCAAAAACTGATTCAATGTGTTCCTTGAATGCAATATAAGTCGCTTTGGATAAAAGCGTCTATGAAATGCATAAAAATGTGAACTACTAGTTGCTCTCGTAATACTACAGATATGGTTATGTTAGGTTAGAGCCCTAGAGAGATTTTTGAATATAATATTGAATATATAAAATTATAATGAACATTTTAAAATTATAATATGTTATAGTGACCTCAATAAAACAACCAAAACAAATGTGTGTGAAATGTTAATATTTCTTATGTTTTATACAGCTAAAAGAGCCTGGGGTCAAATTGACCCCAAGGAACACCGATGCTACAAAATGTGTATAGGACATTGAAAAAATATCAACACGATAATTTTATGTTTACAGAGTTGTCCTCATTAAATTAGGAAAAGTCAGTAAATTTGAAGCAAAAAATAAATAAAATTAATCATGTTTTTACAGATGTTAAAAATTGAACAGGGTCAAATTGACCCCAAAGATAACAGGAGGGTTAAGGAAAATAACCTGAAATATGTCTTGAGAGAAACATGAAACATGTTGTTAATGGGTTGTGCATTCAATTTTAATAATGCAGTGGTCCATCATCAATTATTCTTTACAGGTCACATCAACCGTGGCCAAATATGTTTTGGTATAATGACTGCTAAACTATATTTGGCGGTTTTCCAAGGCAACACACTGCACCAATGCTTTGTCTCTCATGCCACTTCAAAGTCTTTATCTTTTCATCTCAAGGTGAGTTAGAATAGCTAATAGGTGAGATCTTATGATGGCTAAAGCTGGGTTCACACTGTTCTCCATGATTTGACTGATTTAGACAAATTTTGTGAATCCTAAAATATTCCTCAGATCCAAGGCCAAATTCTGAAGTCTTTGATCACTATTTTGACATGTTCAACAACAGCCGATTAACAACCAGTGCGACCACATTTTACAAAATTCTGGCTGTGACTTCTATGACAACTATCAAATCAAAAACAAATACAAGCACATAACCTGATGACAATTAGTGAGACAACAACAAACCACCACTCCACACACACACACATCTTTATTTTGCTCTAGCTTCCTTTTCAAGAGAAGCCATGATCAAAATTATCACTGGTGTAAATTGCAGACAGGTCTTCTTGTGTGCGTCAGTTTTTAATGCATCTGTACAGTCTGACATTAATGATGATCCCACAGTGTAATATGACTTACAGCTGAAATCATGCTTGTACAGTTGTAAAAGACTATTATATATAGTGTGTTACCAGCTTAAAATAAAATGGTTTTGAAGTACTTCAGTATTCACTTAATGGTGAACGTAAAACTTTTATTTTGTAAAACCCCAGTGAAATCAAGTCATTTATTGTTGCAGAATTCCTTTTGTTCTGAAACTGGTTGTTTTCTTCACTGTAATGGACAGTTCGGTAAGTACCATGTAAAAAGTCTGGATAATACAGTGATCTGGTCACAGTGATCACAAAATAAACCCCTTCAGGGTGATACCAGACTTCTGCGCTTCACGTCAGCCCTGATCTCACTGAAGGGGTTTATTTTGTGATAATGACTGGCTGCCTGCACGTTATCTCTTAATTATAGAACATTATGAGATTTTCTTTGTTTGACTTCTGTTTAATATGCACTGCAGTTGACTGCTGTATGTGGGCTGTACTGCGTTTCCAAGGCCACCACTTCCTGTTATTCTCACCTTTGATAGTTATTGTGATCAACATGTCTGAATCCTGCCCTCAGGTCAGATCCTCATCTGGGTATATTAATGGATCGCTTGATGAGATGGGATGCTGAAGGAAGACATTGTCATCCGTCCTTGTGATTCTGTCAGGCCGCCATTTCGTTGCAACCAGTCCAACCAAGCTGCACTAGCATTTGTCTATTGCTGCCTGCCTGGCGTTTTCACATGTGTCAGATATTCAGTGATGAGCACAGAGGGCTGAGTTCTGAGCTTAGCCTTGAAACGTGGCCATATGCTGGTGACGCACAATCAATTCATTAAAGACTGGCTGTCTGCCCTCCACTCAGTGTGCCGGGCACACCTGTGTCATTCTGAAGAGGTCTCTGCCTTACTCAGTTGGACAGTCCGGATAGGAGGGATGGAGCCACACTCACAAGTCACTTTGCATTTGTTTGCAGTTCACTTACATTGATTATCTGAGAGGATTACTTTGACTCTTTATGTCACTTGAGTTCCTCATAATGGAACCACTTTTCTGCTACATAAGCAAGTCTCAAATGACGATATGATACCACTGACACTATGCTGGCAAAGCCATGTCAGAAAACGTCAAATATTTTGAAATCTATTTGCAGTTTATTCATGGTGGTGCTTGATAAGTGCTAGCCATATCTACTGTAGCAACAAGAATATAATATCGTGTTAGGGAAGGATCTTTTCACATGTGCCAGTAAGCAATTAAGATCATAGAATCCGCTAAGCAATGACTAAAACCTTAATGGATGAGAGTAAAATATTTCCCATGCAGATTTCTCATAGGGTTTAAGTTTGTCACAGAGAATGCGATTTCAAGAAGTTAGGGATAGGGTTGGAACTATGTTTTCAGAAAGATAAATATATGGGAAATAGCATCTATTTATTTTATTTTTAAATAGCAATAGTAAATATGTATTTAATAGATTCAGGAATGTTGTTCCAGGCTCAACAAAATGTACTTGTCTTACATGGCAAAATCAAGTTCACCAGTTGGTCACAGCCATTCACTATGTTGACCAACAGATAGCTGCTTGGTTTGATATGACTTCTGAGAGTAGCAGTGATTCATACATCTATACACTATTGACAAAAGAAAGTTCATTTCTGTTAATTCTGTCTTTTCTATTTATTTTATTTTGTTATGACAGTAAATGAACATTTCATGAATACAGAAGTATTCATAAGAAAAAGGTTATCTCTATTAACAAATCGTTTTCCTGGCTGCCTTAAAACCACTATAGAGGAAGCAAAGCTGTGAGCTAAGAAATGGCCCAACATTAGCAGATTTGTCCACCTGTATGTTTGGTACTGCTGAGAGTGCAACAATGCACTCGTCTGTAAATTGAGACCCTGGGCGGTTTCACTTATATGGCCAAATGCAATGTACAGTTGTCAGGTTCATCTGCAGAATGGATGTAACCAGCACTGGCTCCTGTAGCCAGTAATTGTATTTCACTCTTAAATGATATTTACAGCGATTTCCCGTAAGTACTCTGCACCACAGCAAACCTTGTAAGGGGAATCTGTGATGTATGTGACCACTAAGGTGTACTTTATTTCCAAATCAATTATGAATCAATTATCAGGAAATACATTTCTTTCAGAGCCAAATATAGCTGTCTGATTCTCTAACAAATGTTTAAACAGTTGCTGACTGAACTAAAGAACTATTGCTAACATCTAATATTTTCAAAGTTCTTTTTATCAGCTCAGCATTTTTCTCAGTCACTTTTTTGTGTGTGAAAAAGGTGTAAATATTTAAAATAAGTTTTTGATGCATGATCAGTGAAAAATAAAAAAAAATATTTTCGTACATTGGTTGTAAAAAAAGTGAAAACCTTTTATCACCACTATAAAAGGTGTTTAGTGTCAATGCACAAAATTAGATTTTTTTTTGACTCAGTTGGTCTGTTTGACTCAACTCTGAAAAATCACAGATTCTACCTGTGTGTAACAAAAGGACTCACAGGCAGGGATCCAATTGCTTGTCTTTATTAAGAATGGTCGTGCAGGCAGACGGTCAGGGCAAACAGAGATCGTACGTAAACGGGAACACAGGCAGGAGATAGAAAGGCAGGCAGACGGAATCAGGTACGTAAATCGAGGCGTGTAGTCAAGACAGGCAGAAACAATCACAAGCAATATTCCAGCCACAGGTCGGGGCAGGCAGAACAGGATCACAAACGGGTAACAGCAGAATTGGCAACAGAGTAAACAAGACAGGAATAATACCGCTCAGAATGGACAACCACAGCTAATCAGGACTTTGCGATGTGTGCAGAGATACTGGAGTCTTTTATAGTTCATATGATGGATGACAGCTGGTGTGACAAACAGTCATGATGCTGTCAGTCCAATCAGTCCAATGTGTGGGTCTCTGGGAAATGTAGTGTGTAGTGTAGTGTCAGTACATATGTGAGCTCCCTCTGGTGGCAGAGAGGGGAGCGCGGAGCTCATATTCATAACATTATGTTGCCATGTTCCCTGTCAGTCAGTCATATTCAATGTTACATCAGAGTTGTGATGTAACGTTTCCATTTACTATTGTAACAGGGGTTACAATAGTAAATGAGATATTCTGGTTAAATTAAGATAAGTCAAAATTAAAAAAAAAAAAAAGCATCATCATACGCAAATAAAATCATCACAAAAAATGTAGAATTAAGAGAGAAATAAGATTATAGTCATATTTATGACAGAGTGGAAGTCAAAATCATAGATATATTTTAAACAAAATGGAAGTTGAGTCATTGTGAGAAGTAAAAAAAAAAACTGTTGAAATTGAGATAAAAAAGTATAATAATGGCATAAGCCAATTGACAAAAACTTTTCATTTAAATTATGCCATATATTTTCACATTCTGTCAGAATTGAGTGTCATAATTATGATTTACCAGAGCATGCTTTCCATACAAACCCGCTGTCACGGAACAAAGACTCAAAGAGATGTTAAGTACATTTGAAGAAGCTGTTCATTGACAGTTGGGTTGAATGATTGCATGATGGTAGCAAATGAACACGAACAACAACCAGAGCTCAGTGAATAATGGAGACTGTCCATCAAGTGTAAGTTGCACCACACACACCTTTTGATCTTAGTTCATTGAAATTGATAACAACGTCTCTTGTCTTTCAGATCTTGACAGATCAAACAAACAACACAGGATACCAGAAGTAGCCAAACACAAGAGTTGGAGAACAGTATCACACAAACAAAGATCGATAATCATGGATAAGTAACACAACATCCATTATAGCAGTCCAAGCCATAAGCAAGACCAGACAACCCATGTTTGTGTGGTGCTGAATTTTATGGAGAGTAGCTGATGAGGATGATGGCAGACAGTTATTGTGAAGTATTGTGCACAGGTGGTAGCCAGGGAGGATTATGGGAAATGTAGTTTGCTGTAGTGACAGGTAGCCATACAGTATAGCTTTGTGTACTGAACAGACATAAATCAAGCCAATATTAATCTCTGCAGCAGAGATGGCATCTGTGGTGCTGGTGTTGCAATGTCCAGTCACCAAGCCAGTGTTGCATTTATACATTTTCAAACTTTTCTTTTGCTTCCCCTCTCCTACTGAGGAGAATTTGTCTTTATCTTCAGCTCAGTTGTACATTTAATAGCTTATTCTGTAATTGTTTCCTCCAAAGTATTGTCTATGGCCTCAGATTACCTCTTGTTCTGGATCCAGGCAGGGATTGTAAAGTTGTGGTGAGCTGTTAAACTTTTCAGCCCATCCGTTCTTATTGAGACAGCTTGTTGCCCTCTTACTATCTAATTGATGTGTGGGTGAGCGATGACTTACAGTAGAGACTTTCGACAGACAGTCCGCCAAAGGGAATACCAAGGGAGACTAATCAATATCAATATAGCAACTGACTCAAATTAGAGGAGCTGACAGCAACTGCTAAACAGTCTGGGCATGGTGCTGCTGGATTGGTATCACTGAGATTTTTAATAGTGGACAGTCAATATGTGCTGCATAAAAACCGAGTGGAGTTTCAATATTGTATGGATATAATCAAAACCGAAAGTACCATATGCAGTGCTGGGGGACACATTTTTCTTTGCTTTGGGGATCCACATTACCCCAAACTGAAAGCTATTTGCAATGCATTACAGATATCAAATGTTTATCCAGTCTTCTCTCTGTCAACAGAAATAGAGAGACTGCAGCTAATGGCCTTGGATTTGGTCCTCATCAAAACACTAAAACTATTTAAAGATTTTTCAGTAAAGCTTTACAATAACAGTACATGAAAAATCATGTACCAATACCTTAATTAATATGCACTTCAACATGAGCTCATGATTAGTAAAGATATGAAATAATCATGAACCAATGAAGAGCTATCCTTAACTACAAAAGGAGTCATCCATATATATTTATTTATTTGATATAAATTTGTATATCATGCATGAATAACATTATGGTCTTAACTACTTGTTAGTACATGTTTAATAGTTAATTTATTCTTTTATAATTATTGGTCAACTAAAATCACCTAGGCTTCATTGAATGAATAATAAGTAAGGAACACTCTTAGTATGTGTTTATTCATATTTTAGTGATTTGTAAGTGCAACATTTTTGTAAGTGCAACATTGTCTCATGACTTTAATTGAAGGGGCACATAATATTTAACTCACTATTAAGTTACCATATACTAACATCAACACATGTCCTGTTAATGCATTATTTACAGTTTCTTTTTGAACACTTTTATGGTACTTTTAAAGCAGCATTTCAGACTTGTATTTTTCACCCCATGTTTTCAAACCCTGGATTGAAGTTTATATTAAGTGCATCTTAAAGTATACATTGTGTGGTATACATTGTTCATTCGAGGCTTATGTCACCCCAAAATAGCATTCATAATCCCCCCCCCCCCTCCCCCTTTCACTGTTTAGACAAAGAAGTGGATGAACAGATGTACTTTTAAGTTCCACTGAATTAAGAAATCAGTAATAGTTTGGAATAATAATAAAAAAATCCCTAAATATTTATTGTTTTCATTTTATTTAATTTGTTACTTCTGTCATTAGTTGAATTTAATTTTGCTTGATTGTGGATGAAACTGTTAACTGTTATTTTCTGTTATTTATTGTTGTGTTAATGTTAGATGAATAAAGACTTGGACTTTATTTTTATAATATTAGATCTGTGACTAACACAAACTATGAGATAAGGAATACAATTAACCATGTTTTGATACATTTTACACTAATTAATTAATCTAAAAATATATGCTTTACTCATCACTTTTTTTCAGACATTGCCTAGAACAGGCTTATTCTCCCATCCATGAGTTTCTAGTGACATCCCTGTACGTTACTACTAAATGCAAGTAGTGATAGATTAATTGCATACAGTAAGCAAGATGGTTTTTGTTACTATTAACACTAGATTAAAACAGAATCTTTATTCATTAGATATTTACACTGAATGTAAATAGCTTCTACCTTTTGTATATCCACGACATCCTCTTCCAAAATGAAAATGTTGAATGGTAAAAGTGTTAACTGGAGTGAGAGGAGTAATCACACATTCACACATAGCCTTAGGCTAACAAATTCCAAATGTAAAAACCTCAGATCATAACATTTTGGGATAATAGATGAACTTGTATAGTAAGATCTAATACCAAGAGATAATGAAATGTATTAATGACTGTGTTGCTAGTTTTAGCTTTTAAAAGGCAGTCAACTCTCTGAGTCTGTAAACTGTTTACCTCAAATCATTATATCTCAAATCAGGAAGAAGAAGAAGAGGAAGATACCTCAGACCAGTAATCAGTACTGTGAACGTGAAAAGTCAAGCATTTGTGAGGTTTGATGGATGGCTTCAGATTATGCCAACACATCTGATTCAGATGTTGATGGACTTTCCATCTCTGATGCGTACATGCTCTCCATTTCATCATGCCAAACAGTGTGTTTCATCAGACCTTCTACACCCAACCTTCCTTCCAGAAAAAAAGATAGCCTGAGTCTGTTAACACCATGCTGGGCCTGTCAGTGTTGATAAAGGGTCTGTTTAACAGTTAAACAGCTATGGCTGAGAGGAGAATGATGGATGGGAATTTGTTTGTGCCCCAGTGGGCATCCTAACAGTGACATTGCAGGCACTGCATATTTCATCTCGACATGGAAACATTCTTTGCAGCATAAGCCTGTAAGGCACTTCTGATGCTGAATTTGTTTAAGGACTAATACCGCTGGTCTATCTCGTGGCAATTACCAGGCTCACTTTAGGTGCGGTGCTCATTATATTAAGGCTGGTATTTTCTTCACTTTTCCTAGTTAGCCAGCTCCATAGCGTATCTTTGATGAGTCTTGCAGTTTCATTTAAAACACTGGCTGCAAAAAAGCCCTTCCCATATTCATTGAGTTCAAAGTGTGCAACAACAAGATTTCCCAAAGGAATAAGCATGGTCTGTTCCATAGTAGGTCATGCATTACATTATTTCTGGGTTGTAAAATGGATACACATGGAATTTGCTGGAGCTCATAATGTATGGACCTGTTTATATGTGCTGTGCTGTGCTGCTGTGTTTTGTTTCTTTCTCTTGGGCAAGATACATCCAAGGTAGTGACCCATTAATCTTCTAGAGAGTGATAATAATTGCTGTCTAGCCCCCAACATGTCTCTTGCACTCAATACGTCTTGTTTGATGTGGAAATAATTAGTAGGGGCCTGAAGTTCACGAGTCTCTTCAGCACCTGTCTACCATGAGAGGAGCGGTTTTGTACGAATCAGAGACTAAAACTTGGTTAGCAGTGATCAAAACAATAAAGCATCCCCAAATTGCAGATGCTTTTGATTGAGCACAGACTAATTAAAGGGAGGCACAAATTGCTTAACCCATCTTCCTTAATGAATATAACAGTAATAATAATTAGCTTTTTTCAGGAATTTGAAAAAAGACACCAACAGTAATGCCACATAACTCAAAGAGGAATGTCTAAAAATATTTAAAGCTGTTTAAAGTTTTGGGGTGGGAAGATTATTTTAAATGTTTTGGAAAGAAATCACTTTGAAATCAATTTGATTGATCACTAAAGTATCAATATTATTCAAATTTAAAATAATTGCTTCCTGTTTTAAAATATCACTTATTGACAGATGATGACAAATCTGAATTTTCAGCATCATTACGCCAGTCTTCAATGTCACATTTGTTGCTTAATATTTTTGTGAAAACTGTGAGACATTGTTTTTCAGGATTCTGTGATTAATAAAATGTTTTTGAAATTTTGAAATAGAAATCTTTTGTAACTTAAATGTTTTACAGTTGCTTTTGATCAATTTGTTGTGTCCTTGCTGAATAAAACTGTGATTCAACTTTATTTACAAAACTCAAAAAGAAATTACTTTAGATAGAAAAACAAAAGAGCAAACTTGTGAAAAAGTTGGCGGTCACATACTACAGGAGACCATCAGCACCACAACTAGACACATTCAACATCCGACAAAGACAAAGGAACACGTGAGGGCTTTATACACAACCAATGATGGGGAACAGGTGTCAAGACTAACGAGGGAAGTGACTGATGTGACAGGTGAGAGGAATGACACAGGGAAGCACACAGAAGTAAGCAGGAAGTGTTTGGAGACTGAACATGACTGTGACAGTATAATTTAATGTTATTACTGTAGAAACTACATGTGACATGATAGATGACTTTGCTAGTTCGTGTAGCAAAGACACTGTATAACAAAGTGTTACCAAGCATCTTTATTATTATTAAAAACAACAATATCAAAAATATCACTGACCCTAAACTTTAGAATGGTATTCAGTACTTAAGGAACATGAGTATTGGTATTGTCACACTGCAGGCTGAAGTCACGGGCGAGACAGGATCTACGTGCAGCAATTATTTTATTTTGAACCAAGTTTAACAAACAAAAACTGATCTGAAATAAGAACTGAACAACCAGGGTTTAATCCTACAACAACAGACACGGGATGTCAAATGTTCTTTGTGTAAAAAATTATTAAATCACTGCACAAATATAAATCGCTGCATTTGTTTGACTCACGCAGCCTCAGTCAACTACTCTCGTCCACTGTGTGTGTGCGCCTGTCTGTGACAAAAGCTAACTAGCTGGCTTGCTTATCATGTCTCAGTCAAAACTGTACACCCAAAAATACAGGAAGGAGTGGGAATCAAACCCTGAACTCCCAAGGCTGGTTAAAGCCGTTTATTGGTGATAATACGCGTGCATACTTGTTAGACAGACAGAATGCAAGAAAGTATGCAATCTAGTACAGCGTGATGACCTCAAGAATATGTTATGATTGTTTATGCTGTGAGCAAAATTGTGTTTGCAATGTTGGAGAATATAATTAAAGGTTTGTATCTATTTTATTGTATACTGGTAAATCTCTGCTGTTAGTTGATGCACATATGCCTTTTGTTGTTAGCAAACATATACAGTGTATGTACATTTTTATAGCATGCCGATCACTTCATCTAATACATAGATATATTGGGTATAGGTTATCTCGCTAAACGGTTATCTCAACCGTAATCTCAACTTTTTTGCAACCCACGAGGCCATCAACATAACCGGATTCCACTGTATTATTATTGTTGCTGTGAATAAGAATTTTGAAATCTAAAAAAAGTTTAGAAAAAAACAATAGGCCTTTTTATTATGTATCATTACGTCAATTATGTATCATTCAATATTTTAATTTTTAGTTATAAAATTGTAGCATGCTGTGTCATTACAGTGTACATTATGGCTTCATACCTTTTCAGTCACAACATGGTGACACTCGGCAGACCAATATGCTCACCAGGCCACCTATCTTGACTCACACAGATCAGTTGCAGATCATGAACAGTGGACTTCATACAAAATGGAATTCCATTGCTGTAGGCCTTATGCTAGCTTCCATGGTACGGCAAGTTTTACAATTAGAATTCTGAAGTTGGCCATAAAGCAGTGGTTGGTTTAAAGCACAATAGAGTTGGGGTTTATGATTGAGACCTAGTGTAAATTTATGGTGGTGAGGCTGGGCAGTTTATGATGTAATGTGACTTTTATGGTGGCCCAGAAGGTCACCCCCTAAGATGCTGGTTTTAGAATGAGAGACAACCTCAGGGGGTATTTTTCAAAAAGACAGATGGCAGACCATCAACTTATTCAATTGCTCTGAGGGAATATTGACAGGTTTGACAGGTTTCTATGCACAGCAGGAGCTCACAGTATGTTTACAGGTCTTTTATGATGCACGCCTTTTTGATCTTACAATTACAGGCATTGCAAAGACAACTTATGTAATAACAATGGAACTTTTTTAAAAAGATGACATAACACAACAAATGAACAAGTACTCTAGATTATCACTGGTCACCATATATGATGTAGCATATCATAAAATGCACAATATAATTTTTTTAGTGGCATTGAATGCCAAGCGGTTGACGAGTCCATGGTTTGACAGATCCGTTAAATACTTATTTCAATGGTATCACACTTTGACTGTATGCCTTTATTTCATTTTACAGGCAAAAGAGTTCTTGAGGATGTTTTGTGTGTATGCGTGTGTGTGTCCAAACTGTAAATGTAACTGTAATATTTCAAGAATATAGTTTTTTTTTGTGTACTTATATTCAAAATATAAGTATAGTATATAAGTATATGTATAGTTTTCTTAATTCCAGTTAGAGGAGATACAGACTGTTAAAAAATGCTTAAAAAACTTGTATGCTTGTATGTATTGAAAATATTTAATGTAGGACATATTTGAATATATTTCTTTGCATTTTTTCATTTTTCATTTTTTTAAAGCAGCTGAAATTAATTATAAAACTTTGGTTTTGTTTAATATTCAGATTTGCTTTTATGATCAAAATCTCTTCTTTAAAGATATTTTTAAAACCATCTGATGCCATTGTGGGACTTCAGATCAGAAAGCAGTACTTTCCCATCTGGATGCCCAACTCTGATTCATCTACACTGAGGTGGTGCGGAGTATATATTTAAGGCTTTGAAAATCAAGTCCAGCACACCTGTATGTGTAGTAGGATTTCAGGGACTTGTTTGTTGTCTTGTCTAGGGATATGCCTAAGAGTAGACTAGTTAAATGAGATAATTAAACCTGAGGGTGTGACTGATGAGACCATGGTGTAGGAAAGATCTAAAAAGCTGGGGAGATGCATTATTAGTCTGCCTCGTGAATATTTATTAGCTGATGTAACATTCTCCAAGTAGTCCTAAAAGATTCGCTTCAAGGCAGGTAAGTGATCGCAAGCCTATTACCATTAACCACTTGCACATTTGAAGATTCTGAAAGGGGGACATATCACGTCAAATTATAATGGTTGATACACCCTTGTGTAAAATCTTTGTGATGTTGCAGCTTTCTGTGGAAATAGAGTGAATCAGACAGACTCAAGAGACTAAACTGCTTGCTCTACATGAGGTGTGCTTTGTATTTTAATACAATACAAACCTAAGAGAAGGGAGGAGTCCCTAAAGGTTCAACAAAGCATCTATTTCATTGCTGTCTTGCTCAGAAAAAACTTTTCTACAGACAGAAATCTAATTTAAAATAAATCTGTTGCGTACACACTTTAGGAGTTCCTTGTCAAGGGAACTCACACTGCGTCAAACGCATATGGGAACGCCTTAGTGTGATTGTCTCTTGAAGCACAATGAAATCCAGGTGTGCGAGTGCACGTCATCGAGGGTGACGTCATGAGCCAGGAGTATATAGAGCGCGCCGTGACCCGGAAGCGGCAGCTTTAGTGTCTTCAACAAGCGCTCGAAGCTAACGTGTTTGAAGTGCATTGTGCTGGCGGTAAGTTAAACACTTACCTCTTATTATGGCGGATGTTCATTCAGACGTGTCACTCCCTGCCCGCGTTTTATCACGAGCAGTGATACACACACTCTGTGTGTGACTTGTTTGGGCATGCATGCTCAGCGCTTGAGGGCTCTCAGTGTGCAGAGTGTTTGCAGCTGCCGCTGCTCACTCTCTGCTCACACCTGGCAGTTTTTGAGGGAACTGCTCGGGTTCGCGGTACTCGTGGGTAACTCACCCTCGGATACGGTTTTCTCCGTGGCTCCCGTATCTTGATATACATCAACGACTGGCTCATTCTGGCCCAGTCTCGGGAGATCGAGATCAAGATGTCGTTCTCGCACACATGAAGGAGCTCGGGCTGAGACTGAACGCCAAGAGGAGTGTGCTCTTCCCGAGGCAGAGCACTACGTTCCTCAGTGTTGTACGGGACTATGTGTCAATGTTAGCATGGTTTTCCCCCGTGCGTATTGCCTCTATCCCGTCCACAGTCAGGAGCATGAGGCTAGGCCAGCCACTCACGGTCAGACACTTCTAGGAAGTGTTACGTTTCGTGGCGGCAGTACCCAGTGCTATTTCACTAGGTCTGCTCCATATGTGCCCGTTATAGTGGCTCAAAACCAGGGGGCTTTCCTTGAGTGGCAACCCTTCCCGCCTGATCAAGGTCTCAAGGTGATGCCTGCGGGTCTTGCATCAGTGGAAGAATGCCTGGTTTCTTTCCCGAAGGCCTGTACTGGGATCACTCTGTCACCACGTGATGCTGTTGACAGATGCCTCCTGCTCGGTTTGGGGGGTGGCCCTGAGGGGCCGCTCGACTCAGGGTCTGTGGAGCAGACACCAGCTCTCCTGGCTTATAGAATGCCCCAGAACACCATGCTGAAGGTCATGACGTCACCCTCGGCGACGTGTACTCGCACATATGGATTTCATTGCGCTTCAAGAGACAATCACACTAAGGCGTTCCCATATGCGTTTGACGCAGTGTCTCATTCCCTCTAAGGGAACTAGGGTTACGTAAGTAACCTGAGATGTTTCCTCTCTCTCTTTTTTTCTTTTTTTGGTTTGTTGTATTTCAAAACTGTTCTAACAATCAGTGTTAGGGAAAGGTATTTTATTAATATAGTTGAATGGGATTAAATACAGTGAAATTAATTACGTAATGTATATTCGTGTTATTTTTATATTTAATTATTGCAGGAGCAGCTGTCAGTCAGTACACTTGTGTTACTTATTTGACAAAAAGTAACTGATTACTCAACAAGGTATTGTTTTTTTAAATATGTTATCCTTGTCACTGCTAATATAAATATATGTTCTGCTCATTTATAAACTGTCACAGTCTTGTCTTGTCGCGTCTGTCACATCCGGGTTCCTTTGTGTATCTTCCAGGTCTCACACGCTCCCGTCTCTGTCTATTCACTTCCCAAGTCTCGTCAGCTGGTCCCAATCCCGTGTTTGTCCTTAAATACCCTCCTGTGTTCCTTTGTCTTTGTTGGTTATTGTCAGTGTTGGATGTTCCTCCCGTGTCTCTCCCTATTCTGAGTTTTTTGCACCATCGTGTTCTTTTGTGTTTGTACTTAAAGTGTTTTTGTTTTCTTTGTCTTTTTAATTAAAGCCTGAGTTCTCTGCAGAGCTTCCTTCTCGTTTCTCTGCATCACACACCTGCACCCACCACCGCATTACATAAATAAAATCTGTGCAAAATAGATGTATTAGATGCATAATAATGAATTTCAGTTAAGGAAAACCACGTCAAGATACAAATACAAGTTAAAAAAAAGTTTTTGCACTGATTTAAACAGACCTTTAAACTAAAAAAAAAACTGTTTCTATAATAAATGCTTACCCTCTAGGATATATATATATTTTGTAATAGCAATAATATTTATATATATAATAATAATAGCTGCCATTTTGAGGGTTTGAGGTTTGAGGGGAAAAACACAGAACCAAACTGGCGATATATGTGTGATTTTGCATGCGCAATTAGAGGACATGATGTTTCCCATTATTGTGGTGAGCAAGGCAGAGTCCTGCCGTGTGGTATCGATTTTGTGGGATTCTTATTAGCTGGCTGAATTAATGTGCATTGCTGTCTTGCTGACTTTTGATCTTGTTTTATCTGTTTAAATGCCTGTCAAGGGAAAGTTGACAGTTAGAGACATCAGGAACACTGGAATCCATTTATCTTGTGCTTGCACAAATTGTTTACAAGGACAAAGCAGGAGCATGTCTCAAGAATCAGGTGTTGTGGTTTTTCTCACAACTGTTTTGGGATGAGTAAGTGGGGTGTATAAGGTGTTAATGTGTGAGGTATGAATTAAGAATAGAATAATTGTCAGCAATCGCCGCTATGTTTAGTAACAGGAAGCCATTTTTCTTTTCTTTGTGTCTGTGGTTTTGGAACAGTGACAGCATCAGCAGTCATTTACTTCCATAATGCATGTGTGTGCTGGATGAAAAACTGGAGAAAATTGTCCAACAGCTCTGTAGTTACTGCCATAACCCATTTCTTACATATTTATGAATACGTTTTTATGCCTGATATTATTCAAATCATCTCTTATAGATTTCACATGCTTCTGTGATACTTCTTGAGAGTTCAGCTGAAGCACATATGACATATATTAGACTCACCCACAAGTTAAAGAAATCTAATCACCTGCTTAAAGAAATCTAATATTTGGATTTATATTGGTTTCAAATGGTTTTGAAAAACATCTGAGGTTACGTATGTAATCATACAGTAGTTCCCTGAAGAGTGAATGAGACGCTGCGTTGAAACTCTAGGGGCATGCCTTGGCATATTGAATCGATCAAATGAGCGCGAATGCATGTAGTGGGCTGGTGACACCATGAACCAGGATGATAAAGGTGCGGCAAAAACTGGAAGAGGCAGCTTAGACGAGTGTATGAAGTAAGCCCAGAAGGCGCGAGGAGCTGAGACAGAAGACACAGTGTGTCTGCGTATGGTTGCATACGCAGCCTGAGACGTTCCCTTTTAAGGAAACTTGCACTGCATCTAAATGCTAGACAAATGATTTACCAGTGCCACCTCAGTGATGAAGGCCTGACGACTGTAACATAGCTCACTACGAGAGCATCCGCGTCCTCTGAGCGTAGTTGAGTTCTAACCGACAGAACCTCAGAAATGTGTGAAATTAACCTGAAACAAGCCTGCCGCATCACAAACATGGGTGTGGGAAACTGCCAGAAGAGCCTAAAAGGCAGCCACGTTCCTAGTGGAGTGGGAACGGACCACCATAGGGCAGTCTGTCCAATTCGTAAGCCAGGGGGATAGCCATGACTAAACCTACCTCTTCATAGTAGGTTTAGATGCCGAGGCCCCCTCGAGGGTCCTGAGCAGAAGAACAGCTGGTCGATCCTATGCCACAGGGAGGCCTCATGCATGCTCACACTGGATATACATTTTTCTTAAGTTCCTGGTCATGATCATCAAAGGGGGAGAGTACAGAACGCCTGCAGTACGACAGAACGTGCCATAAGCCTTGGGTGAGTGGTTTGGCCTGTGGTGGGGAAAGCCATCTCAGATGCAAACTATTAGGTACTATTAGGTCTCCCTGGAAGAAGAGATTATGATATCTCAATGGGATTTTCGTGGAGAAATAAAGGAGAATAATAATTAGCACAAAGGGATTACAGATGAAGCTGTAGACCCCCTATCCTCTTTAGCATGGTAGCAAAAATGAAGAGAGTCGTTAGAGAGAAACTTTGTGGGAATCTCTTCAAAGGGTAAAAGGGGGCCTGGGACCAGCTCAGTGGGCTAGGTCCAGTGCCGGCTTAGATGTACTGTGGAGAGTGGTCTAAACAACCTCGGTTGAGAGACTAGAATCTATGAGCTGTGCCCTCTCCAAGGCCAAGCCCATAGAAAACATAGTTCTGGGCAGGGATGCGCTAACAGCACCCCTGCCTGGCATGGAGGGTCCTCCTTGACCGGAATCTCAAAACACCGCTAGCTGCCGCAACCAGTCGTAATAGAGATGGGAGAACAGTGGGGATAGTGGTACGTCCGTGCTTTTAGTGAAAATGCGGGATGACAGAGCTAAGCTGAAAGGAAGTACCGAAACTTGTGAGCTTTCCCCAAAAGGCACACCTGGGAACTTCCTATAATAGGGAAGGAAGGGGATATGAGAGTAAGCGCCTTTAGCCGAAGGTGACGAGTCAGTCCTCTGAGCTGACCAGAGTCACTGTCATTTTCAAAGAAAAGCTTTGAAGTGGCAAAAAAGAAGCAGAAAAGACACAGGTCTAGAATGGGCTGCAACCTTCATCCTTCATAAGAATGAAAAAGTAATGGCTAGAAAACCTGACTCTCTCTCAGCAGAGAGTTTTCCTTATATTCCAATACCAGAGCCTGCTCGGGGGCCACCCCAGTAAATAGAAGCTCGCTGGAGCCAAGTGGGGAGACCTGAACTGAGTAGCATAGTGTTTTTTCTATTTCTATGATAAGCTGGGCCCAATGAGAGATTATCTACAAGGGGAACCAGCCTATTTATTTTTTATTTTTTAAAGACAGCACAGGCACAACCTCGATGAGCTCATAAGCTGGGGAGGAACACAATGCACTGCTCCTTGGAACTAGATAGTTGCAGCGCCTGTGCCTCTGCCTGGTGTAAGTAACAACTCTCGAGTGAGCTTCCCGTCCAGTCAGGGGAAAAAGGGATCTGTAGGAGAAGGGCTGAGATAGGGCAAAACCCGTCTCAACCCCACAATCATATCCGGGAGCGATCCCTAGTACGTGTTCCTCAGCAGCAGTGGGACCCAAGCCCTGAGGAACGGGAGCCTGAGGTACGTGTTGATAATGCCAGGAGGGAGCGGATCAAAAGCAGCAAGAGCTGTTTACATTGTTGATAGTCAGCGCCCTTGAGTGCCGACCGAATGTGCTCCGCTCCCAGGCAGACAAAACACAGAAGGTGTGCATCCTTGCCTAAAATGTAACACGGGCAGGGAAAAAACTACAAGTCTGCTATGGCATGTTTCATAATGTTTTTTGTTTTTTTTGCAGTGTCGGAAGCCCTTTTCTTTTAAACTAGACTAGGGTGTTCACACACACGAAAGGGACGTTATCATTTTCAAGAGTTTCAATTTAACTTATCAAATAATATTACTTGGGAATTAAGTAAAATATCAAGTAACTTTTTGTCTTGGAACGATAAAGGGATGACTCAAGTATGCAGGTGAAGGAGGGTTTATTATAATAAAAATGAAAATAAACACACAAAAGAAACTACCAACAAGGAAGAAAACATTAACTAAACACGTTAAGAAGACTCTCAAGGAACACAAACAAACCGGATGAACGGGGAGCACAGCCACGGGAAAAACAGGCATGGAATGACAACGACACGACAACGGACAGCTAATACTGAGGGATTAAATAGGCACATGAGGAAGAGTGATGATCAGAAACAGTCGGGAATAATTACAAGAACAAGGAGGGTGGGGCTGACGCTAACAAGACACGAACATGCAGCGGCACGTTTTCACAAGAACTGACGAGACGGCGCGCAGTTAGTAAACAACCAACTGTGCATGACACAAATGACATGATGGCACGCTGACACGAGAGTGCGCACAAGACGTCACGTGCTCTCACATAGAAACGACCAGGTACCAGTGTCAGAGCTCTGTCAACCCAAACACTAGGAACCGAAACTGAAGTGACAGAACCCTGACACTTTTTTCCTTTAGACCTTAAAAATTTCACAGTTTTGTTGAGTTGAGAGGCAGGACTGAATTGCAGTAGTCACTTTATTCCATAATACAAAAAAATAAAAAATAACAAACACGCAGGATAACAGGATAATGCAGGAGTAACATAACCAACTTAACATAGATGAGAATGGAGAAAGATCAACTAAAATTGAGGGCTTCTTATGCACAGACTATGCGAAAACAAGGAATATGTGTGGAGAAACAATCAACCAATTAATAACCATGTAAACAAATTGGAACAATTATGAACAAGTATGATTACTAATGAACAGGGACAAAGGAAACAAGACGTTTGTTTCGACCTAAAGTGACGCTGCGCAGACTGATTGGTGTAGTGGTGGGCTGCTCTCTGTTGATTTGATGTTTTACAATGATTATCTGCATAGTGTCGCTTCAAGTCAAACGCACCTAATAACTAACACGGGTAAAACAGAAACCTCATGTGACAGTGAGTCTGCACTTCTTAAAGGTGGTGTATGTAATGTAATTTTCATAGTTTGTGTGATTCCACCCACTGACAATTTACCCAACTGGGACTTGTTTTCAATTTACCCAATACCCGTACTGCAGCCTTGGAAGCCAGCAAATTAACTGTATCAGAGATCACAGATTCTACCTAACCCAAAAAGCCTAAGCATCCATCTAAAAATATCTATGCCTAGAGACATATTAAAAAAAACAGATGCATATACAGTGTAAGTCTCATCGCTTTCCATACTAGAATGATTTCTGTATGATCATATGACACTGAAGACTGGGGAAATGATGCTGAAAATTCAGCTCTGCCATCACAGACATAGATTACATTTATAAATATATTATCATAGTTTATGTTTAGAGTGCCTGGTGATTTAAATTTAAAAATGAATCATTAAGCATTTGACATCTTTACTTTACACCAGGAAAGCAGTTAACCTTGTAAATCAAACCACTGGATCATAACATTGTTTTCCCCTCTGTCCTTTTTAAGCGTGGAGTAAAGACGTAATCGATACATGCAATTCCCTGGGAACTGATAAGATTTTAACACTGTTTCACTTGGGTTCACTTGGGCGATCCTTTTAAATACATTATCGCACGCTGAATCCAGTTCTCCTCAGCTGTAGTTGTAGTTGACTGATGAGCCTTGACAGATTTGGACAAACAGCCGTCCCTGGTGACATATAGTCAGAGATCAGATGCTGTTCAACAAATAGAGGTGAGACTTCAAAGAGTGTGACAGTTCCAGTGTTACCTGTCATCTTGCCCCTAACAGCCATCAATTAGGTTCTAAGAGAGGCAGCTGGGAAGCATTGCACACTAGGAGTGCTCAGACAGGTGCAAGGTGATGCGATTACATTATTTTGCTACTGATGTTCACAAAACGCATTAAAGAGATTACGTACGCTTGCAGACTGTGCAGAGGCATGTGAAATGCATCTCGGTGAGCCACAGGAAGTGGATCAGACTCGTAAATAAACATAATAGTTTATTAAACCAATAAGTAGTATATTGCAGTCCAGTGAAGCACAAGGGAATTCAGCCCTTTGCCATTCTTTCGCTAAACCATGGTTTGCTCTCTGTAAATTTGAAGAAAGGGCATCTGTTATTTATTAAATAGACTCCAGGGGAGAAGGGCTAGATTGTTATGTGTGCTCATCTTATTAAAACTGGCCATCTTGAGTCGAAGATTTAAGGGTTTCATTTAACAAAGGGGGACAGACATCTAGCAGAGCTGACCAAACAGAGTAGATTACTTGCCACTAAAGCACAGAGTTCTGGGTGTTTCTATGGTGCCTTTATGTCTCTGATCATGTGATCAGAGACCTGTGTACGTGCAGTGACAGCTGATACTGTATGTCTACACCAGTCTGAGGAGCAACAAACGGAAAATTACTCAAGGCTTCATCAGTTCACAGTGAGGGGAATATTGATGTAATATTAGATTGGACTGAATTCGCTGTACTGATTAATTCAAGATTTGCTAAATTCACTCCCTGTTGTTCCACTGGTCATTTTGTTTTACTTTTTTTAAATCAGCTTCAATGAAATGATCAGTACTGTCGAGTATTGCTTGGAATTTAGTATTCATCATGCAATATATTAATCTTGAATTGTTACTGTTTTGTTAATGTCTTTTTTAGAGTGAGTGGGAATCAAAATATGATAGGATCGACTTTATTAATCCCACGCTGGTAACATTTTCCTATTGCAGGAGCTCCAAATTCAGACCAACAGCAGGTTAAAAAATACACATAGTTAAAATGCACAAAAGTGCTATGTAATGTTGTTTTTGCTATTAAAGCGTCTGACTGTTGTTGGAAGAAAGGATCTGTGGTTGGGCTCCTTATACTGTGGGTGGACCAGTCCATTACTGAAGGAATTGGTCAGGGACCCCACAGTTATTGATTTTTATTTTATTTTATTGAGCAAGTGTAGTCAAAATCAGATAAGAATGGGATTGTTGGTACTGTTCCTCGATTTAAAAAATATATTTGATATGTTTAATCATAACATACTGTTATCTAAATGATCAGCTTGGCCAACACTCTCCTCTTCCTAACCTCCTCTATACAAGTCTCTGTTAAGTCCCTTTCTATCTGTTCCAGTTCCCCAACAGACTACCGTATAAAAGAAAGCAGAAGCCACCACAGTGTTATATATATATTCATATACAAAACTTAAACAGTGACCTAAAGGTCACTTGCACACACTAAAGGACTTAATTCTCCTAAGTAAGCGGAGACAACTTTGGATCTTCTTGTACAGGGCCTCTGTACTATTGAAACAGCAGTTTATTGTTGAGGTAATTGAATGTTTAATCTGCGAAAGTGTATCACCATCTCCTCTATCTTTCTGGCATTAATGTGAAGGTGGTTTGATGCACACCAGTTGACAAATTGACCTCCCGGTATTCCTCAACATTGCCTTCTGAGACATGTCCAATGATGGCAGTTTCATCAGAGAACTTCTGCAGGTGACAGCTGCTTGTGTTGTATATAAAGTCTGATGTGTACAAGGTAAAAAGAAAAGGAGTGTGTACTGTGCCCTATGGTGTGTTTCTTGTGCTCATTCTTATTTTGTTTTCCAGCATACCATATGTCCCTCACAGTGACAGTTGGGTCAGTAATTTACAGCTCACACTAATCTTTCCTCAAGGCTCTAGTGTTGCCCTCTGTCTAGCTGTTGACTGTCATCTATCTATATTCTATAGTTTACATTAATGACTGATATCTAACCTCTGTCCTGTTTCAGAAGTGATGAACAATATGGGATGTATTTGCTAAACCAATGTCCACAAAAACCTTAATCACATAATGTCCAGAAATCATGAGTGGAAACAGAATACTTGTTTTCAAAGTGATCTATAATGATTTCAATCTTCAATTAATGCTCGCTCATAGGGTCCGTCAGAAACTCTTTTAATACGATAATTTGGTATTAAAGAGATATTTATTTTTATTATCAGTGTTAAAAACAGTTGTGCTGTTTTTTGTGTGAGCTATGAAACATTTTTATTATTATTTAAAAATGTTGATAAATAGAGCGTTCAAAAGAATAGCCTCGATGTTAAAAACATATTTGCCATGAAACAATATAAAATTATTTAATGTCACATTAACTGCATAAAAAAACATGATTTTTTGACCAATTTATATAATCCCACATTTTCAGAAAATATTTATATTTATAAAAAATTAATGAAAATATCTGCCCGTATCACAAAAGCTAGTGTTGCCTTCAGTTGACTGTCCAAGAGAATATTGGACTAGGTCCGCATACAGCTTGACACAAAGGTGGCAGCATATAAGGGATTCATCCTCACATTTCTGTTGTATGGATCTGAGTCCTGGACAGCTTATCACCGGCAAATTTCCAAACTTGTTCAGTTCTAAATGTTAAATGACAGGATAAAGTCACAAATATGGAGGTACTCCAGACCTGTGGCATTACGGGTATTGACACCTTTCTAATCACTGATCACTGTTTCGCTGGTCTGAACATGTTTTACGCATGGCATATTCACTCCTGCCGAAGCACATGGTCAGCTCCAGAGCAGCATGCGTTTTCAAGGAGGGCAACTCAAACGTTATAAAGATGGCCTCAAAGCCAATTTGAAACTATGCAACATGGACACAAATGACCTTGAAGAGATCATTCAAGTCCAGCCAGATTTGTCATTGCAGTAGACAAACTATGATGCCGAAAGCTCAATAACTTAAAAATAACAACATCTAGACATTATATGACCAAATGTGGCCAACCAGATGCTTAGAGGATTGACCACTATCTCATTGTGTTGACTCAGACCAGAATTGTGTTGTTGTCATTTTTTCTTAGAAAATTCTCTGAACATTGCAGAATACACCGTAAATTGTTGCTGAAATTGTATATTAAAACGGTAACATGCGTGATATTCTTGTGATTTCAGCACAAACACCAGTCTTTTCAGCACAAACACCTTGTTTCTGCTGTATGTTGCGCTCAGATTTTGTCAATTTGTGATATAAATTATTGGTAATTATTCTGTCTTCTCTTAAATAAGATAAAAACGAGATCCATGGATTAATGTGTTAATGTATTTATCAAGGGACTTACATATTCAAAGCCTTAAGGAGTCTTTTGAGATAAGAAAGTTGAACCACGACTCTGTAAAGTTATATGAAAGTGTTTGTGAGACTTTAATTGAAAACTCTCATGATTGTGTCAATGGAGTTCTGGCACAGTGATAAGCAACAGGAGTAAAGTTTGAGACTGCACAGCATTCAGAAGCGGCATGTAGGAGCCTCTCGTATAGGTTAATGGATAAAAATTTTCAGTCGAGAGAGAAGTCTATTCACAGATAAGGCATTTTTAATGATTTCAACCCCGAACCCTTATTAGCATAGGCTTTACATACAACTTATGAAATCCAATTATCAAAGTAGAAGTATATAATTTGCACATTTTCTCTATAATTAGTGTGTTCTGAAATAGGCTCTAAGTGATGGGCTCTGTCTCTGGAGTGAGAAGGTTAAAGACCTTTTAGTACTATTGCCGATTTCAGAATGTATATTTGATTTTCATCTCAGCCAAACTGAATTTATCGCCTTCATTTTCATTGCCGGACTTCACGCCATCTTCCCTCGTGTCTCCCAGGACAGAGTTATCAAAAATTCTTCCCCTAAATCGATTCATTAGAAATTCCAACCCTGGAAATTTCTGATGAGGTTTAGTCAATTATTCATTCATGGTGGTGGTCTCTCTCAATTTCAAGGTCATGAATGTTTTCTGGACAAATGAACCTTGACTCAAGTATTTCCATTTCACAGCTGACTTCCTCAGACTTCTCTGAGAGATTGCCATCTTGCTCACCCCTAACTATCCTTTGCGTTATCTGATGTGGAGTCGAAACTGCGTCCACCTCGAATGGTGAATTCGTACTGCTCAGTATTGTCTTTTCATTAAGCACCAGCAATTTGGCTGCACACACCTGCCAGTGTTTCAGTACTTACTAGCACTTTCACGTTTCTCCCGCAGAGGCCTTTTGCTCTCAAGCAATTGTATGTAATTTTCCAATGATCAACGTAGTAATCACACAAACAGTCGTGATCTAGGAGATCTATTTGCCCGCTGAGGCTGCTGTGTTGTCCTCAACAAGGGAAATGGAGTGAGTACTGCTCTCCACACAGAGTGAGGAATTTGTTTTTGCTCAGCAGGGGTGGTGGCTCCTTGCCGCGAATGGGAATTTTTCTACAGTCAGTAGGGGTGTTGTTGAAGTGCAATTACTGCAGAACTGAATCTTCGACTACCTGCTCCCCAGGTAGTTGCTCACAAGCCGAGAGATAGGAGCTTAGCCTGGCTCTAATCAAACTCCATACAGTTGTACAGTAGTTGAGAAACAGGAAAATAGTTTTTCACTTATATCTCTGACATATGTCTGCTGTAAAAGCAGACTAAAAAAATAACAAAAGGTTTTGTGTGGCTTTAGAAGCTGCTTTTGTTGAGGATGTCGAGCAAACGGCTCATCCGTTGAGCTGAGCGGGGAAAGTGGTGATTTTCATGTAGAATCTGAAAAGACAGTGAAGTCTCTGAAGACTTGTTTCCTGACGGTGAATAAATGACTTGCACATCTTACGCACCTGGTAAAAGGAGTGTTCCAACAGAGAGGGTGACGTGCCATGTGTGAAGTTGTATTAAGAATGGCAGCAGGCAGTAACTGGTGAAAAGAGAAGCTTGTTGAGGGCAAAGTAAACAGCTGGTTGTTTGAAGGGGAAAAAAATTGAGAGGGAAACATGTCTCAGTTGAAGTCTATGAGTAGGAAAATACCAGAATTATGTAACTGAGGATGGACTTGTGGCATGACCGGTGTCTGAATTTTACATGATGTTGTTATGTCTGTCAACCATGACTGTCAGGGGACAACAGAACTGCTTTGAGTCTAATGCCTTCTGACAATTTTGCTACATCTCTTCATTTACTCTGGTGCCGAGCTTATGTCAGCTGTCCCACAGCACCTCTGGACAAGAACACTTGTTGGGGGCATTTTTCATTTAGAACCATGAAAATTTTAAGAAACTCTTCACGTGGTTCTACAGGTTACGGTGAATATAATCTAGATAGATAGACATCACACTAAATCCTGATTCCCTCGAGAAAAAGGACAAACGCGAGTGCAGCTTTCTCAAAGAGAAGCTTTCGCAATGCATGCAAACAGCTCCCTTGAGAACTGAGCGTGCATACTCCTCACCTAGGTGCATAACACACATATTGTGTGTTTCATAAGGTGTCAAAAATAGCTGACACGGATGAACACAGTGATGATAGTTGCTTTCTTTAGTGGCCATCGAGATCGACAAAGCAACAAACAAAGCTGTCTCCTGAAGATAAAGAAGGGGATGACTTCATGTTCAGGTTCCTGTGGTGACATTATAGACATCATTGTCCTCATTGGATTGATGCTTCAGACACCTGTCATACCGGAAGTATTCCTCAAAGTAACCCTTAAGGGACGCAGCATTGAGTTCCCTTTCGAAAATAAAATTTTCAATGTGGCCTTCAGATAACAAAAAAAGTTTGTTTTAATCTGTTTTAATAAATATGAATAAAAAGCAAGCCCTGGGACATACAGTTACACAAAATTCATACATACACAAAATACATACACAAAAGTCCTTGAATCGGATTAACCTGCCAAGTCTCACTCTGACAGTTTAAAAAGATTGTTGCCCTTTCAACGTAGTTAATTACTTTGTGATGCACTCCATGACTTACCGGTAAATTAAGAGTAGCTTGTTTCTGTTCAAAGCATCTTCAACTAGACAGATTGATTTTTACTTTGTCCAAGCTAAAATTAGGCATATTTACTCTATGTTCTTTGGTTCTTGCATGGTAGGATTTTCAAAATAGTAAATAAAAACCTATGGAAGAGTGAGTCATGTAAGATGAGTAGGGTTGACTGAACAAGTTAGATTAGCCACAGGGGAAAACTCACAAAATACCTCCAGCCGAAGGAGGTCATTGAAGAATTTGCAAACCATGGTGTAAGACTGATGATCCTCTGTCCTGGGTGCAGCCACTGTGAAGGGACCTGACAGTGCATTAATATCTACATGGCTCGGATCTGTTCTTGTGAGAAGCTGAGAGCACAGGCGTGGGTGAGGTGGGGACTGGTGGTGGGTATGACTGAGCAATGTGGGGAAAGGAGTGGGCAAAACTTCAGAAACTCCAGAAGTAATGATTTGTTACCATCATCTTGTGAGGGATGTTCTGGTCTGGCTTACTTTTTTTCAGAATAAAGGAGAGAGAGAGAGAGAGAGAGAGAGAGAGAGAGAGAAAAACTTTTCAGAATTGAAAGTTGGGACTTACAGGTTTTGCACAATTAACACAAACTTGGAGATCATTATATTTAATCCCACTGATTATGTACTCTTAGTCCAAACTTTAAGACTACAACAAAAATTGTGGTCTTAATTTATACATACAACAGATGTTTTTTGTTGTTTTAAGTTTCATTCAAGTTGTTATGCTGATAATATCATATGTAATGAAAATGTGTGTATTCAAAGAAATATGAAAGGTTTCTTTTAGTCACCAAGCATACAAACTCACCATCAGGGTTTTCAAGTTCATTTTGATCATGTTCCACCATTGTACATGTAGTTGGAGGTGAGGAGCTGAGCTACGACAACTTGTACACCTTATGCATCGAGAAAAGCCAAGAAAATAAAAAATTGCATTGGGTTTGGTGATAACAGGAAGGCTCTATATATATTATTCACAAATACTGTTTATTTGTGGTCCCTTTCCACAAGATTTTAATGGGACTGCATGAGGGGAAAGCACCACTTTGAGTAAGTTTTGCCTCAACTGGGTAAACACCACAGCAATTAACTAATGCACGTCTTGGTGAGGTGAGGCACTGATGTGCAAAGGTCTGATTAATTGTGATTCACAGCAGCCTGGTGCTGCTTAAATTGTTGAATGTGAAGGTTTTAAAGCCAGTAAATGGAGTAGATGCACCCTGAGGCTGTAGATCACAGGTGGTTGATTTGGAGGGTTGATAAGGTACCTCATCACACTTGATGGCAAAGCAAGCGTAAAATGAACTGTGCACCCGGTGTCACAAAGGCATTTCAGAGAGGCAGTCATGCGCATTGGCGTTTCTCGCCTCTTTATCTGTAAACTCTCAAGATTTTACAGCCTGGGCTCTAAGAAGAATTGTGAAGGTGAGGATGGTACAGTTTGATTTTGAAGTATTAATATCTACAATACTAATGTTGTGAGAGGGGCACGTGCAAATAAAGATCATGATAACGCTTTAGATTCCAGCCCGGAAAATACTGCATAAGTAAACTAAAATGTTTAAAAAAAAGTTCTATGTAGTTAACACTGACTCTGACACCTTTATTTGAATAACAACTTTAAAACACTTCTTATTTATTTAAAACTATTTTTAAAAATAAACTTTTTATTTCAGTTACCAAATCAAGAAAGTATAACCTTGTTCTATGTAGTTACAGAGTAATTGCACAAATATATATATATATACACAACTTAAAAAAACAACTTATTTAAAATCTTATTTACAACAGTTCTTATTCATTTAAAACAATTTTAAAATAAACGCTTTATTTCAAATACCAAAACAGAGTGACAAGTTTTTTTCTTGTTTGGCATCTTCCTCATTATCCCTTCTCCTTTTTCATTCATTACATGAATTGCAAGAAGGAATCCCATATCTCTTGCTATTCTGTATTAAAAAAAATGTACAGTACGCCCAGAAATGTTCTCATATTTTAGCTTCTGACCAACTGTGACAGGTGAAGCAGTGAGGGACATTGTAAATATGTAAGTAAAAAATAAAATACTAAAAAATATAAAAAATAATAAAATACCTTTGTAGATTATAGACCTAATGTTCAGTATTAGTCGATGAGTAAAACAGACATACTCTCAGATTAAAAGGGAATAATGAGAATAAGAAACAATTAATTCATAAACGATGAGCAGACAAGCAGACATCACAAACAACAACTGACACTCAGGAAACAAAGGAACTTAGGTACTCACACAAACAAGGTAAAAAAAGATACACATCTGATAATAAGTAATCAATAATAACTGTGACCTATAACACATGTGACTAATGAAGATCAAGCTTTCCTGCAACTCAATCAGTAAAGCATTGGTGCTTACAACTCCAAGGTCATGGGTTCGATCCCAGGGAAAGCAAGAACTGATTCAATGTGTTCCTTGACTGCAATGTAAGTAGCTTTGGATAAAAGCGTCTGCAAATGCATAAATGTAAATGAAACATCCATGAAAACGAAACTAATAGAACATAAGTGTGTGATAATATCTGCTGAGAGCAGTACATAACCAGCCTATGCTAGTTTGCTGGTCTTAGCTTCTCTCCCAGTCTGGTCAGATCACTCTAATTTTGAGTGGTTTAATAGGGGTTTGGGACACTTTTCAGCTCGTTCAGCTAAACTAGTTAAGACCAGCAAACCATATTTGGAATTTGGTATCTGATAGTAAAGACAATTGGTGGCAATTTGTAATTGAACTGTCTTCAGCTTGAATACATTTAAAACATGGACCCATTTACAACACACACACCCTCTTGTAGGTACAAAGTGCTCCTCCAAAGATCTATTAAACCACAGATTGTTCTGGGTAAGCTGAGTCAAGGAGGTTACTGTTCAGTTAAATGCCTTCCTGTAACACATCCTGTGGATGTGTTACCTTAAACACAGTGTTGAGGGCTAGAGATGGGGCTGATTGAAATGCACAACACACACAGCAAGGGGACTTAGCCTCCTCTCTTTCTATCTCACTTCCCATCTCTCTCATGTTCTCCATCTTAATCTCAAGGAAGACAGTGAACATTTCAGCTATCTGATGACGCCTTTATCAGCTCACAATTTGATTCCTTAAGTTTAATTTTGTAGTGGATTCACAGGCACGTTGTCTACCATTTCACCAACAGCCACTAGAAATAGCTCATACATAATCATATCTCTGGGATGGAGATTTCCTGAATTCCCCAAACCAAGTGACTCATTCCAAGAACATGAGATCATGGAAAAAATTAAAGTCATGTCTCTAAACATGTAATAAAAAAACATGACTAACAAGTGGCTATATATTTAACCATTCTGTGTGAAAACATTTTTACAGCAAAAAAATGCAACATCTTTAAAATAAATTCACATTTAAGTTATTACTGTGAATATTTTTTGTTGTAGGATAAAACCGGAAAGTCTCTTCAAGCACTGTTAACCACAGTCCTTAATTTAATCATGATTTGAAATCAATATTCTAAAACAGAACAAACCCTTGGCTCAAAAATGCTAATTTTGCCAGAAAGACTGAACGTGAATGTCAATATTAATGTATCTTTTTTTTCATGATTGGAATAAATATCCTTCAACGTACATATTCTTGCCTAAGTTGTCAGATCCTGGCAGAGAATGTCAGCAGGAGTAAGGCCCCCACATCTGGTCAGCAGGAGGGGACCAAAATTGGTAGTGATGGGTGAAGCAAACATGAAGCGACAAATGTCAGATGTTAAAGACCTTTAAAGCAGAAGCCCCAACAAGAACAAAATAATAAATTAATGAATTATCAAATAATGTATGTAAGTCTTCCTACTTTGAGACATCATGACAGAACTACCACTCATTCCTCTGTTTTAACACTACAAACTGAACAGATCTATTGTGCTGCTGATGTCATACAGCGATATATCTTCACTTTTATTTTTCAAGCTAGTAGGTCATGAATATCTGTATTAACGTAAGAAAACATAAGGAGAGATTGCAAGTCGTTAAAGAGTGCTCATTCTCTCTTTTTCGAAGCTTCTGGGCCAGCCCACAGAATATGTTCTTATAAGCACATTTATACAGAATACAATTTGTATCAATTAGGAGAGAAAACTGTCTTGGAATGAGAATGAGGAGGAATGGCTTCTTCCATCGACATTGTCTTAATTTCCACTTTTATCCTCTGCTGATGTGGAATTGTACCGAAACAATTTAAAAGTAGCTGGCACCAAACAAGGCCTATTGAATGGGCTGCATCTTAAATGTGCTCATATATGCCCCTACTGTAAATAATATTTTGAAGAAGGACCACTCATTAGTGTTTATTGTTCTTGCTGCTCTAAAGGAGCAGATTGCATTCAGCTGGAAACCTCGGGTTTCATCCTAACTGAATGTCTGAATGTCTCTTAGATAAATAACAGTATTTACCATCTAAATAGCTGTTCTGTTGATTCAGTATGACTTGGCTTAAAATGCAGATACATTCATGCTTTTATTGTATGGCATATCCATCTATAAAAATTGAGATCATTCATAATGAATCAGAGTTATTACTTTTCACTTGGGGCTCACATATGTATTATTCAGCTAGAGCTTTCTGATATGGGACTGTGTGGTTTGATGCAGTATGTCCTGAAAGCCTATCCTCTATTCTCTTACTTTTGTCTACAATGTCTCATTAGCATGTCAGTTCATGCAGCTGTGTGTGGTATTGCACTGGGGTGCTTTTACTAAAGAGTACCATTTGCATGATAAAACAAACTAGCTGATGACATGATGTAGATATGGTAATTACACCTTTATAAGCACGAGACCCTAGTCTTACAAATGGCTGAATGTAATAATAGAGCCCTTGTGTGCATTTGCAGGATTGGGGATGATTTGGCTCTGGATCCCACTTAATTGTATTCGATAGTCAAATGTAGTCATCTAAGAAAATATATGAATGCTGCTAGGGATGAGGAAAAATTATTTCAAAGTAGTCTGAATGTTTATTTGTCATAGTCAGTTATTGGTTTAATTAGCCAATCTAATTAATTGATTACCTAATAAAGAACTATCTCAGGCCTAAATTTTATATTACTTACGGATTAGTTAATCTTGTTTACATTTTAGTTAATAGTAGCAGGTGAACTGTTTATGCAATACTACTACTGTGTCCTGCATTGTTATCTATTAATGACAGGTTGGTGAAGTGATGAGCGAGGACTCAATGATGCAATGAAGAAATAGGCTTTATTTATAATAAAAATCAAACAAAACAAACCAAACTACCCCATGGGGGAAAACAAGGATGGGATGACTTGAAGTTACTTGACTTAGGATGGAAAAATATGACAAGGAGGGTACAGGAAAATATGACAACAATCTGAACACAAATCAAGTCACACACAAGAGAAGCACGACTCGAGGACACTCGAAGCTGGGCTCTCACACAAAGACATAATGATACAGGGTTCTTTCACAAAACCAAGAGTAAACTAGACTGACGTGACATAAGACAGAAGTAAAGAGAAAGCAAAAAAAGACAGAACAGATATGTGACAACAATTTGCATATACATTTTTTTTATCTACAAATAGTTTACATTTTTAAAATGTTTTAAAAAGTCAATTTTGCTCATCAAGGCTGTATTTATGCGATCAATACAAGTGTTTATGCAATAAAATATATATTTTTGACTGCATATATTTTAAAATCCAATTTATTTCTGTGATGGCAATGCAGATTTTTCAGCATCATTACTCCAAGTCTTCAATGTTACATGATTCTTCAGAAACCATTCTAATATGCTTTTTTGCTGCACAAGAAACATTTACTAATTTTATCAATGTTGAAAACAGCTGTGTTGTTAGTTTTTTTGTGTGGAAACTATGATGTATACGATTCTTTGATGAATAGAAATTTCAAAAGAACAGCATTTATTTAAAAATAAAAGTTTGAATTTATATATGTATCCATATAACTGTCACAAAGCGCAGGATCGTGTGCGATGCGGAGCATACGCGGAGCCAGAAATGCAAGTAAACACTTTATTCAATAACAAAAACAAAAGCACGCGAGGGTGCAAACTCAACAGAAATAACATCCACACACGACTAGGGAACATAACGTTAACAATCGACAACAGGGGAGTGAACATGGAGAACTTAAATACTGACTATGATTAACAGAAACACAAAACACCTGTGACTGATAAGTGCTGATGGGAACTGGGTGAGGTGAGATCAGGAACGGGGAACATGTGACACAGACAAGGTAAACTAAGAGTCCAGGGTGAAAACTAACATAAACGTGACATTACACCCCCCTCCCGGCAGGCGCGACCTCGCGCCGGAGAAAGTACGACACTGGGTGAGGGGGGCGGGACCGGCTGAACGACCGGCGGTGGCTCCGGCGGGACCGGCAGTACCGGCTGGAGTGCCGGCGGTGGCTCTGGCGGGGCCGGCTGGAGTGCCGGCTGGACGGCTGGCGGTGGCTCTGGCGGTGCCGGCTGGAGCGCCGCAGGCGGTGCCGGCGGTGGAGCAGGCGGTGCCGGCTGGGGCGCCGGCGGTGGAGCAGGCGGTGCCGGCTGGGGCGCCGGCGGTGGAGCAGGCGGTGCCGGCTGGGGCGCCGGCGGTGGAGCAGGCGGTGGAGCAGGCGGTGCCGGCGGTGGAGCAGGCGGTGCCGGCTGGAGTGCCGGCTGGACGGCCGGCGGAGGCTCTGGCGGGGCCGGCTGGACGGCCGGCGGTGGAGCAGGCGGTGCCGGCGGTGGAGCAGGCGGTGGAGCAGGCGGTGCCGGCTGGGGCGCCGGCGGTGGAGCAGGCGGTGCCGGCTGGGGCGCCGGCGGTGGAGCAGGCGGTGCCGGCTGGAGTGCCGGCTGGACGGCCGGCGGAGGCTCTGGCGGGGCCGGCTGGACGGCCGGCGGTGGTTCTGGCGGTGGAGCAGGTGGTGCCGGCGGTGGAGCAGGCGGTGCCGGCTGGGGCGCCGGCGGTGGAGCAGGCGGTGCCGGCTGGGGCGCCGGCGGTGGAGCAGGCGGTGCCGGCTGGGGCGCCGGCGGTGGCTCTGGTGGGGCCGGCTGGAGTGCCGGCTGGACGGCCGGCGGAGGCTCTGGCGGGGCCGGCTGGAGTGCCGGCGGAGGCTCTGGCGGGTCGGGCCACGGCAGCTCAGTCTCTGGCGGGTCGGCCGCTCGGGGAGAGCACTGTTCAAGGTGGTCGGCCGCTCGGGGAGAGCACTGTTCAAGGTGGTCGGCCGCTCGGGGTGAACTCTGCTCGGTTTCGGCCGCTCGGGATGAACTCTGCTCGGTTTCGGCCGCTCGGGATGAACTCTGCTCGGTTTCGGCCGCTCGGGATGAACTCTGCTCGGTTTCGGCCGCTCGGGATGAACTCTGCTCGGTTTCGGCCGCTCGGGATGAACTCTGCTCGGTTTCGGCCGCTCGGGATGAACTCTGCTCGGTTTCGGCCGCTCGGGATGAACTCTGCTCGGTTTCGGCCGCTCGGGATGAACTCTGCTCGGTTTCGGCCGCTCGGGATGAACTCTGCTCGGTTTCGGCCGCTCGGGATGAACTCTGCTCGGTTTCGGCCGCTCGGGATGAACTCTGCTCGGTTTCGGCCGCTCTGGGAAACAATGCTACCGAGCTCCGCTGGCTGGTCGCGGGACTCGGCTCTCTGAATGCAGGCACTCTTTGGCAAACAACGGGCGTAGGAGGTGGCGGACTAGCTGGGGGCGCGAACGCAGCCCGACCAGCGAGATGAACTGGTCCGGGCTGCACTCTAGCGGGCTCCGGGTCATCCCCACGAAAAGCGGGCGTTGAGGCTGGTGAGTGCTCTGCAACAGCTTGTGAGGTGGCAGACGGAGTTGTCAGTTTGGATCGGTTGTTGTAGCAATCCAGACACCGAATAATGGCTTCGGGCCAACTTAGGCTGGTGGTATCTGGAAGGCCCCCCGGAAAGTGCCGTAAAGCGCCGATTTCAAACAGCCCTTGAATAGTAGCATCTTGTAAGGGAGCACGGCAAGCCACATAAATAAACTCGAGGGCAAACTGGCAAAAGTCCTGGTTTCTCATTTGCGCGATGGTCAAAAGCTGTAACTCAGAATCCATCTTGCCGTAGTCTTTTGAGGTGACAAACCTGGTCGATTGTTCTGTCACAAAGCGCAGGATCGTGTGCGATGCGGAGCATACGCGGAGCCAGAAATGCAAGTAAACACTTTATTCAATAACAAAAACAAAAGCACGCGAGGGTGCAAACTCAACAGAAATAACATCCACACACGACTAGGGAACATAACGTTAACAATCGACAACAGGGGAGTGAACATGGAGAACTTAAATACTGACTATGATTAACAGAAACACAAAACACCTGTGACTGATAAGTGCTGATGGGAACTGGGTGAGGTGAGATCAGGAACGGGGAACATGTGACACAGACAAGGTAAACTAAGAGTCCAGGGTGAAAACTAACATAAACGTGACAATAACACTGTCCACATGCTTTGGAACGTCAAACTTAATATTAAAATGTATCTGAATTATCAACCAGTTTGTTGTTGGCCGATCATTTACCATTTCTAGTTATGTCAGAATACTGTTGTGATTTTTTCATGTTGATAGGAGCATATTTCAAACTCACAAATAGACATAAATATTGTCAAATAAGATGAAAATATCAAGTACCTCCCAAAAAGCATCTATAAACTTAATTTAGATAAAAAATGTCACTTGTCTCATGAATTCCTTGTCTTTGTTTTTCGAAAGCATCTTTTGCCTCAGGTGAATGAAACAAACATTCTCTGATCATTAGTAATGATAACCAGAGGTACCCTGGTCTTCTCAGACAGCTTGATTGAACGACATGCACATAACAGCAGCCACTGGCTGACACATTGAGAATGTGGCTGACTGGGGGCAAATTAAACATCAGCAATCACCAAATGGCTCCTCCAGGACCAAATCAAGATGGTGATTGCAGGGCTGGATAGATTATCTCAAACATAGGCAGAGCAATAGCATGGCCATACTCGCTCATTAGAATTTGTGGATTGTGCTCACCAAGCCATTGGATTGTGTATAGCATATTGTACCGAAGAGTAGCATATTGTAAGAAAATTGTCCACTATTTTAGTAAAAAAAATTTAACATTCAAAATAATTGTTTAGTTTAGAGAACGGACACACGCAAGTCACAAAAGACCAAGTGAAGGTGACAAAGGCATTTTCTAATTTTACAAAATATTTCTATTTCAAATAAATGCTGTTCTTTGAGCATTCATTCATCATAAATATTTTGCAATATTATTGTTTTTACTGAATTTCTTTTTATCTTCTTGAGCATAAACTTTCAAAAGCATCTTATCAACCCCGAACCTTTGAATGGTAGTACATCTCAACAGGCTGGCCAATATGTTCCTGACAGCAGCCTTTTCTAGCTGAGGTTAATATCAAAGCGTCCTAGGTCATACTAATGGTGAAACCCTAAATGCTTGGCTTGTGATAGCACGGTAAACAAAGAATGGCTTTTGCTCTTATCCTTCCTTTGAATTTGAAATGAAAAGTGATATGCAGCAGATAAAGCAAGAACAGAAAAGCGTTGCTGTTTAGAAACAGCACTCAAATGTGAGAGCTTCAACCACTTGATAGATACAGGGACACTGGGTGGATCCCATTTGCTTGCACTCTTTCTCTCTGCTATTTAATGTATTTGCAAATTAGCACATTTCTTCTTGGATGTGGAAAGTGAAAACGTTTTATCTTTGCTGAGCAGTCACCAGGAAGTTTTCACCTCTGGATCCTGTGGTAAGCAAACTCATAAAACTACAAGGAGGAAATAATTAAAGACTGAAAGTGTTTTATCTCTTAAAGGAACGGAGCCATTGATTTCCTTCTCCTCTATCTTCTATGCTGGTGCGGCGCTGTGATCAGAGGAGCCTTTGTATGGCAGGGTAAGAATAAAAAGAAGGACCACAATGAAGATGGAAGCCACGCTCATTATCAGCAGAAACAAAAGTTCCTGGAACAAAAAGTCATGTGAACTGTGTGGGAAACACTCCTTATTTTCGTGCACTCTGCTATGTTAGGTTTCTTTGATACACTCACGCTTTTATATCATAATGAGCAATATAGTTTAATCCAGTTCCAACTTGTTGCATGCTCAGCGGTACCCTGCACATCTCTGCTGCCTCTTATGTGACTGACAGACCACATGGCCTCGTTCTCTCCACTGATCATCAGAAGAAAGGTTTGCTTTTCTGTTGTTTTTTTTCGCAGTGTTGGGATCACTTCCCCTTTGATGTGTCATTTATTATCAAGTGGGTTAATCTTCTTAAATGTGATGTAAGACGTTTTTTCAATGTTAAAATACATTCTCTCAACCCAGTTGTTCATTGACTACTATTATTATGCCGTTCGTGGGTTTATCTATGGCCTCCCAGGCACCACCTAAACATTGAGAGTGGTCCGCTTAGATCTGTCAATCTCTTTCCAGCTCAACCTATAGAGTGTAACAGTCGCCTCAAAAGGTTTAGATGTAAATATATGTATATATATATATATATATATATACACATATACACAAATTTTAATCTTGAGGGGTGGACTCAAGTAATGTAAAGTAATGTAATCTTCTGGTTTTAGCCAGGTTTCTGTCAAACACAGAACATCTAGTTTATGATCTGTAATCATATCATTTACAATTAGTGCTTTTGAGGAAAGGGATCATATATTCAGTAACCCAAGCTTCATCATTTGTTCATTTGTGTTATATCCGTTCTTAGTTGTTTGTACATCAATTAAATTTTTACTCTTAAACGGTTTTGAGATTTTTTTGTATTTGCTAATTCGGGGAACAGACACAGTCTCTATAGGATATCTAGGTGAAAAAGTCTCTATGTGTTGGAATTGATCTGTCAGATATGGAGGAAGAGGGGAAAAGGCGAGGGCTCAATTTTGCAGGATCTAGGGCTTTTATTTAAACAAAAAACAAAACTTCAAACATAAACCACCCAGAGGGGGGAAACATAACTAGGCTCGACTAGACTGGACAAGACACAAGAGACTAGAACCGACAATGTATAGACAACGACGCGACACAGGACAGCAAACACAAAGGGATTAAATAGCCACAGGAGGAAGGATAATTGATAGGAAAACAGCTGGGACAAATCAAACTAATGACAAGGAACAAGGTGGGAGGGTTACACAATGACAAGACACGAACACGCAGCTAATGCGCATCGCTGCGTGTCCACATTAAACAAAGACGGTGTACAGCTGGTGACAACCAAACTGCGCGCGCGACACCAAAACACAACATGAAAGCATGCGGCCAATGAAAACACGAACCGCGTGCTCCAACAGTGCACACAGATACTACAAGAGGACGCTGTTTAAACAAAGCCCGTAACAGCTCACACTCACATAACGTAGAGTGCGTGAGAACGAGGAACCACTCGGCTCGCGCGCTCATGACAAGGACGAACACACGAGTTATGAATGTCCGAAATGAACTGAACCAGACCAAAGTATCGGGACCGGACATCATAACCAGCACACAAGACGTTACACAGACAAGAGCGCGCACGGCACACTAATCATGAGACATTACGGTAGCGTCAGAGCTCTGCCACAACAAAAAGAATTTACTAGACAGAATGTGGCAAGGTTCAGCTCTAAGACTATGTGCCAAATTACTAGAGAGAAGAGTGGCATCATCCCAGGTGGGATGAATACCATTTCTTTTCAACAGGTCAGGTCTGCCCCAAAAACTTTACCAATTGTCTATGAACCCTATGTCATTCTGTGGGCACCACTTAGACATCCAACCATTGAGTGAGGATAATCTGCTAAGCATCTCATCACTCCTGCGCATAGGAAGAGGGCCAGAGCATATTACAGTGCCTGACATTGTACTTGTGAGTTCATACTTTAATATTAATTTTAGTGATCTCTGACTGGCGAAGTCGGACATCATTAGCGCTGATGTGAATAACAAACTTAGAGTATTTACGATTAGCCTTAGCCAGCACTTTTAAATTTGCTTTGACGTTAGGCACTCTGGCTCCCGGCAAACACTCTGTGACTATGGTCTGGAGTCTCTATTTTCACGTTCTGAGTAATAGAATTGCCAATCACTAGGGCAATTTCAACAGGTTTCTCAGTGGGTGCCTCACTGAGTGGGGAAAACTTGTTTGATATTCTGATCGGAACGGAACAATTGTTTTTTTGACGCGCGATTTTTGGTGTCTCACAGTCACCCAGCTGCCCTGCTGCATGGGCTCTACAACGAAACCGAAAAATGTACAGGATTTGCTAAGCTAGTCGTATCCAAAGCCCAAGTATCTAAAGCCCTTGCATTTTTACTATCCTCAATTAAAGTTTGGATGCGTGTCTCTAATTCTGAAATCTTCTCTGTCAGCCTGACTATGTCCCTACATTTATCACATGTGAAGCCCTCACTGCTGACAGAGACAGATAAGCTATACATGTAGCAGGCAGTGCAAGTGACAATCACAGGAGTAGATGACATGACTCACCGAGTGTTGATCCAACTCACCAGTTGTTTGAACTCGGAAAAAATGTGCGAGCGAAAGAGCGAGAGAGAGAGAGGGTGAGCGAGAGAGAAAACGTTAAAACGTAAGATAGCACAATGCTAATGCGTTTAGAGACTTAGATTAAAGCTAGATCAGAGCTAAAACTTAGCTCAGAGCTTACCATAAATTTTGCTAAGTCGTTAGGCTGTCTGTGACCCTCCTTGGCCACTGCGAGCGTAGTTAGTCCTCCTCTTGCTTGTTCCACCGTGTTCCTCAAGGTCTCTTCTCATTTTAATGAGTCACCATGGTGTCATGGGTATTCCGTTCTCCATAGCATTCTCTAGTGCACGCGGTGCAAGGTTTTTTTTTGAAAGGGAACATCTTAGGTTATGCATATACCCTTTGATCCCTGAGTTATCATGCTGAGAACAAGATACAAGACACAGGTGCCTTTTTATACTCATTTTTGCAATAATGATGGCATCATAGGCTGCCGTCTGCTAATGTCAAGTTCATTGTCTTGTTTAAACTCTTATTGTCACACCATTTCATTTTTACTTGGAACAACAAATTTGCAAATAAACTTTTCTATCTTTGAAAATTAAGTTTACATGAAAGATTGCTTATTGGCAAAATGGGTGTTTGTCAAAAACAATTGTGCCATAATATTTGGTCAGTCTAATCTCAGTCCAAACTTTTTGTCATGTACTATTCAAAAGTTTTTGAAAGACATTGCTCCTGCTCAACAATTCTGCATTTATTTATTTATTAAAATATCTATTTTAATAAAATTGGAAAAGCTGAATTTACAGAATTATTAATCTAGTCTTTAGTGTCACACAATCCTTTGGAAATCATTCTACTATTCAATGTGCTGTTCAAGAAACAATTCTTGAAAACAGATGTGTTGCTTGATATTTTTTTGTGTGTGAAACATGCTGCATTTTTTCAGGATTCTTTGATGAATATAATGATAAAAAGAACTGCTTTAAAAAAAAAAAACAATTTTTTGTAACCGTTGGAATGCATTTTCTGTCGCTTTTGATCAAATGAATGCATCCCTGCTGTCTGAATAGTAATTGAATGTGTATGTGTGTATACAATAGTATGTTTTTGAGAAATAAGTCAATAAGTCATATATACCTGTTGTCTTTGAAAATTAGTGTTCTTTGAACTAATACTAAACTCAGAGACTTTTGATTTAGTACTCACAATGGAGGACAGTAATGTAGCCTTATTAATTTAATGTTTCTCTCTATCTTTAGTCTGGAGTTAACAGCAAAAAAGGCTATTCAAAGATTTAAATTTGGCTCTACATTCCCTGAGCAAACAAGATAAAGTACAACCTTGTTGCATGTCACACACAATTGACTTTGCCATCCTTATTTAGCAACGACACTCTAAAATACTTTTTTTTCTATTAAGTGGAAGTCCAAAAAATCTGCTCATTTGGTACCTTGTCTTTACTTGCTTACAGAATTGTCTCATTATCAACTCCAAGAATTAATATTACTGTCATTCGATTTGACCAGCTTTGTCTGAAGCCACAAATGACTATTTTTCGTTCAGCCCATCAGCCATGTCCAATTAAACGATATGTCTCTGGAAAGTTGGGGAGCTTCTCAACTTCTTTCTTCTTAGATACTTTAAGCCAGTCAGCCTCTCTGAGCTGCAGTCACGCTCTGTAGACACCTGATTAATGCTCTCCACACCATGTCCGAGCAGCAGAGGAACCTCATCAGACTTCACTTCCGAACACATCTCCAGGACGGACACAGGAGCTTAAAGGAGCTTTTGCAGTGACAGACAGAAACAGAGTGATTATATTTACTTTTATCATTGTACTTGATGTATCTGCAAACCACTACAGAAAAATGCCATATGTCCCCCCATACAAGTGGCGTTCATTTATTCGGCATCCCTGATGTCCAAATGAAATCAGAGACTATTGATTTTAGTAGCTCAAATCTTCATTTCACAATTTTTTTATTCACTTAGACTGTAGGAGAGAGTTTGTAAAATATATTTTCCACTCACACAGGAAAAATCAAATTCCAGAGCAAAAGAAGAGGATGGTTCCGAATTAAGTAAACCGATAAAAACAGAAACAAGTCAGTATTAAATTGCTAAAATTAAATCACTCATTACTTATACTTCTGCAGTTTATATTTTCAGTCCTTCAAAATTTCAGTCTATAATATTTTCCATAAATTGTTTTTATGTAATTATTATATTTTGTCATGAATAATATTTCTATGAATTAAAAACAGTAATTCTATGAAATTCTACATTGTCTATGAAAGAACAACAACAATAACAACAACAACAAAATCATGTGAATATATTGTTGAAGCATTTAATCACATTTAGTCTCTTGTATGAGTAAAAACACAAGCAACATGTTTCTGGCTGCAGTTGGCCACTGGTTTCACTAATGACAAAAGATTCGGAATTCTACATATAGCATCTTTAATAAATTTGATTATAGGACTAGAGAGGACCAGGCTTGGATTTTAAGTTGTATTTTGTGTTTGTGTGAGCGGCAGTCATCCGTGAGGCACTGCCGGCATTACTTTCATTTTTTGTTTGTTTCATTTTTAAAAGTTTGTTTAAAATCCGGTCCAGTTGCTGCCTTCTTTTTTCCTGAACAAAGAACATTGCTACAATATTATTTTTCATTAATTAAATAATTCTTTCCTCGATATTTTACAGCAGTCTCTTATCACTGTTATATGGAAGGGGACACAGTTGTGCATCTTCTGAGATTTTACATCATCTCCAAATCCAAAATTAAGCGAAGAAGACCTATGTAAAATGTTTATTGTTAAAATGTTTATATCAATGTTTTTGATTTAAGAAAATTACCCACATCCACATCCCTATTTGTTTTAAATAGAGTCTCTGTTCTCGTTTAATATATTGATTGTTTTGAAATATTCTGGGGGCCATTCAAGTTTTGTGAATATGATCTAAAATGCTGGTGTTGACTGGGAACTTAAAAATAAAACGCTGGCAGGGAAAGAGTTATTGTATCTTCAAACTAATCATATATTACACAAATAACAACTCATTTTCAACTGGAACCTCAAATGCTTTAATATAAAATGGTTTCCTCTCTCTTTAAAGTTGCTTATATGTATTTTTGTTGGATTCCCCTGCTGTTCATGTTGTTTCAATGCATTGCACTGGGTGAAGTGAAGCCTGTAGCCCTTTTGATTGCAGTGTTAATGTAATTCATTTATTCATACATCTGTGTGCATGATTTATTCACCCAGAATAACATTCATCCCTAATTCTATCATAATGCTCATCCATTAATTGCCATAGGAATTTTTTTTAAATGTCATCTGTCTTGATTTCATATCTCGTTTAACAAGGAAAGCGCACACACACACACACACACACACACACACACACACACACACACACACACACACACACACACACACACACACACACACACACACACACACACACACACACACACACACACACACACACACACACACACACACACACACACACACACACACACACACACACACACACACACACACACACACACATTCACTTTACCTGAGTTGTGTACATTAGACACACTCGTCCTTAACCCATTTAATTAGCTGCGGTGGTTAGTGTTAGTTAATTGATATGACTCATATTTTCTCATGGACCTGTACTCCCCAATACCATTTTAATGACCTTTTGGATGTTTTGCTAGAAACAACTCATTATTTTTCATAGATGGAGATCAGGAAACTGTTAATGCAGTCATGTGCCACTGTATGGTTTAAAAAATGCAGTTGTGGTGCTGTTCATTCAGTGATTAATAAAAAAAAAAAAAGGTGTGTCTTGAAAGCCAAATTTAATGCAATTGCTTTGGAATACTCCTACTTGACGATTGCAAGAAGTTATTTACTCATTGACAAGCAAGAACATGGCAAGAATTTTACTGTTAACAAAATTTAAGAAATACTTCAGACTTTCTGATTCCCCCCAGCACATTTGAACTTCACATTCATTTCAAAATGACCAATGACATCCTATGATATGAAATTCATCTGAATATAACTGATCTCACGGATGTGGGTTTTGTGGTCATATTGGCACCAACTGCTGCTATAAATCTGTCATATTTAAATGTCTTTTATAATTACCTGGATTAAATGCATACTGAAGGAGAAGACAAGAATTGTGGAGTGAGGTAACTATCAAGTGCTTCCTCCATTTTCAGTGTCCCATAGCCATAGACTTATTTTTATTCATTTTTTGAACTGAATACTACAGTGTGAAGTTCAAAAGAAGGAGGCCCCGACATACCCAAGTTGTGACTCATAAACTGGAGATTTAAGTGGCGAGTCTTCATCTCTAGCCTCAATGCTAACAACATCCAGAGCTGGATAACTGCAGATCCAGTACCTCTAACGGGGTGGAAGTAACCTCAGCACATCCTTCCAGATCCCGGGAGAGGATATTGCACATGCCAGGAGAGGGCAGAGATAAGGTGTGGCCCGTCTCTAACCCCTCTGATAGGTCTATTGGCGAACCCTATAGGACGAAATCGCCACATTGCCCCTTGGCCCCCGAACCTGAGGATCATGAGCCTGGGCAGCGTTAATTAGCGTTAATTAGCGTTAATGAGTGCATACAGTTTTTTATATAGATTTTTGGTATGAATTTGAATCCAACCCTCAGTGTGTTGTCGCATAAGTATAATTTTTTTTATTCCAAAATACATACACTCACTTAAAGTATTATTAGGAACAGCATACTAATACTGTGTTTGACCCCCTTTCACCTTCAGAACTGCCTTAATTTTAATTTTACGTGGCATTGATTCAAAAAGGTGCTGAAAGCATTCTTTAGAAATGTTGGCCCATATTGATAGGATAGCATTTTGCAGTTGATGGAGATTTGTGGGATGCACATCCAGGACACGAAGCTCCCATTCCACCACATCCCAAAGATGCTCTATTGGGTTGAGATCTGGTGACTGTGGGGGCCATATTAGTGCAGTGAACTCATTGTCATGTTCAAGAAACCAATTTGAAATAATAAACCAGCCATCCATTCAAGGTGTTTCACTAGATATGGATGATTAGTAGGGACCAACCAAATTCACGATTTCACGGCCGTGACATTTTCCGTGAAGTCGGTCACTTTCCGTGAAAACACCCAACAAGCATGAAATAGTGAAATTTTTATTGAAGATAAATATTTTTACTGATAAAGAGTATACCAGGAGCAGATGATCGTAGCGTCTTAGCCGAGTTTGCAGCCTACTAAACAGCAGCAAAAGAAGTTCCGCCGAATATGAGTATAACAGCATTCTGGTGTTCACACAGCAGTCGGTTTCCTCTGCTGAGCCGGCTAGCATTACGCTACCTTTCTGTACCAACGAACAGCGTTGACGCGGAGAGAAGCGTCAGCCAGTACACAAACGTCAATGCACCGCAGCGACAGAATATGTCAGCAAACACGTTGGTCGGCCAAGTTTTGGCCACGAAAAACTGTTTAATTAATGTCACGTGGCATTGCGGAGTCTGTGGCTACGTGCGTTGTAGTCGTATTTTGTTTCCTTTTTGTTTTTTAATACAGGTGAACAGTCGAAAAGTGGTATTTTAGAATACAAAACAGCGGGTGTGACAGCAGATGGACTGATTGCAGTGATTGGTGCCTAATAAAAATTTTACCCGTGAATTTTCCGTGTAATCGATTGTTCTTTTAAAAACCTTCAGTGAAATTGCGAATTTTTACCCATGAATTTGGTTGGTCCCTAATGATTAGCTTTGAGGTCAACTGTATGCCTGTGTACTCCTAAAACCGACAAACCGTTTATGTTCAACCCCAACTTTGTGTGAGAAAGAAAACTGTGCTTATCAAGCGTTTTATGTGGTCTTTATCCAAAACAACAGAAGAACAAATGAGAGAAGGCATGAAAGACCTTCCTAAAAACAGTCTGATTATAACATGCTTGAATGTTGTCTGGAGGTCTAGCACTAACAAGCATCCAAGCAGCTGTCACTGTCTTTCTGTGCAGTTATCACAGATTTTCACTGATCTAGGTCAATGCTGCTGGCAGAACTACAGGAGAAATTGAGCCAAACTTTGCATTTAAACAGAAATATTCTGATGATGAGGCCTAGTTTGTTTCATGTGCCAGACGTTCTCTAATTTCGTCAATTTGTGAAATGCCAGTGCGTCTGTGCTAATGAAAAGCAAAGCATCAAAGATGCTATATGTGTGAACCGCTTGGCATCACAATGCACACATTAAACCTCTTTTGTACTGAGATTAGTTTTATCATTAACTTCTGTTCATTTTAATTAGATTTCTCCATTTCTTTACATTTCCCTTTTTTGCAGTTTAATTCAATTAACACAGTCTTTTCAAATGTTAGCTTTTAATTTGAATTCTATTCTTTGCATCTGCCAACTTGGATGTGTCATTTCTTGCATCAAAAAAAAAAAAACTCTGAGAGGAGATACTGTAAGAAAGGATGACTTAAAAAATATATGGAAGAGTGCGGCAGTAATCTGACATTAGCAGCAATGTTACGCACAAAAGCTGCCCAAGGTCAGTCTCACAAATATGTTTTAGCATTTGTCAATCTAACAGTACCCATCACCCTTCAGTCCTCCATTCTGTACTCTCATCTCAGTGTCCCAGCGTCCTGTCAAGGCTTCTGGAGTGTGGGCCACGTTTCCCCTGCCAAACGTCTGGGCTTGCCCTGGGCTCTATCTCTTCCACTTTGCCTCAGTTCTTATATTCCTTCAGAAAGCTCCAGTCTGTCTAGATTAAAGACGGTGTGAAATTGATGCTTGGATGCTTTCAAAAGGCTTCTTCTTTATCTTATTTTCCGTAAAGCCTCAAACCTCACTTTGCACCCTTATCAGTACTTCCATGAGTAATCTTCGATGGCACTACCATATTTATTTATTTATATTTTTTTCCTAAAGTAAAATATCCAGTATATCACTGAATGTTGAGATTATCATCTCATACAAACAATCTGACAATAACTGTTTTTAATATATACATACATTATTCTAATTTCCCCAAATTGTTCAAAACCACTTATTCTTCAAGTGGTCATTATGTATGTGTGTATATATATATATATATATGTATGTGTGTGTGTGTGTGTGTGTGTGTGTGTGTGTGTTTGTGTGTGATAACAATACACATTTAAACATTATCAAAACACATCAGTTATGGTAAACGGAAATTAATTTTATTCTGTCTTAGGCAGCATATGTGTATAAAAGCTTAAATTCAGCCTGACGCTATGACTGTCTCATGAAGTACTATCTAATCGTTCGTGTGAATGTACGTTGCAGGATGATGACGTCACAAACTAGGAGGATAAAGGTGCGCCAGAAGCTAGAAGCGTCAGCCTGGACAGTGTCTCAAGCAAGGCGCCTAGCAGGCAAGTAGGAGGTCTGGCAGAATGTGCAGCATCCCGTTCCCTCTTCAGGGAACTAGGGTTAAACCGTTAACCTGAAAGATTCCCTTTCAAGGGAACTCGCAATGCGTTGAAATGCTATGGGAACGAGTACGCCACCACAATGACGAGGGCCTGCCAAGTGAAACTCTACTAGGGGAACCAGCCTTTCAAGGCTGGACTTTGGTATTTGTTGAACATCCACTCCAGGGCTCTGTTCAGCAGGGAGCACCTGGAGTGAGTGCGAAGGTGCCACCTGATGTACGGGCAGTAGTTGGGAATCCCCGCCTCGGACCTGTGAGCCCTGACTCAATTAGGATACCAGGGATGGCTCAGAGGTCTGTACAGAGCACTGAAGAGGCATGTACACCATATACAGAAGTGTAAAACTAGGATTCTTACACATAACCAAGGTGCCTAGGCACAGCGTCGTGACCTTGATTGTGAGAGGTGGGTTACCCCTCAGGGAAAAAAACCCTCATTTTGAGCAACTACTGAAGGTATTACATGTACAGATGACTGTGTGAGTAACATTGGAAGCTGTTGCCATGAGGCCCAGCAGTCTCAACTGCTCATAGTGAAGCTTTCTAGCTCCAGAAATAGGAAATCAGACCATCTGATCATGCGTACTCTGCTCCGGACAAGGATCAACCTTCCATCCTCTTTTGGACTAGTGAAGTACCGGTAGAATAGAATAGAACCAATTTCTAGGCGAGTTAATTGAAGACCCCTAATGCAGCAGAGATTACTTCTTTGTCCATTACCAGAGCCAAAGAAAAATATTCAGTAAACGTAACAACGCTGCCAGAGATTCTACTAGGGAACCAGCCTCTCCAGGCTGGGCTCTGGTATCTTGTTAAGAGTTCATGCCAGGGCCCTCTCTTGCAGGGAACGCTTGAAGTTACCCCGGCTCTAGAACCCTCCTTGGAGGGGGGCGAGTTTCCAAGAGACACCGGGATTTCTGGGCAGCAACTGGGAGACTCAGCGGGGATCGCTGCATCCTGATGTACATGAGGTGGCTGAGATGGAAGAACAACCACTCTTGATTGTGACCCTCCGTCACTCTGGAGGGGTGAGGGTAGTTTTTGAGTAGTACGGCGTGGGGGTATGAGGCTGTGGCTCGCAGCTTTAAACTTCATTACCAAAATGTTTTAACAAAACTGACATACTTTAGTTGCGACTTATAAACTAGAGATTGAAGTGGCGAGTCTTCATCTCCAGCCTCAATGCCACCAACATCCAGCTCCTCAGAGCTGGATAACTGCAGCACCGGTGCCTCTACCAGGGTGGAAGTAACCAAAGTGTATGGTTCCCAGTAGAGACCCCATAAAGAGACCCTAGTAGAGGACATTGAACCTGTCAGGTGAGGGCAGCGATAAGGCCAGCCCCATCTTTAACCCCTCTGACAGGTCTGTTAGCGAATCTCAGAATGAAAACCGCCACTATGCCTCGACAAGTGTGGGACCCGAACCTGAGGAACACAAGCCTGGGCAGCACTTGTTTTAAAAATGCCAGGCGGGAGCAGAGCTTGTTTGTAAATACAGCCAGCATCCTTAAATGTTGACCATGCATGCTCTGCTCCCAAATAACAATACAAAGTCAAAGCGAGGACAAGGAGAAACACAAATTCTAAAAATAGTCTCACCATAGTTTTTATCTAGTATGGTAAGAGATGCCGTTTTTTAAAAACTAGCAGGGGATCTTTTAAGCACACACACACACTTCCAGCAACATTCACTTTCTGTTTCATAGAGCTTGATGAAAACATTAAAGCTTCTTCTTCCGGCGCACCTTTATCCTCCTGGTTCATGACATCATCTTCCTGCGAACTGCATTCACGCGATTGATTTGATTGTGCTTCCCTTGAAATGGAACAAAGTTTCTAGGTTATACTTTTTTTACACTCTGCTGTGGATCTGATAGTGTCCCACTTTATATTTCCCGCTACAATTTACTTTTAGATGCTGCTTGCCATGATTATACTAAGTTCAAAACACTATTCATCATTGACTCATTACCCAAAATAAATAGCTACATAAACAAATTGCTTAATAAGCAACAAGCGTCTTGGAACTAGGTTTTATACCACTCTGCATTTGATGCACAATTCAAGTGCAATTTATAATATTTATATTCATAATATATTTTCCCTTTAATCATCAGACTGAAAAGTACATAGAAGTCACTTTGAGTTGTTTTATTCTTTTTCTCATCATTGACCTACCTCTGACAGTCTCGCACTGTGAATGAAAATCATGTCCCAAAAGGTAAACGAAAACATTCCTTAATGTCGCATTCAAATTGCTACACCTCCTGATGTTAACAGCCTTTTCTAATGAAATGATTATTATTCTGATGTGCAAGGCTCTATGCAATCATCTACTATGCAAAGTCATTAACATGAAAGTAGAGTGCATGCATGAGATACATTCAATTAAAAGACTTCAGGATGGAAGAATTGTCAGGATGAGCTCAGGTTTCAAAGTCCGTAAGAAGATTACCCAACAAGTGGCAAAGTTACAAAAACCTCTAACTCTGATGGACAGGGCAAATTGACACCTCTGTTTTTACAAAGCCAGCTAGACCGATTAAAAGGGATGTCACTTTATAATTTATTTTATTAATTAATCAGAAAATCCAAATGCAACCTTCTGTCATCTGTGATATTTGCATGAGAGTAATCATAAACGTTTTTTAAAGCTTAAATATACCCATTAAATTTGATTTAAACCTTTTTAATAAAAACAAAAAAAATATTTAATGTGATGGTGTATTTTTTATGAATATTTTTACAAGCGTTAATTGAACAAATTCTTTTTAATCGACACGAATGACAGTGATGAATTTACATTTAAACTATTCAAAAACAGTTTAAATATTTAAAATATTTTATTACTAAGCACTTACAAGCTCATTTACATCTTCCAGCAACTCTCTGGGATTTTGTAAAGCTGGATGCATCACCTCCTGACAATCTTCTCCAGAGAGAACTACGGCTGAAACACAGGTGGTACCACATATAACTGTAAACAGTAAAACAGCCAACTCTCAAGTCTCCACATATGGCTTCTGAATGCTTACCGTACATCCAGGGATGGTGGGCAGAGAGCCATACCTGCCCACTGAATGCGACTAGATTAAATACCTCTCACAGTCTTTAGCCTTTGGTCAATGAAATTAAATCTCTGCACAGAAATCCACAGAGACTTGCTGCAATAACAAGGCCCTCTATAGAGGTGAAGTTCAGTTGAATTATATGGTTATGACATCCAGGTGAGATTTTATCCTGTATTGCATTATATACGTATCAAAATGATGTCATTTGGAGCAGAAAAATATATAACCGTCTAGTGTGAATAAATAATTGTAAAAAATATTAAAGAGGAATATTTACAGGTGAATACACTTTTTCATAAACTTTCATTGCTTTTTATTGATTTATTAATTTATCGAGAATACATCCTAATTCATTTAATTAATTAAATTATCATTTAGCAGGAGTATCTCTTGCGGACATTTGTAATGCAGCAGGCTAGTCCTCCCCGAATACCTTTACAAGTTTCTACCAGTTAGACCTCAACGAGTGCTAACATAGTTAACCATGTTTCACTCGACAGGCTCTCATCACTGCGGTGGTGTTGGTATTCTCGTTCTTATAACGTTCCGACGAAACGTGAGTTCAATTCGAAGGGAACAGTTTGGGTTATGGATGTAACCCTAGTTCCCTGAACGCTATGTCGTTCTGCTACACCTCCTATGTGCCTCTTGGCATCTTACTTCATACACTTTTCCAGTTGCTGCTCCCGGCTTCCAGTGCACCTTTATCCTCCTGGTTCATTCACACTCTATTGATTCGATAGTGCTTCACGAGACAATACGCTAATGCATTCCCATATCATTACAACGCAGCATCTCATTTCCTCTTCAGGGAACTAAGATTACACTTGTAACCTGAGACATAGCTGTTTGAAAAGAAGAAAAAAAAAATAATCAAAGCTTTCTAATAGTTTTAGTATTACATTACATTTTCAGTTTTATGTTATTTAGATATTGGGGATTATATGGTTTTGCTCAAATTATTATTATTAATTAGATTAATATACACACATTTCCATTCACAAAATAAGAAAATAAGATAAGAAATCTGCTGCATTTTCAGTGTTTCTCTTTCTTTCTTTCTTTTGGGGCTTGATGAAAATTTATTCTGTTGGAGTCTCTGGTTTGATATGCGATCTGTATTTGATTTAGGGCAAAGTGTCATTTCTTTTCTGAAATATATTTGATGTGGCTATTCAGCGTTTCAAATTTTGATGTAATTTTCGCTGTTCACAATCCATTTGCAGATGCCAGAATCTATCTGTAAAAAGGAAATATTAGTTATAAGATCAAATATGAGCTTTGTGGAAGTAACCTCTGGCCTTGAGATTAGAGTGCATGACCTCACTGAGAATCAGAATGAAAAATTTTACATTCACCATGCTTAATTCAGTCAGCATTCAATCATACTACAAAAAGAATTAATATTATTATAAGAATATTTAACTGATACAATACATCCCATGATATTTAGCCAAGCTGTAAGTGGCCATTTCTTAAATCTAAACCATAAATCTAAATAAACAGTTTCTCAACAGGAACTCTGAAATTTCACATATGAATCATATAGTTGGTTTTCCTGTAGCTCAAACAGTAGAGCATGACCCTTGCCACACCAAGGTCATGGGTTCAATTCCCAGGGAAAGCCTTGAATGCAAGAATGCATGAATATTGAACCCTAAATAATGATCAAACGATCGATCGACTGAGTGAGAGTGACAGTCATGTCACGAACCAGGGTGATAAATATGCGCCGGTGATGGTAGCCTTGAGTGTCTTCAGCAAGCATTGTGTGAGAGTGTGTTGTTGTCATCGCACTGGTTGTTTGAGTTTCCTTCTACTGAACTATTCCCTAGACTTGTTTAAAGAAAAGGGCTCTCCAATTTTAACAAAATGCCAAATCAAACATTTGTGCAGTGCGTGTCTCCCTGCCCTCACTACATTTCGGATGGGACGCGCACTCACTGTGTGTGTTTACTGGAAGCAGTAATTATTAAAGCCAGCCACCGCTGCAGGTGCTCTGCTCCCGCCTGGTGGTCTTTGATACTGAGCCCACCCAGGCTCGCGCTCCCCAGGGCTGGGGTCCCGCTGTAGTCCAGGCTCTGCGGTTATCTAGGTCCTGGGGTTCGCAAATGGATCTGATGGTGGGGTGTGAGACGGGCGCTGCCTTATCTCAGCCCTTACCAGATCCAGCGTTAGTGCACGCCCGAGGGTGGTTACTTCTGAACCGCGCTGCAACGATCTATCTCGATCTATCTATCTCTCGCCATGTTGAAGAATTGTTCCTCTATGGGCAGTTCACATCCCTGGGACCCAGAATGTGGAAGCAGACATCATGTCGAGGCAAGGGCCAAGGTGAAGCAGATATGGTTGCGATATGGCCGAGTACAAGTAGACCTGTTTGCGTCCGTAGAAACAACCCATTGTCCTCTATTTTTTCTCTATCCTATCTAGCCCCTCTCAGGCTGGATGCCATGGTTGAGACGTTGCCGAGGCTACATCTGTACACTTTCCCCCAATTGCTCTGCTTCCAGGAGTTCTGGAGAGAGTTCGCCAGGACAAGGTCCATTTCACACTTATGGCTCCGCGTTGGTCAGGCAGAGTATGGTTCACGGATCTAATGTCTCTCCTAGACAGAGTCCTTTGGAAGATTCGAGTCAGGGAGGACTTTCTGTCCCAGGCAGCGGGCTTGATACGTCACCCCTGCCCAGAACTGTGGAAACTTTGGGCTTGGCCTCTGAAGGGGCCCAGCTCATAAATTCTGGTCTCTCAACCGAGGTTGTTGAGACAATCCTCCACTCCAGAGCTCCCTCAACGAGGAAGCTGTACGCCCTGAAGTGGAGACTCTTCACTTCTTGGTGTAGCAAGAAGCAGGTGAACCCAGTTACCTGTCAGATTGGCAAAGTGCTGGAATTCCTGCAAGAAAATATTCGCTGCAGGGCTGTCCCCTTCCACCCAGAAGGTTTATGTGGCTACCATTGTCACTTACCATGTACCTCTGGGTGGCATGTCTATTGGCAGGGACCCCCTAGTCTCACACTATCATATTCCCCTAGTAGAGTTTCTGGTCGTGTAGAAACGCCTCTCAGATATGTCTCAGTGGGTCCTGTACACCATCATTCAAGATTCAACAGGTTCCTACCCTCAGTGGTAGGCCCCTAGCAGGCTCTGGTTATGGAACAAGATTTGAACTCACTACTGGGGAAAGGTACTTGAAAGATTTGAACTCACTACTGCCATAAAGTATGTACCCCTCTGACCCAGACTCTATCATATTGATAAAAAGATTTGGGGACCTACAGGCGCTTTCTGTAGCTCCCTCCTGCCTTGAGTTTGTGCCTGGGATGGCTAAGGCTTTCCTCCAGGCCAGGCTATGTATCTAAGGTACCCACTAATGTGGCTCGATCCATTGTACTACAGGCCTTCTGCCCTCACCCCTTCGGTGACCAGGACCAGGAGTTTAAAAATAAGGTCACACTGGACACTTATGTCCATAGGTCTTCCCCTTGGCGTAAGAATGTTTGTTTGCTTCGGGGCCCTAAGAGGGCCCCAGGATCCAAACTAACCTAAGCAGATGGAGAGTTGAGTTTATCTCTCTTGCTTATGAGTTGGCCGGATCTCCTCTGAGGGTCTGTGCCGACTCCACCAGGTTTCTCCCATCTCATGTCTGTGATACGGCAGGCTTGTCCTTGCCACACACTTCTTATCAGCTCGATCTCAACTCCGCTACGGGAATACAGGTCTTCTCGTAGTGAGCTACAAGACACTTGTCGGCCTTCGTCACTGAGGTGGCGTTGGTTTATCGTTCCCCTAGCGCTTTTGAAAAGATGATGATCTTTTAAAGTTTGTTATCTATTATAATTTCTTCTCTAGTCAGGAGATAAACTGGTTTTAGGTGACAATTTAAGTGAATGCTCTGTTAAAATAAACTGGTTCAGTTGCAAAATGATTCACTATGGTCTGTACTTTAGGACAGTGACGGGCTTGTAATGTATTTTTTATGCTTTAATTTGCCACAATAGTATAATGTTTTTGAATGATCTTTAATTGAAGGGCTTTTCATAGCAAAAATTTAAATATCATCTGCATTTCATATAATTATTAATTTTGACTGATAATTTAAAATCAATCAACGGCCCTTGTGAAAATGTATCATTCATTCATTTTTTGTGTTTGTGATGAATTTGTGAAGAGAAATATATGGGGGTAAACAGAGGACTCTAAATAAAAGTTTTCATGAGGATCTTGACAGTATGGGTGCACCCTTTCCTTTATTTCACAGTACTTTTTTGAAAGCAGGTAACATATTTTAAGAAATACAAAATAACACTCATTGTGCTCTTGTTTGTATCTGATGCTCTCCGTTCACAGATTTCCCAACATTTCTAAGTTGAATGAGATACAGGAGTGCTACACTATGCAATATAAAAACATGTAGGTTACTAGCTAGATTATCTATAAACCTGACAGCTCTTGAAATCTACTGAAATGTATTGTCTTTTAAAAAAAATTACAACAGATGAAGATTTTTCAAAAAACATCAACACTTAAAGAAAAAGAAAAAATACAGTTATACAGATAGTACCAGAAGATTAAGGCGGTTGAAATAAAAGAAGAAAGAAATTGGACAACCCAGTTACTTTCTGTACTTTAAATAGCTGATGTACAACTCCAGTGGCAACAGTTCAGCTGGGTAATTTAGTATTTCTCACACGTCTCAACTTCATGATCAGCGCTGATCATCACAGGGTCCGTGCAGTGGCATTCAACATTTACAAAAGCATTTTACCCGCCAAACAAGCCTAATAAAATACCCTTAGGTTCATAAACATTTTTTTCAGATTGATTAAATATTTTTGACAGAAATGACAAATGCACTAAACTGAAAAGTATGAATATCAAAACTCAGCATACAGCATGAAAAAATGGGGATTATGTGGTTGTAAAAATAAATTGCAAAAAAATTACAGCTCAAAAGGCTGCTTTATGTATGTAATACATTCATCCATAGGGCTGTTGGCTCGAGATTGGTGGAAACATCTGCAGAAAAATGTGTGATGAGCTGCCACCCAAGCACTTTGGTTCATGATCAGATAACCCCTCACTACTATTAGGCATCGTAAGGTAAAAAGCAGAAGTGCATGTTTTGTGGAGTGATTTACTGGTAAACAAACCAAACATAACTACTGAGTGTGTATCCATTGGTTTCCATTTTCTTCCACTTTGATACTGAAATATTGTACACAGATGTTTAATCTACACCATCCCAACCAAACTGATTCACTTTGTGGTTATAATACACAAATGTAACATCATATCAGCCTTTGTGAAATATTGTGCGGTCTGATCAGTGGCATGAATTAAAAAGAAAATTGGCAAAGCAGGGTAGCGTAAACTGTGGCCTAAAGGAAAATATGCCATTTCATTGACCAGTGCAATGTTTATCCATCAGGACGGTAAACATTCATTTAAGGACAGATAATATTACTGGAGTTAACTCCGAAATCCATGGTCTAAACCTGAATCATACACTTCATTTTTTTTTCTCTCTCCATTTTTAACAGCAAACATTGCAAATATAGAAACAGTATCTGTACATAATTCAATTGCATTTAGAACAAACTCAAATATTGGGAGAAAAAAGGTCCATAAATTACAGTGGTCCTGCAGAAGAAATACTAAGATTTCAGAAGATGTATGTCACTGATTCTTTTTAGTCTCACAGTACACAACAGCAAATCCACTGTCACAGGACTTGGCCATGCGGTAATCAAATACTAAAAATCCATTTTAACATATATATATTTTATATTTGCAATATATTCTCCTCTTGTTGCTTTAAGTAACATTTTTTAATTTTGGTACACAAACCTCTTTCCCCAAGTTGAAATTCACTGAAGTGTTTTATTTATCCATTTGAATGTGATTTCACAAGATTAAGGATTGTTTCTGTTCTTTGTGGTCCATTGAAAATGAGAAAGACACAGACAAAGACTTGAGTAGATTAAGATTTATGTTGGGCCGACACTCCCTTCCAGTAATCTAGAATGTCATGCAGGTCTTCATCCTTAGCAAACTGCACTTTTTTCCTCAGAGCATGGCCTGCAGCCATGTACTCCTCATCTTTGTGTCGCTTACGATGGAGTTTAAAGCGCTCCCAAATGCTATGTGATGGTTTGCAGTAGTACTCGGGACTAGATGAGTAACTGAGATTGTGGTATTGGGGCGACAGCTGTGAGTAAGCCAAGTCTCTTGCCCGAGGCCGCGTAAGGGGCTCCAAGATTGAGGTTTTCCGGCTGTCTGGTCCTTCCAGCTCCTCAATTTGGTGGGCGTCGGGATAGGAGTGACGATGCTCATTATACTGACGTACCTTCTCTGCCTCTGCCCTTAGTATCGCAGCTGCAGGTGTGATGGTCAAGATAGTCTCCCCTGTGGGTGAAGTCTTCTCTATATACTTCGACTCCGACTTGTACGAGCTCTCTGAACGGTAAGGCCTTGGGCTCCGCATTGGACCACCAGTGGCTGTACTTGGACGCTTTGGAGAGGCATCTGATGCGTGATGTCTTTGTAAAGAGTGGTGGTAGCTGTCCTTGTAGACAGGTGACAGGAAGCCAGACTTGCTCTGAGGCTGCTCTGAGATCAGTACCAACTGAGGTTCAGCTGTAGACACAGCACCAGATTTCACCCCTTGAAAAGAGGTGGACTCTGATTTCAGAGCATCTATGCAATTGTTAATAATCTGGTTGACTTTGTCCACCTCCTTAGCGATTGTTGAGATTTCCGCAACCGAGCCTTGGCTGTTTCCAGGCATGGACATCTCACATTCCCTTCGATCTTGGTGCTCCCCTGTTCTCACTTCCATGTAATTTCCTTTGGCCATTTTTGGAGTTTCGCTGATTTCTTGCAGTTTGTATTGCTCCATTTCACAGCCAGAGGGTAGATAGGGCATGCGGGTCATGCTCTCCCCAGCTATCATTTGCTTTTGAGACATCCTGGATATTGTTCCGCCCTCCAGCTCACCGCCGTATTTAAGCTCAATAATGTTCTTCTTTAAACTGCCTGCCTTTTTGTGCTTTTCATCTTGTTGTCTCTTTTTTCGTAAGCAATAATACACAATTCCTAAAACAATTACCATACTGAAAAGACATCCTAAGATAGTCATTATGTAGTGAGTGGCTGTTGCATTGATAGCCACTCGCTCTTTGCCATTCCTAGTTCCAGTGGACAGTGTCAGACAAGTATGATTGAAACGCAATGAGTTTCTTATGGAAGCCACACAGTAGGTATAATCAGTGTGGGGTTTCAGGTTTTTTAGTTCAATGTCCTCCTTCTGCCGCTTCAGATTCTGTATGTCAGTGAAGAAGCTGTTGTTGTACAGGACAAGGATATACATCTTCTTGTAGGGGTAAGGGATTTGGACAGTGATTAGAGCGTTCGTGTGAGACACTTGCTTGAGTTTCATGATTGGTTTCACATCTAAGTCTATATATGTGGGACTGACGCTGATTTCTTCTGGCTCAGTCCCTGAGGGACAGTCTTCCAGCCCACATGGTGTTGAGTCCGGAGGAAAAGTGGTGGTCTCGGGAGGCACAGGGATATACGGAGTCACGTAGTCCTCCGTGCACACAGTGGACAGCATGTGCAGAGCATTCCGGTACGTGGGATTGTTTGGATTCTGGCTTAAGAGACTGAAGCCCGAGACTCCTTCAGGAGTATCACACACCATCCGTTCACTTGTCCTGTTGGGAAAGGCTGAGAGCCACTTAAGGAACCCCAAGAGCTCACATGAGCAGTTAAAAGGGTTGGTGTAGAGTTCACAGGTGGTCAGCTTAATCAGGCTGGTAAAGGTGGAACCATCTAGCACCTGGATGCGGTTCATGGATAGGTCAATGTTTTCTATGTTTGGGCACTCCCAAAAGGCATTGGGTGTCACAGTCTCAATCAGGTTGGCCTGGAGGTAGAGGTACTGCAGCTTGCCCAAACCCCTGAGTATCCCTTCAGTCAAGTTACGCAGCTTATTGAAGCCCAACTGGAGAACCTGCAGATTGAACTGGGCTGAAAAAGCCCCGTCCTCAATGTAATTAATCTCATTCTTGGTCAGATTCAGGTATGTGAGGTTGGTAAAGCGGCTGAGGGCAGAGTAGTGGATGCTCTTGATCTTGTTCTCATTCAACCGAAGGTCCACTATGGTGCTGTTGATATGCTGAGGAATGGCCTCATAGGGTGGCTGGTTTTGGCTGCAAATGGCCAGCCATACAAAGCCCTTTTCTCCTTCTATGAGCCAGCAATCCCCCCTCACTCCACCTATATGAGTCAGATAGATTATGGCCACAGACCAGAAGAAGGCACTCTTCAACATGCCTCCATTACAAGCTCCTGATGCCCTCCTGGAAGCCATGAGCGATGCCAGTTGGTAGCAGCTTGGAGTAACACTTGAGTTTTAATTAGGCTGGATGGAGCCTCACAGTATTTCAGCAGGGTAATAAACCCTTTCCCTTTAGCCAAGGGACAAAAAAGTTCAGTCTCTGGTCCAGAGAATTATTTCACATGAGTTGGGTGTTTCTGTACTGACATATAAGCCCCTTATTAAACCTGCTGACCATAGCTTATGCATTTACAGGTTAAGTCTCCAATGGAGAATTTTTCACACTAGTTTAATGCTAGAGCTGGGTCTAAGTGTTTCACCAATTCAAAATGGCCTGTGCTTATTTCCCCAGGGTAGAGCATTGTTGATGGCTTTCATCCCCTTGTCTTTTCTTCTCTTCCACCATTTTGGTCTCATTTATGGGCCAAGAGGTACACCCTGGATGAGAAAAAGAGAAAAGGAAATCCTTGACTAACACTCACAAAGTCTTTAAATTAGAAAAACAAAATTCTAAATACAGTTCAACATGCTGCAGCAGTGAATATATGTTTCATACTATACAAGTGTGTGCAATCTTATACAGCTTAAAGGATTGATTCAAAGCATTCCACTGCATTTATTTCCTTAATGCCTCACTTATAAGTCTGTGAACCTGTGGAAGGTAAAATAACTGTGTTAGTAATGTTAGTTACTAATAAATGTTAGATGACCATCAATTTATTTTGCACACAATTTTCCTTCCCTTCAGTTCCTGTGACATACTGCTATTATCGGAAATCATTGACCAATTTCCACCTGACAGATAAAAGAAAACAAAAGTGCGCCTGTTCTCCCTCCATTAACTCTAAGACTATCAAAATGTGCAGAACAAATTGGTGGTTAAAACAATTTAATTGTATCCATTAAAATTTTGAAAACAACCAGTTGCTCTTAAGACCAGTTTATCAAATTTAAATCCATCCATAGAGCACAGTTGTGAATATTTGCATCTAATGTTTAAAAATATACTAGAATTTGTCAGACATACACATAATCAATTAATACAAATTTATTTTTCATTAAAAAAAAATTCATAAAACTGTGGGCAAGACACATTCTGTATTTCACAAGCTACTTTGCCACTAAAGATTTTTTTTCAAGCTTTTTCTTGAAACTAATTTATTTTTAAATGAAATGACCAGCTATGAAGACAGAAGGAAATCACAGGAATAGTATTTGAAAGACGCTGCCCTCACAGAGGCAAGGTACATTCCCTGGGGTGGCAGAGACAAGGGAGGGAGCTTCAGTTCACAGTCATCCCTTGCAGGCTTTGAAAACCTATTAAGACAGCTGTAAGTAATAATAATAATAATAATAATAAGTTTTATTTATATAGCGCCTTTCCAGAGCTCAAGGACGCTTTACAGTAGACAGTTGACAGGGGAGAGAAAGTACAAGTAGACTAATAGAAACAATAATAGAAGTATACAGAGAAAAAAATTAAATCAGGTACAAAAATACACACAGGACATAAGAGGCAAACATTCAGAGAGATAGTATTAGAGAAGTAAAAAAATCAGTTAAACAAATCATGGGTATAGCATTCAGAAAAAAGGTGAGTTTTGAGTAACGATTTAAATTCAGTGATATTGTTAATATAACAGAGTGAGCGTGGGAGAGAATTCCAGAGTTTGGGAGCAATAACACAAAATGATCGGCCCCCCATAGAAGAGAGGCGATGCCGAGGGACGACAAGTAAACCAGAGTCGGAAGAACGTAGTGAACGGTTGGGAGTGTAGGGGACGAGCAAATTACAAAGATAGGGAGGAGCTAAAGAATGTAAAGATTTGAAGGTAAGCAGAAGAATTTTGAATTTGATACGATAGGCAACTGGAAGCCAGTGAAGATTGTACAAAATTGGAGTGATGTGAGCAGAGCGCTTGGTGTGGGTGATTATTCTAGCAGCAGAGTTTTGAATGTATTGTAATCGAGAAATGGAGCTTGCAGGAAGACCGATGAAAAGAGCATTACAGTAGTCAAGGCGTGATGAGACAAATGCATGGATGATGGTTTCAGTGTCTTGGGAACTAATGAAGGGACGGAGTTGGGCAATGCGACGTAGGTGAAAGAATGCAGATTTAGTTACAGAGGAAATATGAGACTGAAAGGAAAGAGTAGAGTCAATGATTATACCTAAATTTTTAACAGTAGTGGATGTTTTGATATGTGAACCATCTATTTCACAGGTGAGATTAGCAGAGATATGGCTAGTGAGTGCAGGAGTTCCAATGAAGATAATCTCAGTTTTGTCCATGTTGAGTTTCAGAAAATTTGAATTAAGCCAATTTTTTATTTCTTTAACACAGGCGGAGATTTTGTCTGTTTGGGGGTGTAGAGTAGGTGTACAGATTGAGTATAATTGAATGTCATCAGCATAAAAATGATAGTTAAGACCGTGACGTTGCAGAATCTGACCAAGTGGTATGATGTAGATTATGAATAATAATGGGCCGAGAACTGATCCCTGGGGAACACCTCGCTTCAGGGGGACCATAGGTGATCTGGAATCCTTAACTGAGATGTAAAATTGTCTGTCAGAGAGATAGGAAGAAAACCAAGAGAGAGCAGAACCAGAAATAAAGCCATGTTACTTGGTTGTGTTACAGAAGATGGAAACTGGTTTGAAAGTAAAGTTTTTTTCTTTCAACTGCATTCCTTTTTTCTAACCACAAACATGGCTTGGCTTGTGTGTGTGTGTGTGTGTGTGTGTGTGTGTGTGTATGTATATTCTAATAACCTGAGTGCTATGAATGATCCTTATTTTCCTTTACTGAAACAGTAAAATAAAAATATATTGTCATGTAACTAAAGATCACTCTCTCTTCAATTCGTATACAGTGCACACACACACACACACACACACACATATATATATATATGTATATATAATTATTATATCTGTATTATCCATCTGATATGAATAAAACGTCTCAGGTTACGTATGTAACCATAGTTCCCTGAAGAGGGAACGAGACGCTGCGTCGAACGCTTGGGGAATCCTTGGATGATGTCCGCGCGAAGCACAATATGTAAACTTCCGGCGCGCGCGCGTGCGTGAGTGACAGGCGCAGATCGGTGACGTCACGAACCAGTTGATAAAAGAGCGCCGGAACCCGGAAGCGGCAGCTTAGAGTTTGTCTGAAGCAAGCCCGGAAGGCGCGAGGAGCTGAGGCCAAAGACGCAGCGTCTCGTTCCCTCTTAAGGTCAGCACTCACGAGCGCTGACCTAGCATGCTCCGCTCCCAGACACATTACACATAACAAGTGCTCATCTCCCCCCGAGAGGAAACGAGGGCAAGGAGATGCGCACTGTTTAAATGCCTGGTTCGCCATAAACATAGATATTGTATATAAATATATATGGGAGATCCCTGATTTTTAAACTAGATCTGGGTTTTTCTCTCAAAATAACCAGCACACTCAACACACTCTCACACTGTGCTTGCGAAGACAAACAAAGCTGCCGCTTCCGGGTTCCGGCGCTCTTTTATCAACTGGTTCGTGACGTCACCGATCTGCGCCTGTCACTCACGCACGCGCGCGCGCCGGAAGTTTACATATTGTGCTTCGCGCGGACATCATCCAAGGATTCCCCAAGCGTTCGACGCAGCGCGAGTTCCCTTGAAAGGGAACTGTGAAATTGTATTATACTGTATGTGTGTTAGAGAGAAAAAAACAGCAATGGCTGAAAAAATGAAAGCACTATTATTGCACTCTGTTTCCATAAAGCTGGTTGAAGCTCCTAAAAGCCTCTTCACTAGATGGAGGAATTATGAGCAAAGACTTTCACAATATTGAATACTTTACAGTGATTTCCACTGCACTAAAATCTCATTCTAATTGTACTGTCTGATTGACCTGCTGTAAACCATAACTTCAACAGCTTCTTGCCCTGTGGAAACCACTGGAAGAGATTGAGCACACTGATTTTACACAAGCCATATATTATTTAATTATGCAAGAAGGGTATGCTTTGACTGAAGAGGAAAGAAGCATAGATGGACACAGTTCATAAAGCTCTCTATTGAAGGCAGTGGATCAAAAATGGGATTTCACTGGGCTTTGCCTGAGTTCCTCCCAGGTGATATGTTTATGTTTATGTGACTATCTATGTGTAATCACAAATTGCATGTCATGCATTCAATGAAATGTATTTTCAATGTCTCTCAATTGGATTCCAAGCCTTTAGAGAGATAAATAAATCTAAGTACACATTGAAAATATAGGATTTAAGAAAAAAAAGTTAACATAAAAAAAGACTAAATTAATAATAAATATGTATTTCTTTATCATTGTGACAGAGATATATGACATATTATGTTTGTACAGATGGTCAGAAGTTCTTCCATTGAAGCTCAATATCCTCTTTTTTTATAATCTTAAATCATACTGAAGAACATCATCATGTTTGACACAAACTTGTGGAGTCAATGCAGTTTGATTGCTGCTGTTATCAAAGCAAATAATTAAAACAATGAGAAAGCAAATCAGGAATCTATGCTCAGTTTTCTGCTTATTTGAATTTTTTATACTGATAATGTTTTTTCTTCAGTTATAAAAAGCAAAGTAGAAATATTTTCAGTCATTATCTCATACTTTTAGAGCACTTTGTATCTAACACAGCGAAAATAATCTTTTTCTGTATATCACTGAAAAAACCCCCACTGATGACAAGGAGCATCAGTTGCAGGTCCTAGAGACTAGAACCTGCTAGAAAACTCTAGGAGGGGGCAACTCCCCAAAGCAACCTGAGTCAAGTGGCAGCAGTTGAGGAGGATTGGCAATGTGAGGTCGGACACATTTGGTGTCAGGACCTCTACTCATAGCCTTCTTAGCAGAGGGGGCGGTCCTCAGATCTGGCCTCGTGCCAGAGGGCTGAGCCTGAGAGCGTCGGCCCGAACCACTGAAATTAGGTAGGGTAGCGAGTTGCGACACTCTAGGTTGGAGTGATAGAAGAAGAAGAAGAAGAAGAAGAAGAAGAAGAAGAAGAAGAAGAAATGTTACATTTATATAGCGCTTTTCCAGAGCTCAAAGCACTTCACATAGTAGGGGGGAATCTCCTCAACCACCACCAATGTGCAGCATCCACCTGGATGATGCGATGGCAGCCATATTGCGCCAGAACACACACCAGCTTATTGGTGGAGAGGAGTGATGAAGCCAATTAGAGTATGGGGGGGATTAGTAGGCCATGATGGACCAAGGACAATGGGCAAATTTGAACTATGCCGGGGTTTAACCCCTACTCTTGCGAAGGACATCCTGGGATTTTTAATGACCGCAGAGAGTCAGGACCTCGGTTTAACGTCTCATCCGTAGGACGGTGCTTGTTGCAGTACAGTTTCCCCGTCACTACACTGGAGCGTTAGGACCCACACAGACCGCAGGGTGAGCACCCCCTGCTGGCCTCCTAACACCACTTCCAGCAGCAACCTAGTTTTTCCCAGGAGGTCTCCCATCCAGGTACTAACCATGCTCAACCCCGCTTAGCTTCAGTGGGCAACCAGTCTTAGGCTACAGGGTGATATGGCTGCTGATAGTGATCCCTCAGGTTCAATTCCAGAACCATAAGGGATCCGTTAAGCCTACCCCCTGCCAGGTTGGAGCATAATATGCTCTGCCCACCAGAGTAAAGTGACCTGCATAGCTTGGTGGGCAGCACCAGGGATTTACCTCCAACGCTGGCATGGAATCATACAGGAGACGTTCATCCAGATGCATTTATTATGATTAGCGTCCCTTGTCTCGGCAGACATATACGTTTGTTTAATGCTTAGTCGCAAGATTCACAACCTCGACAAGCTCCTCATAGGCCTGGGAGGGAGATGGCGAAACTTCCTCTGCAGCCTTGACACTAACACGTCCAACTGCTCAGAGCTGGATTGTTGTAGTGTCAGTGTGCCCCTGCCTGGCCGGAAGAACCCACGCTAGAGCGTGCCTCCGGATCCAGACATAGGAACAGATCTGCCAGGTATGGACTAAGATAAGGCAGAGCCCATCTCTAACCCCGCTGCCAGATCCAAAAGTTTTTACATTGTGTGAATCCCGGAACAAAGATCGCCGCTGAGCCTCAGCAACAGCGGGATCCGAGTCCTGAGAACGCAACCCTGGGAGCAGAGCAATGCAGCGTACAGCCAGTGCCCTCAAGCGCTGACCATGTGTGCTCTACTCCAAACAAGTCTAACATAAGAGTTGTGTATCTCTAGTGAGGGCAGGGGAAGCACACACTCTAAAACTTGTTAATTTGCCATTAATATAAAGGTGTGTAAGTTCCTTGTCTTTTTAAACTAGCTTGGGAAAGATATACTTTTGTTTCACACAAAAAGATTAACCGGCTTCACAGAAACACAACCGACACAGAGCTTTGCCGAAGACACTCAAAGCTGCCGCATCCAGCTTCCGGCGCCTTTTTATGATTCTGCTGTTGATCTGCGATGATCATGCCGCGATCGATTTCACAGTGCTTCATCAGACTACATGCCAATGCATTCCCCTAGCGTTTCGACACAGGTCGAGTTCCCATGAAAGGGAACATACAATGTCTTAAATAAGGTTCATTAAGGGGCTTTTCTCAGCAAATATTTAAACAGGTAAATAATTAATCAGCAAGCATGATGCAAGTCATTTTATTTAATTTTCTTCTGTTTTATGTTATTGCTGGTGAGCCCTAATTTCAATTTATGTCTGTGGACTGAAGCCAAAATCAAACCCCATTTCTTTTAACTGCTATTCCCTGCCACACTGCAATCAAATTGCAATCCTCATATGCTTAAAGTTCAAAATTCTAGAAACATCTGTGACAAAATATCGTGCAACCACATTACAATGAGATTTGTGGGTATATTTTTCTGGTGTTCACATTCTTATGTCCATGAAAGGCAACCAGGCCTCTGTGAAGTAATATGTTAACAGTTGGAGAGGGTGATGTAATTGGAAATTTAAAAAAATACATAAGCCTTACCCTAGACAGCTCCTATTATTTGCTGAAGCTCAGCACTTCTGTCCCAAGGTGGGAAAAAACCACACACACACACACACACACACACACACACACACACACACACACACACACACACACACACACACACACACACACACACACACACACACACACACACACACACACACACACACACACACACACACACACACACACACACACACACACACACACACACACACACACACACACACAAAAACATGAGCGAGTTCACAAGTTCCACACACCCACCTTGCCATCTCACTTCCAATATTTTTTTTCTGCCGACTGTTAGGACAGTGAAAGAACTGGCAGGTGATGGGCTGATAGACAGCTTCATCATGCCACACTGCTTTCTGGATGGTTTAATCCTCAGCCCGTGCCACTGTATGCTTTCAGCTGCCCTGTGCAAACAGATACCCTGCTGTCCAGAATGGCAGCTGCTGACACGAGAGCCCTCAGTGTCACGGACAGGTGAAGAAGCAGGAACCTCAGCAGGTGGATATATTGGTGGATGGATATTAGAATGACAGCTCATGGTAATGGTGGCTACAGCACCAATCAACTGGATCCATCAATGACACTTGAAGGTCAGAGGTTATCTTCATAGTCAGCTGACCTTTCTCTGTTTGATTTGTCTTTTTTTCAGACCTGTGAGCTGTTGTCCACATTAATGAAGTCAGACATTAAAAAGACAAGACAGATGTGCTTGACTAACTTTTAGCACAGGATGCACTGTTTTGGTGTATTTTTGTTGAAAACATTTTATTGGACATACATGAATAGGAAGATCAAACGCGCATTTTTTTGAAACTCATAAATGCTCTGTTGTCATTTTAGCTCAATTTATCATGTAAATTTAAAGTTTTAATAAAAAAAAAAAATCTTTAATAAAAAAAGGACCCAAACTTTTGCAACAATGTCTAAAAAAATCTGATTTCAATTACAATAATGAATGGATTTTTTTTATTTGAAAAACATTTATGTGCAGTTTTATCAAAGCCTTCTATCCCTATAAATTGTTTTTATTTTTTATTTTTTTGGCTCATTGTCGACTACCGTATTTTCCCGCATATAATCCGCAGACGCAGATAATCCGCACCCTCGTGTATCCCGCGGGTTTTGGGGGTTTGTGTAAAAAATTGTTGGTATAATCCGCACCCTCAGATATGAACACCCTCATGATGAATTTTTTTGTGCAAGTTCACGATTCGAATTTCGAACTGTTCAGGCTCGGTACACAGTGCTTGTGCGGGAAATTCACACAATAAGAAAACAAACAAGTCAAAATCAGAAGAAAAAGAAAGAGCAGTCTCTCCCTCTCTCCAAAATAGTCTCTCCCTCTCCCTCTCTGCACAGCGCTGTGTTCGTCCCCCTGAAAGCGTGTTGATCAGATGAGAAGAGCACGCTATAATGGCAGCACAGCCAATCACGTCGTCTTGTATGATTGACAGGTCAGAAAGCCTATCAGAGCCAGCTATTAGAGTGATAGACAGCCAATCACGTCTTCTTGTATGATTGACAGGTCAGAAAGCCTATCAGAGCCAGCTATCAGATTGATAGACAGCCAATCACGTCTTCTTGCATGATTGACAGGTCAGACAGCCTATCAGCGGCAGCTGTAAGACTGACACAAAACAGAAAGAAAATACCGCAATTTTTTTTTTATATTGAAATATTATTACGTATATTATTTTTTTTATATTGAAATATTATTACCCCCCCTTGCGTGGTTTGTAAAATCTGGTATAATCCGCGGGATATATGCGGGAAAATACGGTACTTTGACAGTTGGATCACATGACTTTTCCCTTTTTGCATACATGGTAATAACTGGAGTAAAAATCTTATCCACAAATTATCCCAATGCAGCTGCTTTTGGGAAAATTTGGGGAGTTAGATGACAGAAAATCCTGCAAACCCATTCACAGAGCATATTATACACAAGTTGTGAGTATCTGTAATGGTCTGAGTTCATTTAGAGACTTTACATACAAAAAGTGAGCCCCACAGGCTTATAGAAACTATAAGTGAGTGCAGACATGATTGCTTTTGCATTGTTAATGACAACAAAAGCAACAAATGTGGCAATGGAAAGATCCACACTTGCATTTCTCACCCACATCATCTCAGCTGTGCGGACAATCTTTTATGTAGAGCTTGTATAAACAGCAATGTAAGTTAAACAGTAGGTTGGGTCATTTACTCTTGGTAAACAAGAGCCATGTTTCCATTGTTGGGCCAAAAGCGATCGTAGAATACCTTGGTACAAAGTGGGCCAGCTGGTGATTGAAGAGTCATCATGAACAAAAGTTTATTTGAGTCAGGAGAGGGTCAACACCACTTCTAATTTCATGTTTTCATACCAGGCTACCAGCTAACCTCAACATTTAATATATTTAAAACAATTTTCAACTCACTTTCACCAGCAAGTATTTGAAATTACTACCAATTGCACTCCGATGGGGACCATACAAAGCAGAAATATAATATATTTATATGCGATGCTAAAGGATACTTATGCTGACCATTGCGATAGTAAATATAAATATGATTATGTAAAATACCAGATATAATATTGTATTTATTTGTTTTTTTTATATATATATATATATATATATATATATATATATATAGTATTCTGCAAAAGTCTTATGCATAGTAATATTTTCACCCCCAAAAAGGTATTTAAGGCAATTATTTATATATTTTGGTTTGGTTTGTGAGTAGAAAATATCAGTTTACAATTGCAATCATTCATTTTGCCATTAATTGCCATTAATTTGCCATTAATAACAGCCAGGGCTATATACGGAGATCTGATCTCACCATCATCGAGTCTGTCTGGGATTACATTAAGAAACAGAATAAACAGACAGACTAAATCCAAAAGAACTGAGTCAACATCTGCAAAGCTACATCATTGTGAAAGGTTTTAGGCACTTGTGTAAAAATTCCATAAAGTGAGGATGCTTTCGAAAATAGTGTCATAAATAGATTATTTATCGATTAATTTCTATTAACTAGATCAAATTAATAGTTTGTCACGGAACATGATGGGAGGACTCAAATGCTGGGGTGAAGGATTTATTTACGATAACAAAATAAAGAAACATGTACAAAAGAACAACCCATGAGGGGAAAAAAAAATTAACTCAAACATAACTCTTGAAACATAACTCTTGACAATAACATAAACTAACCAAGAAGTAAGCCAGGACCAGACATCTAGGAACTTGGGAAACAAAGAGCATGTAAGACAACGACACCACAAAGCACAGCAAACACGAAGGGCTATAAATAGGGAACACATGAGGAAGGTAGTGATGAGACACAGCTGGGATGATTAAGGGAAAACAAGGAGGCGGGGCAGACACTAATGAGACACACACACACAGGAGAGAGAGCAGTGCCACGGTTCTGTCCACTAGAACACTAATGACACTGGAAACAGAGACAGAACCGTGACATAGTTGGTGTGACCACCCTTTGCCTTTAAAACAGATTTTGTCCTCGGTATAGTTTTTCCGGAAGCATTGCTGGTCGGTTTCTTCAAGCATCTTGGAGAGACCTAATATTTCCTACTGACATACTACAGTAAAGGATAAAAATAACTGGATGAAAATACTACTATGCCTAAGACTGTATATATGAATTCAAAAATTAAACAAGTCATTGGTGGTTAGTCCATGTGTTTTACATAGACACTAAATAAAATATTAATAATTAAAAATCCATTGCATAAAAACTGTCTTTGAATCAGTTCATTTTTGAGCCATTTCTGAGAGCCAGTGGGAGTGAAATCAGAATGAGGCCTAAGGGAGGAATTATATGGAATTGTAATTCAGTGTCGCTGGGTTTGCATTTGGAATTAACTGTGGTTTACCAACAATGCACATTTCTATCCTAAACTCAAACATTATGCCAAGCATTACTGCCTCCCTTTCCCTTTTTGTGCCCTCTCATCACTCTGTTCTGCATGTTCATCCACACATATTAATGACTTTCACTCTGCATATGCCATTAGTGGCTGCTGGCAGGCAGGGTTACAGAAATTCACTTTGTTTTCAGGGGTGCCTGAGGAAGGGCACGGACAGCCATGTGTTGAGAGCAGCTTGGCATCAGCTATTGGAGGGATGTGAAATTGGTTGGACTGAAAAACTGAAAAATCTGGATGTGGCCAGAACCTCTCACATCAGTAATGGTGTTATGCAGTGACATGACCATAGTTTGGGTTGGAACAGTGTTTGAAATAGATCCTGAGTCTCTCAGAACAGATGCCTCCCATACAGGGAAGAACAAAGCAACAGGGACTGAAAAAATCGTATGGACTTAAAAGGATAGTTCACCCATAAATGAAAATGTACGCACCTTCATGCTTTTCCAAACCTGTATGAGTTTTTTTTTTTTTTTAAGTTTTCTTTATAAAAAGTAAATTATATTTTGAAGAAAATTGGTAACCAGACTTTATACTATGGAAGTAAAAATACTATGGAAGTCAATGGTTACTGTCAACTACCTTATTACCAACATTCTTCAGAATATATTATTTTGTGTTCAACAGAAGAAAGAAGCTGGTCTTTAAAGAGTTAGCTTGGCCAACAATGAAAACTAAGTCATTATTCACTCAGCCTTGTGATGATATGCTGTTCAAATGTAAAAAAAAAAGAAAAAGAAAAAAGAAATATGGCCATATATATCTTTCACATCCAATATAACAATTACTTTATGTAGTCGATATATATACTGTCGACTACATATACCAAGCACTCTGCCCAAGCCATTGGCTCCATGGTGGTCCTTTAGTGGCACCTGTGGCTGAATACAGTTGATCTGACAGACTCGGACAGCAGGATGCTCCTCAACGCCCCATCACTCTCGATGGCCTCTTTGGTGAAGCGTGGAGTCGGCTAATGAGTGTTGTTTCTTGTGCTGATTTCTTGTCCTGAACCAGGTGCGCGCCGCAAGCAATGGCCAGGACCCTGGAAGAGGCATCATGGACATAGGAGAAGCCCCCATGACAGTGTGCCTTCTTCCACGATCAAGTCAATCATCTGCGACCAAACCATCATCCTGACAGTCCTTTTAAAAGCAGAAAAGAGCTTGCGGGTGGACCGCCCCCTAAGCACAGTGTTTTGCATTATGTCCCCTCTGGTCAGGTAGGCGGCAATAGTAATGTGTAAGTGTTAAAACCTGTTTGTGGGTTTTATTGGAGCTGCAATACGCACTCGTTGTGCCCTCACTAGTAGCCAACATTTTCCCACCACAGTTGGAGAGCGGATTCTACAGCTGTTACTTTGTGGTGCCCAAGAGACATGGAGGATTAAGTTTGATTCTGGACTTGAGACCCATCAACCATCATTTCACATTAATTATAAGTGGCACAATTCAGTTGTAAAATGAAACAAACAGCAGATCCAGATCACTTCAATGTGCAATGCCAGGTGCCCACTAATACAATACTCATAGGAACAAAATTGAAACGCAAGGGGAATGCTTTGGCATGTAGTCTCATGAAGCACGTGAAATCGATCACGCAATTGTGGAATGATCGTCGCGAGTCGGTGACGTCATGATCCAGGATCATAAAAGGAGAGCTCAGAGAATGTCTGAAGCAAGCCCGGAGGCACAAGGAGCTGTGGCAAATGACCAGCGTCTTGTTCCTCCTTAGGGAACTAATGTTACATATGTAACCCAAGACATTCCCTTTCATGGGAAATTGAGCTCCGTCGAAATGCTAGGGGAACGATATGCCAACACCACCTAAGTGACGCCGGCCGCAAGTGTGTCGCAGCTCACTATGAGAGCACCCTCGTTCCCAGAGCGGAGTAGAGGTCAAGATGGTAGAACCTCTGGAATGTGTGCAGGGGAGAACCACCCTGCCGCAGCACAAAAATAAGCAAGGGAGACCCCTGCAAGAAAGCCATAGTGGCAGCCACCCTCCTAGTGGAGTGGGCACGGACCCTCACGGAGAAGGAAATCCATCTCCTATGCCAGAGAGATAGTCTCAGCAATCTATCTGCTCAAGGCAGTTTGACGGGGCCCTCTCGAGGGTCCCGAGCAGAAGAACAGCTGGTCAGTCCTATGCCACAGGGAATCCTAGTGGACATAAGGGTCCAGTATGAGCACTGGAATAACCTTGTTCTTGAATCCTGGCCATGATCACCAAGAGGCTGAGAGGACAGAAGCCTCAAGCCACAAAGGAAACAAGTACCGAGAATGAGTCACCCGGAGGTACGTGGTAAGCAAGGCAGCCACGTAAACCTCTCGGGTGGGAGGAGAAAACCTTGTAGTGACTCTGTCCCGCAAGAAACAGCACGACTCAGGGGTTTACAGTTTCCTCGTGGTGGGGGCTCTGGAGAGGAGAGTGGTCTCAGCAACCTCAGTTCAGAGATTAGAAACTATGCGTTAGGCCCCCTTGGAGGCCAAACACAGAGAACACACTCCGTGACAGAGGACTGAGCCTGAGCGCGTTGGCCCGACCCACTGAAATTAGGGAGGGTAGCGTTTAGCGTCACTTAGGGTGGAGTGATCCCTCAGGAGAGTCCCTCATCTCTAGGAGGGGGCGACTCCCCAAAGCAACCCGACCTGGGGGCGGCAGTTGAGGAAGATCGCCAATGTGAGGTCGGACACACTTTGTGTGCAGAACCCGTTAGGAGACATCTGGCACATCTTGCTTGGTGGGCAGTGCCGCGGATTTACCCCCTATACTGGGATGGAATCACACAGGAGATGTTCATCCAGATGGATTTATTGGGATTAGCGTCCCTGGTCTTGGCAGACATATTTTGTAATGCTTAGCGCTATTCACAACCTCGACAAGCTCCTCATACTCCTGGGAGGGAGACTTCCTCTCCAGCTTCAACACTAACATGTCCAACTCCTCAGAGCTGGATTTTTGCAGTGTCAGTGTGCCCCTGTCTGGCCGGAAGAAACCGCTCTAGAGCGTGTCTCCGGATCTAGACACATGTAAATTACTCTGCCAGCTACTGAAACTATAAGGCAGAGCCTGTCTCAAACCCTGCTGCCAGATCCAAATAATTTCTATATCATGCAAACCCCGGACCAAAGATCACCGCTGATTTTTCAAACTGCCAGTTTTATTTTTTATTTTTTCTACACAGCTTGAACACTTGCGCCCTTAAGCGCGGACTGTATGCATTCTGCTACAAACAAGTGTAACCCTGTCAGCTCTAGTGACACACTGTCAACTTGTTGGTAAGGCATTAATATAAATGTGTGGAGGACACTAGTCTTGTTCAACGAGCTAGGGAAATATACTTTTGTTTTCACACACACATCATCCAGCTACACACAAACACAACCGGCATAGAGCTTTGCTGAGGACACTCAAAGCTGCCATTTCCGGTTTCCGGTTTCCGGCATCCTTTTATGATCCTGGATCATGACGTCACCGACCCGCGATGATCATTCCACAATTGTGCGATCGATTTTAAAGTGCTTCACGAGACTACATGCCAAGGCATTTCCCTAACGTTTTGACGCAGCTCGAGTTCCCATGAATGGGAACTAAGTTGGTCAAACTACTACACTTTGTAAAACAGTTCACACAATTTAGTCATACTATTTACACCAAACTGCGACATGACCATCATCAACCTCATCATTCACACATTTGTCTTCCTCTTCATCATCATCAATATTTTTATATTACCATTTTTAAACTGTAATATGGGATATCTAGAAAACTAAAATAGACTAGTGGAGGGCTCACTCAAGAATACCAGGATGATCTTAAAGCAATACAGTTCCTCAGCGGCTTAGTCTCCGACTGAGCATGAAAAGAGAACATAGAGGCAAATTATATCGGCACTTTCCTCTATCCTTTACAAAAACTTTACCTACCAAACTCAAATGTCCATGAAATGAATATGAGAAATCCATCAGTGGGAATTGTGAAGTGGGATGACTGATGGGTTTAATGGGCATAAGAAAACGGACTCCATCCTGCAGTCCATTCTCCCAAGCCAGTGACCTTTAAAGCAACAGAATGGCAAAGGTCAAGAACGTGCATAACCTCAGCCAGCAGGTTACAGAGGCCTTTAGGCCTCTAGGTAAGTACTGGGTAAACCAATAGAGAATGGGCTCATTAATATAACATAGACATATTGTTTGTCCAGACTGATTCACTGAATTTAGTCTGATTTTACCGGCAAAGTGTCTCATGACTTGTTAGAGTTTACACTGAAGTATGTTTGCAATGGAAAAAAGCAACCTGATCTGCATAAGCCATCATTTATATTCACATTTGGTTACTCATTTTTTTGCTTGCATTTGGCTCCAAGCTCCTTAAAAATATACTAAATCTCTTGCAAATATTAATATAAATGATTCCATTACCAACATGGGGCATGTGTTGTTGAGGAAGCCTGTACTCCACACTTAAATGAGCTACATAAACAAATGGTAATAGTGTCTGTAGGGACCCTTCTTAGCTCTGCTTTCTCCTCAGTCCATTCCTCATTAATAGCCTGAGTCTCCATGGTCTAGTGAAGGCCATGTGTACTATAGGCCAGAACAGTCAGGGTCTTCAAGCCAGACGGAGCCTCCTCTGGGAGCACACAGCTGCTCCCTGGTCTGGGTGACATTTCGCATTGGCGAGCATGCAGAGAAGTGATGGCTTTTTCTGCTGTTCCATGTGCACAACCTAATGAGACGGCGGTAGATAAACTCAAAGGTTTTTACCACACATTAAGCACTTATGAAATGTTCCTTTTTTTGGCCATTTAAGATTTTCTTGTATAATTTCATTAGGAAAGAGAATTTAGAGAGAACGAACGAGAAAGACGGCAGCATTTAAAAAAAAAAGTTGCCAGTCACCGCCTGGGGTTTTGATCATTTTTACAAAATTGTCATGTCCCCCAGAAAATGTGTTTGTATGAATATCTGAACATGCAATATATCAAAATAAACAACTGGCCCTACATTCCTTTTTTTTTTCACCAACACCTGAGTGTAAGTTTTTTTTTTTTTTAAAGCATCATTTTGAGCAAAAAACCCATTCAGGGAAGGGTTTTCTCACAAATTACAGAAATTTCAGTTGATAGCGGGGAAAAATTTAATATCTCAGTTGTTTCCCCAAGACTGCAATGTTATTAAATGGAGGGACTGAGTAAAGTCAGCTGTCAAGTCTTCAATATGAAATTTCAAAATGAAACATTTCTCAGATTTCGATTTTCACTACCATTCAAAACATTAATGTTTCTAATAATGCTCCATTTATTTGATCAAAAATAGTTATTTTATGAATGAAAAAAAACTCTAAAATGTGATTTATCATGTGATGTCAATGCTGATTTTTTTATTTTTTGAATCATTACTCCAATCTTCAGTCTCACATGATCCACCAGGAATCATTCTAAGTTGCTGGTTTGCTACCTCCTCCACTTTCGGCATCACCCCATAACCATGCCCTTTAGCCTTGACCAGTGAAGCATAGTGTGTAGACCAGGGGTTGGCAAACTATTTGTCTCGCGGGCCACATTGGTTTCTTAAAATGGACAGAGGGGCCGGGGTGAAGGTCGTACCTGTGCATTTACTTATAAGAAATCCAAGAAAACCTGTATAAAGTATAGTTTGGTCTTAAATCACTCGACTGGGACACGTGAAATTACAAAAAAACAATATTAATACAATTTAATAGACAAAAAAAACATAATATGCAATGTGACTGAATCTTATATTTGCTTCAGCTCTAGATTGACAATCACAGGCGTCCAATTACAACTGACCTCTGGAAAAAAGGGAACTAACCATTGACGTTTGATGTTACTATTACAAGAGCAAGCCCCACCCCACAACTGACAAAAATAAAAGTGCTCGCGCGAGCAAAAACAGCAGTCGAGAGCGGGAGAATGTTCGCGCGCGTGCAGATTTGATGTCACGCGCGCGCGAGTGATTAAAATGAGCTCACGGCTACCCGTATTTACGTGTAGCTCTGTTTTACGCTCGCGGATGTAATTTACATGCGCGCAAACATCAGATTTGCGCTCGTTCCTTCTTAGCACGGAATTAACGCCATAAAGGGGTGTGTAGAGGGGTTTGCGACACACGCCTACTCTCCAGCACAGCTTCAGCGCCACTGCCGCTTGCAGCCGCGACAGAGTGACATTACAGGGAAATGTAAAATGAAGGAGGTTACAGGTTCGGCAAGTTCGGTGGGCCGGATTAAAAAGCCCAACGGGCCGGATATGGCCCGCGGGCCGTAGTTTGCCCACCCCTGGTGTAGACTGAGCACTATGAGGGGTAGGCCCTGATGTAGAGGTTGTGCTCGGGAAGGAAGGAACCGTTCGTCAAGTTTGCTATTTGGACGAACATCCTTCCTCGTAGATGGCCAGTCAATTTTGAGCCTGGCTACAGCTACAGCTCACAACCTCAAGAAGCTCCTCATAAGCTATCTGGCACTTCTGTTCAACTGAGAAAAGTGCAAAGTTCGATTAGGTAAACCTGACAACTCGCTTCATGAAGGACTGTGCTCAGCTGGTCCAAATGGCAGCCCCACTGACACTTTTTTAGAGGCTCCTGGGGCATATGTCATCTGCAGTCACAGTAATTCTGCTCAGATTGTTTCATATGAGGCCGCTTCAGCACTGGCTTCATGGCCGAGTCCCAAGATGGGCATAGCAACGCGGCACACACTGGGTGGCAATCACCCCTGCTTGTTGTCAAACCTACCTGTGGTTGGACCTTGCATTTCTATGGCAGGAGTTCCACTAGAACCAATGTCCATGCATTCTTTTGTCTCAACAGATCCTTCCACCACCAGTTGGGGTTTCATGTATATCAGTCATGCAGTCTCGGGTGTTTGAACAGGACCCCAACTACACTGGCACATCAACTGCATCGAGCTTTTAGCAGTACAGCTTGTGCTGTAGATGTTCAAACAGAGCTGTGCTTTCCTTACTGCAAGAAGGGTTGGAGAGAAGGCTGTCTCCCTCCACCCTAATGTTACTGCTATCATCTCACATCATGTTGCAGTAGATGGTAAGGGAAAGCTATAGGAAAGCACGACCTGATCATCAGGTTCCTGAGAGCTGCAAGAAGGTTGAATCCTTCTCTCAACTTGCACCCTCTTGAGACTTCTCTTTGGTCTTAACAAACTTACAGTGATTGCCCTTCACCACTTCAGTCAGTAAAGCTTAAAATCTTGTCACTTAAGAAAGTAGTCCAGACTACACTGGTTTCTGTTAAGAGGGTAGGGGACCTGCAAAAATGTTTGGTCAAAGAATCATGCCTCGAATTCGGGCTGACCAACTCTCACGCAATCCTGAGACCCTGTTCCAGATGTGGTGAACCTGCAAGTTCTGCACCTTGAAAAGGAAGACCCAGCCATTGCTCTCATCTGTTCCGACCGTGCTTTGCGCCTTTACATGGACTGGATGCAGACCTTCAGGACCTCAGAACAGCTTTTTGTCTGCTATGGAGAATAATAGAGTGGAAAGGCTGTGTCCCAAAAGAGGTTGGCCCACTGGATAATGGATGCCATATTCTTGGCATAGCAAACCCAAGATCTGCTCGAACTATGGCCTTCTGGTTGCTGGCACACAGTGCCTCACCTTATTTCCTCCACAGATGAGTTCCCCACCTGGCAAACCCTGCAATTCCTCCAGCACCTTTGATGACATTATGTCCCATTACAACAATTGCTGTACCACTGTTGAACAGCAGGCACACTCTGTCTCACACTCTCTCTCTCTGTCGCAAATTTTTAAGTGTGATCACGCTTCTTTATGTACTCTTTTATACTTTATATACAATCTGCATTGGCTCATTTAGTTTACACTCGAAAGTGATTGGGCTTTCAAGCAAGATCCCAATTTGTCAGTTAATTCCTGACACAACGTCTACGTTCCCTCCCTCAGAAAATAGTAATCTACACATTCATATTGAAATCTCTGACTTCATTGCAGACTGGGAAGCTTTTACACTGTGTAGATGGAGCAAAGTAAACAATCTGCATAACTCTTCTAATTTATGACCAGAAATCACCACAGAGTTTCTCTAAATTTAAATATGCTATTTTTATAATGATGGCAGATTTTCAGTCAACTGTTGCCATTAAATGAACATTTTTTATAGTGTAAAATTGCATATATAGTCTTATTTGTAAATACTATTATTTTTTTCTACAGAATATTAAGAGAAACACCTGATAAATGTTCTGTAATGGTATATACATGTTCCAGATCTGCATTAACAGAATTAAATGCATATCATGGCTATTTAAAGCAGTATTGTAGAATGCCATATGTATAGTGATGACTGCTGGTCAAAATCCTGTTATACCGAATGGAGTGGCTATTCTGCTGTGATCTTCTGTAGGGCCTTGAGGGTTCAATATCGCTCTGAGCAAAGTGCAGTTGGTTGGACCTTCACACTTCATGGAGGATACAGATATACTGACTAATATCTCACCACCCAAGAACTAGTAGCAGAACTGTCAGTTTAACTATAGCAGGGTTGGGAAAAAGTTACAAATTTAAATGGTCATGAAATGTCAAAATGTCCTTGATATTTGCACATATGCAAGGTTATAAACATACTGCAAATTTATATGAAATTTATAATTTATAATGCAAATTTTTATTTTGCATTATTTGAAATCGCAACATTGGTGACTTGACCGTTTTCCTTTACATATTATATGGTGTGATGAAATTTTCTAGTCAAAGCATACTTGCATTTTTGAAAGATGCAACGCCTCTTGCAATAAAACATATTAGACAAGGAAGTGAAGATGATAATGGAAAATATATTTGATAAAAAAACGGAATTAAGGGCTGTCCAGAAACACAAATTAACGATCTAATAAGTCATGCCTTTAAAGTGTCCCAATTAATTCTACAGACTTATAAATTTAATTTACAGTTCTCCATTTTTATTCTACGTTCTTGAATTCAAATCCATATTGCAGCTCTATATCAGGTTTGCTACATTACCATTACCATTAACAACACCTTTGATTTTCACAGATGCAGAACCGCAGTGTCTGTTGTTGTCTCACTCTGCCTCTTTCCTCCCTCTCTCCACCCTCCAATTATTCAGGTACCTCTTTTCCTTCTTTTCATTTCCCTCATATTTCCAGCCCAGCTCTTGTTTCTTTTCACCTTCCTTCGGTGGCATTCTGAAGGTGTCTGAACTCCTCTGAGGCCGTCCCTCTATGATGCTGCTTATTTGAAGTCATTTTGAATTCATACGTGTTTCACAGGACAACATAAAAGAGATGCACAGAAGGGTCTCAGAGGTGCTGAAACAAATCAGTTGTAATGAAGCCAACTCTCGTGGGAGAGGAGGACATTCAAGCACATCGAAACCTTGAATTACTTTTGAGTGAGAGAGTATTATGAGGAGACAGGAGTCGTGCTTCATTTGTATCAGATGGTATTAGTGCTGTACATTAATTACCAGAGAAGAACTGGCTGGAATTGAATGGTCTTGCCCCGGTCAGACCTCTCCGTGTGAAAGGAGCTGGACTTTTTCTTATGGCTAGAGAGATGCAATTTCTGGCCCAGATTTCAGGTTTGTCCCAAATGCCTCAGTCAAGTGCACTGACAGCCTTGGGGATCCACACACTAATTATCTTTATCTAACGTTACCTTGCTGATAAGTGAGCAGCTTTGTGACGATTCAGGGTACTTCGGATTCATTTGTTTGTGGTTTGTGGGGAAAGGTAAGTTTAGATATGCTGCTTTAATAGGGATTTTCTGGGAGCACATTAGTCGGCGCTAAAATGCCTAGAGTACAGATCATTAGATATTGTGTATTTAATGTGTTTTAAGACAAAAAAAACCTTTACAAAAATTGTCAAAAAGTGGTTTAAGTGTCAAAAGTTTTGAAGATTTTTTTTTTCATTGAAAATATTCAATATAACACATGACTGCATAGTATAGGACACATATTATTAAACCAAGATATTAAGTGGCATAACTAATTTATATTTTAATTCATGTACAATACAAGCTTAACAAGTGGATTCATTATACCTAGGGCAAACCTTTCATGACATTAGGTTCTGTATAAATCTACTTGTTTATTCAAGACTAAACATACCGTTTTAAAATTTAAATAGGGGTACTGTATGCTGTGGAAGTATGCCCTCCAGACAACTGGCCTAAGTAAACTGAAGAAGACCTCTAGGGTTTAATTTAGAGGGAAGGAGAAATATTTGAATATTGAATTGCATTTACACATTTGGCAGATACTTTTATCCAAAGCAACTTAACTTGCATTCAAGGTAGACATTAACATTCTAATCAGTTCTTGCTTTCCCTGGGAATCAACCCCATGACCTTGGTGTTGCAATCACCACACTCTACTGTTTGAGCTACAGGAAAGCTATTAATTAACGAAATACACAATTTTACTTTCTTCTTAATGGTGTGAAACCATTATTAAAACTTTGCTCTGTGTGTGTGTCCATCTCGATCAGCCCAGCAACAGCATCTCAGCAGCTCAACCAATGGCATCTGTTTGATCAACCAAAAGCAGATGGTGGATTGTTTAGAAAACCTGCTTGACAACATTTATTATTTTTTAATGACATTTGGTGTCACTAATTGTTGACTAATTGTTACACTTCACCTTTAAGCCACATAAGCAGGCGCACTACATACAATGATCATTTATGTTCAGGATTTATCCAGTACAAAGACTCACAAACCCTAAAATGCTTCAATGTAGTCAAAAGAACAAAACTGCCAAGGCCCATACCAGCAGGTAATTAATCGTAAGGATATGACAATAATCAGGTTGTAAAGCACCTGTTTCTCCATAGAGAAATTTATAACTAGACTAATTTGATTCCGTGCATGAAATGAATGTGATGGACAGAAGAATAAGACCTGCAGGTTTTAATGCAATTTTCCAGACCATCAACTCGTTCGCTCGGTGCTGTGGCCTTTGCGTGGAGCAGCTGCAGGCAGGAGGATGGGAGCTGACTCCTTCCTACTGCTGACTCAGGAATATGGAAGCCTACAGCACATCATCAGCCAACTCCGGTCCAAAAAAACAAAACAAAAAAAAGACGGAAATGGAAATGCAAAGACAATTTGATAGGTTAATGTGGCCCTATGCATGTTTGGGATGCTCTTTAATTTTTGTCATTCAACGAACAAGAGCTGGGTAATCAAAAAACACATGATAAAAGAGGGCCTAGAAAATGGGTCATGAAATGGGTCATGGGTCATCTCTTCATTGCTTAAAAAAACTGCTCAGCCAAAAGCGATTTTTACATTGCTTTTTTATATATATTTGCTTTTTTTTTTTGTTGCTTTTTTGTTGTCCTTCCAAACAACTTTCCGGGTAAGCAAAAATTACTGTAGAAACTTTTGAAAAATATTCACACAGGCCAACAGCAGTTTATTGGGAATAAGACTGTTAAATAAATAAATAAAAATAACAAAACAAATTCCATATGCACTATTGTTCAGTAGTATAGGGTCTATATATTTATTTTAAAATAAATTAATGCTCTTATTCAGCAAGAATGCATTACATTGACAAAATTACAAAACAAAGAAATGTTTTCTTTTTCAAATGAATGCTGTTATTTTGCTCTTTCTATTATTAAAATCATTTTTAAAAAGTATTATGGTTTCCACATAAATATTAAGCAGTACAACTGTTTTAAAAATTAATAATAATCAGAAATGTTTCTCGAGCATTCTAAAATCATCATATTAGAAGGATTTCTGAAGGATCATGTGACACTGAAGACTGGAGCAACGATGCTGAAAGTTCAACTTTTAAAAATGAGATAGTTATTTTAAATTGTAATGATATTTCATAATATTATTGTTTGTACTGTATTTTTGTGAATAAATAAACACAGCCTAGTTGAGCATAAGAGACTTGTGACAAAAAAAAACAGCATTCAGGTTTCAAACATGATGAGGGTGAGTAAATGATGACATAATTTCCATTTTTGTCCTGCTTTCTTCTGACATTTTGTATAAAAATCTTGATTCAGAAAGAAATTGGTGGTTACGCCAACCTTTTTTCAGCCATTCCTTTACTTAAAAGTGTATTGTATTCCTGTATTGACTTGTAATGTCATAGATAGTTTAGAAAATATGATAGTTTAGAATCTCTATTCTAAACGATATGTGCTCCTTGCAGTTCAATGTAAGGGATTATTAGAGTGGAACCTCCTATAGCAAGATAAAATACTGGACAATTACCTTAAAAAAATACTAAAACTGTATAACCTGCCTAAGGAATCCCTCTTATGTAAACATGACACAGCAGAATAGAATTCAAGGGCATTGTGCTGCTGCCATGGAAACCTCTTACAAAGCCTCATTATTACCAAGTGAACTCATAATGGGTTCTGGCCATAACATCTGGTTATTTGGAGCCGAGCATATTGCAAGCATGCTCTTCACCCCCACAGAGATTAACCTCAAATCACCATCACGACAAATAACAGCATCAAACAGACAGTGTTCACACGAAAACCCGAGATCGCAGACTGGATGACAATAGAAATGTAACATACAAGTGCCTATTTGGAATTGTTGTTTGATGAGAAATAAAAGAAAAACAACTCCATGTCCAGAAACTAGCTCATCAAAACGTAACCTCAAATCAGAATGATTTGGAATGCAGAATGCTTATGGAATGCTTATAATCCAGCCTAAATTAGTTATCTTATGAAGGTTTGTAAAAGAGCAAATGTTTATTTAATGGAATAACAGAATGTTCCAGACCAAAAGAAACCATTTATAAAGAACTGACAGTCACTAATATAGTTTAGTATAGTTCTCTGTACATTGTATTTTGTAATCTTGTGGCAAAAAGAACAAGCCACTTCATTATATAAAACTGTTCTGTAGAGAATCCAATACGATTAACAACTATTTACCTGTGACATTCTATAATTCAATGAAAAATGTTCTTTTTCCAAAATATTCAGGGAGTAATTATATTGAAAAATAGATTCTAACTAACACAGAACATAGAGTTCTTTAAATGAATTGGCCTTGAGCCTCTGCAGACGCATTTCTGTACAGTGTTGGTAAATTAGCTGTGGGATGCCATACAACCTCACAGCCTCCATCTGTCATGTCAAGGCTAAATAAAGATGATGGTTTTAGAGCTATGACATGAAGAGTTGAGGATGCATTAACATAAGAGCTCACAGGTAAACTAATTCATGATGTTTTACTTGAAATTCTGCAGTGCTCATCTTTTTTCCATGAAATCAGTCAAACCTCAACTACATAAGCCATTTTTGGCAGCCTGGCTTCCATCATGAAAATATATGTACAGTTAAGCAACATTACAAGCAAGAGCGCTGTTGTGCTGAATATTAATATGGCACCAAACGGGGTTATCACAGCCATGCTGATATTTAGAACAACAGCGTGATTGCAAAGTGCTAGTTTAGTTTATGCAATCCTTCTATAAACAAAGAGTTAAAATCAAGCAGACATAATTGGATGAAATAGTTTTTATATCTTTTTCACCAATGAAAATAGCTCAAAAATAACTGAAAGCAACAAAATTCGCTTTCAATTTGCATCACTCATATTCTCTGGTGTAGATTGTTGCAAACTCAGCCAATCAAATTTGAGGATCAAAACTAAATGTAATAAAAATGGATTTGAGCTAATACGGAAAAAGAATACATTCGCTCTTGCTCATTGTTCCATTTTGCTCGATTTTTTTACCTTTCTGGTGTAAAGTAAAAGGGAGTTAAACAAGAGCTTGAAAATGCCAACACCTTGAGCACAATGTATGATCTATTTCAGTTTAATTCAAGAAATAAGCGAAAAGACAGTTTCCCAGAGCACAGGAAATATGAATAGTAAATGACAGCAGCGAGTGGAGGAATGAGGAGAAAGCTTTGGGGAGGGGGAGAGGATGTTGGATGGAGAAATAGAATCAATCACGCAGAGAATTCGGCGGCAGTGAGGACATTGGGCCTGTCAGAATATTCCAGCTCCTGCATGTGTGATCTATCCGCAGCGACGTAGCGACTGTGGAGTGGAGACCGGAATGGGAAATTGGATGGAGGTGGATAGAAACATTGAGAGAGCTGTCCTGCCAGATGGCTGTTTTGGAAAATAATGTTGTTGTTTCTTCCTCGCTTTTTGAGATGAAATCATTTGACATGGCATAATTCTGGAGGGCAGCAACCAAGGTGAAGAAGAGATTGGGACTGAAAGTCGAGATATATATGGAACAGCATAACAGTAACAGGAATATAATGTTTGCTATAAGGTGGCACTCTTCTTGTAAAGATTGAATGATGATTTCTGTATCATACCAATTAGGATTCAGGACACGTTATTGAACCTTAAAGTCTTTAAAGTGCTGAGAAAAACGGCAAGGAGAAACAACACATTTTGATAACTTTTGAATTTGCATTTTTATTGCTGTTGCTTATTGATGTTTTTTAGAATCAGAAAGGGCGTGAATAGGGGAACCTGTTCAAAGCCGGGAGCAGCCTGGTGAATACTGAATTTGCCATGCTCATGTTATTCATTAAGTCCGAAATGTTTTTTGAAATGTGACAGACACCATCTTCCTTCTGTGGGAAATCATCTTTAAGCTGGTAATTTCAATAAATAGGCCTCTGACAGGGCACCTTGGCTATGCAGACCACCCCCTCCTCTCCTCCAATGCCCTGCAGCCATCCCTAGGTTCCCTCTTCCTGCATGAGTGTGAGTCAGCCAGCCCCCCCTCATAGACTGCAGCTGTTCCACTGCCTCCTCGCTTCCCCGGGAGACCTCGGTCGCCATTCCTGCCCAGCTGAGCTCATGCTATTACCTCCACAGGCGCTTCATCTACTTGCACAACTAACACGTTGCTCTCGCTTCTCACGTGCACACTCACATCACAAAATACCTAATGAAAGGGATGCGGATAATCGAAGAACTGTTTGAAATACCTGAGCACTCACGTAACAGTTCAGCTGCATTACATTCTCAAACTGACAGCTGTAAAAATCTTCGTTGGAAGTCGTCAAGTCCCTGTACTGTTGGTTGCTAGTAGGGGGTTCTACCTGGCTGCTGAAACATACATATTTTTAAGGATTTTTTTGTGTCATAAAGTTTTTAAAAACCTAAAACTTTGTTCAGTTCCAGGATCAGATGGGATGTAAACAAAATTGTTATTTGAAATGATAAAATTGCAGTTTTCTTCAGTTGCTAGTTTTCATCATTTAGTCAATACACATTTCTTTTCTTTTTGAACATTCTCTAGTACTGTCATGCAATTGATTATGTAAAATTGTCTGCTGCAATAATGGTTCCCTATTGGTCTTACTTTCACTAATTAGGGTAAATGTAAACCCTTAGATCAACCAATGATTAACCAGTTCTCTTAAACAGCTCTGAGGTGCATCTCATGAAGCTTAATTTGGCAAGCATAATGTATATAGACACAGCGTGGTGTTGCAAATTCTAACAACGGCTTAACAGCAAGGAAACAAACCGGGTAAACAACCAGAAAGAAGAAGAGGAGTAAGGATGTGTGGTGGAAAAGTTTGCCGGCAAAACAATGTAAGAGGTAGAAGAGGTCAAGATTGTAAACACGTTTCTCATGAAATAGGGGCCAATATTCTGGACCATGTTTTCAATCATGATACAGTCAAATATTGGATATATATATATATATATATATATATATATATATATATATATTTTTTTTTTTTTTTTTATGACAGCAGATTGTTACAGTCATGTTGTGTCTTTGTCACGTCCCTGTCTATCGTTATGTCACTTGTTCACTTCCAGGACTTCCACACCTGTCTTGTGTTAATCATCTCGTTAGTGTCTCCAGGTGTGTCCCTTATCCTGTCTATTTAAACCCTCCTGTTCTCCCTAGTCTTTGTCTCTTGTTGACGTTACATGTGCCCTAGTGTGGATGTTTCCTCGTGCCTCCAAGTTTGCACTCCTATGTGCCATTTTGGTTCTCTGTTATGATTAAAGTGTTTTCTGTTTCATCTCCGTGTTCTCCTTGTTTTTCTCCACATCGCACGCCAGCTCATCCCTGACACAGATAAGATGTGCAGAATTGCACTAGTTTACTCAACTTCACACAATATTCACTAAAAACACAGAAAGAAATTGCATAACATTTCATTAATAACCTTTTAGCACTTTAAAATGTTTGTTCTCATGTAAAAAAAGAAAAAATGTTCTACTGCATCCAATCCTATTAGAAGGTGGATAAACATGACCTCCCCATTGGTACTTATAACTTTTCAATTGCATGAAGTTAAAAATGATTGCATTGATCACGGTCATTCATGTCACTGCAGTTGACATCTCTCACTGAAACAGAATGACTTTCATTTGTTTTATCAGTGTGAATAACCTTGCTAGTGTAAAAATCTAATATTTTCACTAAAGAACAGGAGGAAACAACAAAGGCACCACAATATTAGAAGAATTCTGCACATATTATTCTAAATTGTTATGTTTAGGGTTAATTTTGTGTTGATGGCAACGTTTCAAAACTTATGAGGGCATTTTATCTAGACATCTTTATGAGAGATCATCCGTCAAACTTTTGCAACAGACTCTTTAAAATCTGTAAATAATTATTTTGGATTTCTTCCTCAAAAGCATTTTTTTTTACTCTTTTCTTCTGAAACAGTCAGCGACTCTAAGATGATGAGCACACCATATTACATGATAACATCTAATCAATCTCGACACCCACAGAAATACGCTACAGGTCATTGTGTTTCCTTTAATGGCCTATAAACCCTTACAGCTGTTGCAGCAAACATTTAAAGTCCTCTTAGTTTATCATTTTAATTGATAAATTAGGAGTATATCCTAGTGAAATAATTAAGTGTGAACTGTAAAATAGGTCAAAGTTTGACTGAAGTCTCAGATCTGAAATCTCCTTAACTGGCTTTTCAGGGGTAGGTGCAGATGCAAGTTTACAAAGTCAGCATTGCTAAGGACGAGCTATCTAATGGCAGTGCTATTTTTTTTGACAAATGCATGAGAGAAAGTAATTTCAAGCTATAAAGACAAGCTATGATGACATGCCATATGATGACATGAAAGAGCAGGCCTTCAATGCCACTAGATGGCACTTTCCACACTTCACACAAAGCGTCCCTTTTCTCACACCTCTCTATCTCATGTCATCACTGAGATTACCGTAGGCATTATACAGCCATTACTACCGCATCTCATGCCTGAGAGATAGTACTCGAAGCCTGAGACGCCAAAAAGCATTCCATCTTCTAATCCACATCCACAAAATGTGGCTTGTGAGTCCATTCAGCTAAAAAACTTGTAGTGCTGTACCAGATCCTTTCAAGAGCACATAAAAAGCATGCTACATGAATAAATAATAGTTTGACAAAGCATGTTTCCTCATAGTCTAACATGAGTTTGATGTGGTTACTAAGAGCTTGTTCAATTTATAAAACAATTATGATACTAAGGGATTCCGTGTAAATATATCTCACCTTTTCAACTATTTAGTCTAACTGAAATTTCTTAAAGCGACAGTTCACCCAAAAAAACTTGAATCCTAAATATGATTTGAAAGGTTTAATAAAAATAAAACAAAACAACAATAAGGTTATCACCTTTTTTTCTCTCTTTCAATGAATGCACAAAATTGATAGACGGTTATTAAACGCACGTTATACATGTCTGGAATTACATGATGGTAAGTAAATGATGACAGAGTTTACATTTTGGGGGAAAATTAAAATTCTGTCATCATTTACTCGCTCTCATGTCATACAAAAAAAGTAGAAAATGTATGTGAGTATAATTGTAAAGACATAAAATGTTTTTAGAAAATTACTTTTTCATGCAATGAAAGTTAATGAGGTTCAAAACAAAATGGACCCCAATGACATCCCAATGAGTTTGAAATGTTATAAAGGTGAACAAACTGCAGATTTTTCATTCTTAGGGTGAATTGTCCCTTCAAGGATGACTGCCTTTTGTAGTAACCTTTTTCTCAATATGTTCTCAGTTATAGACGGCAAGTTAAGTACGTGTGCCACATAAGTTACCTGGCCCTTTAAGGATTACATAGGATTATGGTGTGAATAGCATAAGTCTGTCTACTTTGTTTGTACTCAGGTTTCAGCATGCAGGCACTGGCCAACCATACTGTCTGGTTACAGTTGCAGACCTTACAAAATCATCAATTAATATCTTAAAGTTAGTTCATTCATTTTGTGAGCCAAATCAATATCTGATATACAGCTTTATACCTAAATTACAACAAAAACAATGGCAGATGGTCAGATATCCCTCTTAAGAGGTGTGGCCTGAAGTCTAAACCGTTGTGCTTATAGCCTAAGAAAAGGTGCTCTCTTCAGCTTTAAACCATCCCATTGTCCCGAGAGTACAGTTAACTTCAGCACACTTGACTTTAAATTTACATCTATTTGCTACATGAAAGCTGAAGCAGTCAAAGCAGTACCCTTTCACAGCCTCAATGGTGGTGTGGGAATGTACTGCGTGATTGCGTCGTGAAGCCGTGTGAAATGAAGCCAGTGTTGCGAAGGCAGTTCAGAGGCAGGTGACATCATAAACCAGGAATATATAAAAGTATCCCGAACAAATCACCAGCAGCTTCTATGGCTTCAGAAAGTGTTATATGTAAAATATCCAATATTATTGTGTGTTGTTTGTCTACCATCTGAGAAAAGAAAGTAGATATGGCGACCAAGCAGCATTTTAGATTGTGTGTTCCTCCCTCATCACGGGTGGAGATACACATGATCTTTGTGTTGTTTGTTTGGGAGCAGAGTTAGTGCTCAATGTGCCGGCTGTGGACATTATGAAATTACAGTCGCTCTACTCCGGCTGGCGCTCTTTGATGTTGTTGGCACCGAAGCTGAAGATGAATATTTGCAACTTCATTCTCCACCCTATAAGGAGTTTCTGGAAGTTGTGACTCACGATTGCCAGTTTAAACACAATACTGGCCAGCGGAGAAGCTTGGCCCAAAAGTAAAATTAGATGAGCACAGTTAAAATTAACTTCCCATCAGGTTGTCAATTTTTTTCCCCCGATCTCCATACTGAGGTACCGAGATCATGGAAAAACTGTCCTCCTATCGAGTTTACTGTGCACAATCACAGTATTCCTCGTTAATAGACCATAAAGAGCATGGTTAGGAGACCTGGATGATGTTGGGGGGGAATGTCTTTTCATTACCATAAAAATATATAGTTTCAGAAAGCTACCAAACAGACGGTTGCGTTCCAAAAACTTCTCTCCCACCGCTGCCCAGAAATGTAGCAGCGCTGGTATCCTCAATCCCTCTGCCCAGTTCATCTGTTCCCTGCTGGTTTTTCACTGAAGTGCACCAAACTGGTCACTTGAGGTCATCCACACTGCAAACTGGCACACCAAATCCTCCTGTGATCCCAAGGGAAGTTACTCTCACTCAAGGCAGATTTACCACTGGGTCCAAAATAAGGGAGCAAACATCCTGTTGAAGCAGGGGCTGAAACCTGGCCAATGGTGGCCAAGGTGGTGGAGCAGATATGGAGGGTGTTCAGCAAGGCCCAAGCGGATTTTTTTGTGTCTGCAGAGACATGTCACTGTCCACTCTGGTTCTCCCTCACACAGCCAGTTCCTCTTGGACTGGATGCTATGGTTCAGAAGTGGACGAAGCACGAACTCTGGAGAGAGTTTTCCGGGACAGGGTACGTCTCAATGTAATCGCACTGCGGTGGCCTGGCAGAGTGTGGGTTTTAGACCTTGTGTCCCTCCCAGATGGCTCTCCCTAGGAGATTCCGATCATGAGCAGCCTGTTGTCCCAGGCAGGGGGCTTGATTCTTCTCCCCTGCTCAGAACTGTGGAAGCCGTGGGCTTGGCCTTTGAGGGCCACAACGTGTTTGGAAGTAGTACCTAGCATGTGGAAGGCTTCTTCCATCCTAGGCCAGGTTACATCTCCACTATGATCCATTATACTTTAAGCCTTCTGTGATCCTCATTTCAAAGCCACATCAACAGGGGCTCAACAATGACATGTGGTTGGGCAGGGCTATCTGTTTGATCAACCAATAACAAATGAGAGGCATATTCAGGAAAACATGCTTGGAAACTAAATAAATCATTATATAAATTACACATTCACCATTAAACGCTTCTTTCATCTTATCCTCCCCAAATATATATGTTTACTTCAGTTGTCACTGTCAGCATAGAGTGGTACTGATATGACGTCACTATATCACAATCACAATGTAAAATAAAGCCAAATATGCTGCTGATATACATATCCTGACAAAACAGATTGTGATAAACTAAATAACCCACTGAGCACAGCGTACATTCACCCACATACACCGCACCACACACACTTAACATCCTGTTTTCCCCTTCCTCCATTTCGGTTGTCGGCAGAGCGGGTGCACACGCAGCTAATAGCCCATGGACAGTTTCACACACTACATACTCTATTTCCATGCTTTAGTTGTTTCCCGATCACACATAGTACATCTTAAACATTTTATTTGTACCGTTTATGTGTTGAGTATTGTGTTAACGCCATGCCGGCGCACTACGTGCAAAGTCTGGTTAAACCATTTGTGTTGTTTAAAGGGGGGCACCCAAAATAAGTTATAAGCTATGTGTTTATGTTTTGATTTCGTTTTGTAATGCGTTTTATTATGTTTATTGGGGGGGGGTTGTGTTTAAACTTGTCTCTATTGTGTAGAGGGGAAGTTTGATGGATTATAGACTGGTAATAACCAAGGAAATGGTATGGCAATAGAGGGGTGGAGTCTGGTGTATAAAAGAGGACGCCAGACTCAAAATGGCACTTGTTAACCAAGTCAAAAAGCAGCGTGCAGTTGTGGTGCCGTGTATAAGAAAGTATACTGAAGATACCCTTTGTGTATATTTTGTAGATAGATATAAAGTTTTCATCTTTGTTTTTCAGTTTGTTGTTTCTTTAATACTTTATAGTTTAGAAGGATTTCACATTTTTGCACTGTAAATATACATGCACCATCACTTGTGGACTTTTGTACATACCTTTGGTGCCTCAAATAAATAACACCTTGCACGACAGTGCTGTTGCGAGTAGAGCCATCATTCTTTTTACCAGCAAACAAACTCTCGCAATATCCAAAGCAGGTCCCTAGGAGTCGCTTTGGGATATTAGGCACCGAAAGGCAAAAGAACCAGAGGTGGATTATGCTCCCAGGTGAAAGCAGGGGCAGAGGAGGATCCAGTCTGGGACGCCTTCGAGTCGACGGAGGGGGCAGAGGTGGCATTTCCTAGAGTTCCATCTGAGGTTTCTTCAGAATACCAGCTACATCTAGAACTGCACCTGCACGCCGCCCAGACACACCAGAAAGTCAAGCTGCCATCCAGCCAAGGCTAAGGAGTTAACCGCCAAGGATACCTGCCTTCCAACAGGGGGAGGACATTGAGAGTTATCTCATATGGAGCCTTTGTCTGGTTCCATTGCTGACTGGACAGGCTTTGGAGGCGTATTTGGTAATGGATGAGGAGCAAGCGGGATTGTACGTTGACCTGAGGGAGGAACTCTTGGAGAAATTTAACACCTAACCAGAGACCTACAGACAGCGATTCCGGGTGTCCACAATCCCTGCTGGTGAGACTCAGACGGAGACTTACAACCGTCTGAGGACCCTCTACTGTCGTTGGGTGAAACCTGATCTTTACACTAAGGAGGAGATCAGGGAGACCATCATCTTAGAGCAGCTGCTTTGTGTGCTTCCTTATGACAGCCGAACCTGGGTAGGGGAACATGAACCAACAACAGGACTGGCAGCGAAGCTGGCTCTTCAGTATATGAATGCTCACCATGGGAATCCACGCTCTCAACCACTCAAAGGTACTGTGTATATGAGACCAGACACTGCTGGGGTTGAAACTGTAATAGGCCCAGCAGAAAACAATGTATAGAAACCTAAATATGAATGTGTATTTACAATTCCTGACTGACTGAAAATATTAAAATTCATGTCCTATTACACTTAAAGTAAGAAATACTACGCAGAGCCACATCAGCTCATGCTCAGGTAGGCGTTTGAGCCTCTCTAAACCTGAAATCCTACAGCTGCCCTGTTTCACTCAGTCACCTCACTGGGGAAGGTCTGAGAGAGCATCTGACAGTCACACTGAGACAAAACTTCTCGTGCATAAATCATTTTGATTTTGCTGATTTTGGCTCAGCAATTGAGAATGGAAGAGGAAAAGTAGGCCTGAACAGATTAAAAAAGTAGGGCTATATATATATATATTTTAAAAAATGTTTTTCCTCATTTTACCGCAAAATTGTTTTTAAATGTACAGCTAAAAGCATGATCAATTATCCAAAATCAGAAATCAAACAAACATCAAATGTTAAATTCTGATCTATTTGTGGAATTTAGCAGAAGTATATTCCTTGCAGGCCGTCATGAGAGGACACAAATGAGAGCTCAGTGTCTATGGAAGGGCTCCATGTGCTCATCAGCAATGGCAGTGAGAGAAGTCACACTCACTGTAATGAACATGTGACAGCTGCCTCTCAGCCTCGACTCACATTTATTTTCTTCATCATTACCTCTCTCGGCCCGAGTGAGCCTCGATTAACAAGCAAACTCTAATTGCTCTAATTATTAATAGAGCAGTAGAAGCAGCCATTTGACTCACTTACATTGAGATAATCAGCAACTCAAAAGATCTTTATTTATCCTGCCATGCAGATTTAATGGGTAAGACAATATACAGCTTTCACAAATAATGTTACAGTGCAAGCTGGAAATGCTTTATAGCTGTATATTCTCTTAATAGTTCTTAGGTCAACATATTTTATTGATCCTGGAAGAACATTCCTGTCTGAAAATGTAATCCTAACCATATCCGTAACTCTAAACCTAACACTAACCGTAGCGTATCCCTAAAATCAGTGTGAAATTAAAGGTGAATAACACTGATGTTATTCATGTTTTTAACAGAAAAACAGAGATATCATAATACGGAACCATAGGGTCGTAACAAGATCCAACTAAAGCTGCGTTCACACTATCAGCAATAAAGTGTCACCTTTCAATTAATTGAAACCTAGGGCTTTCTAGTGACACAAGTGACATTGACCTTTGGCGAAAGGATGTAGTCATGTCCAACGACACTTTACAAATGAGATATTCAACTTAATGAGATGTTCAACTTTATGCAAATGAAGAGCGACAGTGGCAACCAATAGGAGTAAAGTCAGTGAAACACATGATCTGTCGCTATTCAGTGTCGAGGCAAGATGAAGGAGCAGCTCATTTTACAATTGCTGTCAGCAACTGTCTTATTTATGATATGTCTCTATATTTTTTCTCTGATTTTTTTAAATATTTGTCAGTAAATTTCTGAATGCTTTTCTGTAAACTGAAACATACATGCTGTACATATTGACAGCATCAATAATGTAGAAGTTTCCATTCACTGATTTTGCCATTTTACACTTTAGCCGTGGGTTAAGTGAATCAATCAAAACAAGCTGAACACAGTACCAGAAATTAGATAATAGAATGAGGCAGTTATAATATCATTTATAAATATAAAAATTATTATATATAATATATATTATGCATATTTTTTTATACTATATGTATTTAATAAAAATAATGACAATGGCTCATTTAATTAATATTATTGATTAAGTACAATAAAACAAACTTATTAATTCAATGAATTCAATATTATTTCAACTTCAAATGGTTCCAGATGCTGTAAATTTGTTAATATTGTAAATTTTGGGCGTCCACACAAACAAGATTTTAAAATGTATACATTTCTCACAAACATAATTATACAGAATACAATTTACAGTTTAATGTAAATGTACATGTGAAAATGCACTTTACATATGAATACAGATGATTACTAATGAAATTATATTGAATCATCCCATTTAGATAGAAGTTTATATACACAGCTTTCTTAATATTGTATGATACCTCCTCAGTGACTGTTTACAGTCTTCTGAGCTGAGGGCCCCCGGAAGAGAACCTTAGACCTGGCCATGAACGCCAAAAGGGGGGAGAGGACAGAAGCCTCAAGCCACGGAGGAAACAGTACCAAGGAGGTGCCGCCTAGAGGTACGAGGTAAGCAAGGCAGCCACGTAAACCTCTCGGGTGGGAGGAGAGGACCCTTTAGTGAAGCTGTTCCGCAGGAACCAGCATGACTTAGGGGTGTACAGTTTCACCCACCTCGGTCTGGAGAGGAGAGTGGTTACAGCAACCTCAGTTGAGAGACTGGAGACTATGTGCTAGGCCCCCTCAGGCCAAGCACAGAGATAGCCACTCTCTTCAGAACTCTCGGGAGCAGGGCGATCGGGGAAAGGTATGGACGTAGACGCGGCCACCTCCGAAACCTGCTATCCAGCCCAAAAGAGGGTCTGGAAGAAAGAGGGGGATACCACAGAGAACAGCAGGAAGTTCCCCAAATTGCCCCGGGCCTCGGCATCTGCCTTGACAGGATGCCTACTCCCATATGATAGGTGACCACTACCGTGTTGCCGGGTTATGGACAACAAGTTGATGGCCTCTAGGTCTGACTTGCAGAACCCCTTGGGAAACCTCTCGTAGGCGTAGGTACACCACCAGAGACTCTCCAAAGGGAAACTCTCCAAAGGGAAGCAGTAGGTGCCTGGCCCATTTTAAGCTCTTGATGGCTAAAAGGGTGGCATCGATGCACACGGAGGAAACCGTGCTCACATCGACACAGATCTGGAGGAGAGACACTCCTTTAAGTTCAGCCTCAACCCCAACATTTCAAGAGAGCAAGAACGACATCTCGATGTGGAACCGGTAGCCTGGTGACTGGGGAGATGGCCAGTTGTTAAAGAATGTTGTTAGAATGCGCTGTGTCACAGCAAAGGGTGAAATGTGGGGTGACAGAGCTAGGCCAGAGAAGAAACCTCCAAAACAGGAACACCTTCCCCCAGAGGTGAACCTGCGGAGCTTCGTAGATGGATATGTGAGAATGAGCATCTTAACTAGAAGGTGACAACCCAGTCCTAAGCTCTGGCTTAGACACGATCTGTGCAATTGAAAAAGACACAGATCTCACTGGGCCGCAAACCCATCCACTTGGAAGAAAGAAGAGACGGCTGTACAGCCGGACCCTCTGACCGAGAGAGGTGCGTGTTCTATGGCCCCTTGCCTCAGCAGAGTATACTTCTTGTTCCATGACCAGAGCCTGCTGGGGCCTACCGCTGTGGGTAGAACCCCAGAGAAACGGGGTGGAGGAGCCCTGAACTTAGTGGCGTATCCTTTGGATACTATGCGCATGACCCAGTGAGAGATACTTGGCAGACGCAACCACACAGCCAGAATCTCTACTAAAGGAACCTGCCTCTCGAGACTGGCCTCTGGCAAAAAAACGAACATCCACCACAGGACCCGCCTGAGTTGAATGCTCTAGGACCCTCCTCGTAGATGTGTGACTCCCCCAGAGCAACCCAACTCTGGGGCGGCAGTTGGGGAAGATTGCCTAAATGAGGCCTGGCGCAAGCGTCAGAATCTCATGCCCTTAGTCTTCCAGCGGCGAGGATAGTCCTCAGATCCGTCCTCATGCCAGAGACTGAGCTTGAGAGCGTCGGCCCGACCCCTCGGTTCTCCTGAGGCGTTAACGGGTGGTGACACCCCATTTCAGTGGCCCTAGGAGAGAAGCAGTGAGGCTGCGGCTGGCTCGCAGACTCAGCTTGAGGGCAGCAGATCAAACTTCCTGAATGCCACCTGCTATAAAAAAGCCAAAGTCGAAGTCAGAATACGGGAGGAGTGCTCCAGGTTTGGGCTAAATACAGAGCTCGGAGCCCTCTCCTCGGACAGCACGCCAGATATGCATATCATTTACTGCTCCTGAATCATTTGTAAGTGTGAACTCTTGAACATATCCAACTCCTCAGAGCTGGATCATTGCAGCATCAGTGTGCCCCTGCCTGGTTGGAAGAAACCGCTCTTAAGCTTGCCTCCACATCCAGGCATAGGATTGGAGATAAGGGAGGCCTGAGATAAGGCAGAGCTCGTCTCATGGCCCACTGACAGATCCCATTGCGAACCCCAAGATCTAGATCGCTGCTGAGCCTCAGCTGCAGCAGGCCCAGAGCCCTGGGGAACGCGATCCTGAGCAACTACAGAGAACACCGCCAGACGGGAGTGGAACGCACAAAGAGTTCACAGTTCTCACAGGCAGCGCTCTCGAGTAGACAAAACAGTAGACGAAAGCGTGTGTGTATCCCTGCTGAAACGTTCAATTTTCATTGTGGGCAGAGGGAACACACGGTCTAACTGTTCCGCCAAGCAGGATCAAAATGCACGCAGAGAGAACTGCTCACAGTCCTACAGGCAGTGCTCTCGATCACTGACCATGCATGCACCTTGCCCATGCAGTACAAACACAGATCGTGTGTATCCCTGTCCGTAATGAAGCGTGGGCAGGGAGAAGCACATGATCTAACTGCTCATACTTATATAATATATATGAGTGGGAGTCCCCTTTCTTATAAACTAGACTATGTAAATCTCTCTCTCACACACACACACACACACACACACACACACACCAGTACACACAAATGCGACACAGCTTCGATGAAGACATGCAAAGCTGCCGTGTCTGGGTTCCGGCACCTTTTTATGACCTGGTTCAGGACGTCACTGTCCCATGAAACGGATTCACAAGGCGCGCATTTTATCTTTTACACAGTGTTTCACAAGACTACCTTCAAGGTATTCCCCCAGCGCTTTTGATGCAGCTCGAGTTCCCATGAAAGGGAACTGTGGTTTGTCCATGGTTGTAACTTAACAAGTAAAAGCTAAAATGTCTACTCTGCCATGTCATGCCTCTAGCTCTTCCACCATTGCACTGTTTATTTGAGCCATTTGGAAACTGCAGTTGCCGGGGAACTGGCCCATGTGAGAGCTCCAGTCTCCACAGTGGATGACTTCCTACTCTGCAAAGTGTGTTATTAATTTCTGAATGCGCAATAGGAGTTAAATATTAGCTTTGCTATCTGATCAACTCTAAATTATGGGCATTTTAGAAAGGAATTGTTTAACCAAAAAAAAAAAAAAAACGGTTTTAAAGGCTGTTCTCAGATCTACTTCTGTAATCCATTCAAATAAATCTGAGGATCAAGTTTAGACATTTTCCACATGATGATAGACAATTCCTATTACAATCACACAGGAAACGATATAAGAAAACAAACCTTAGAAATGATTTCAAATAATAACTATAAACATATTGTGGATGTCTACACATATGTGCACTTCTTGGTCTTTTTTGATAGAGATTTTCTGTTGTGACAGCAATTTTTATGGAGCATTCGGTTGTTTATGACCAAAAAAATAAAAATTCATTATGGTCTATAAGCTGTCAAAGACGATTTTAAAATCTGTTCACTGGTGAAATTTTCCTTCACCATGAGATTTGAACTGATGTTTACTATGACCTTTTGCAAAGTTTTAATGTGTAAAACACAGGAGTGAATTCACTAAAGAGTTGTGTTCCTTTTGCTGTATTTCAAGCGTATTCACTAACTATTCACCATTCAGGTTACCCAAAACTATGGTCTATTGACTATGTATTATTAGCTGTCACATATAAACAAAATGTGTTTTCTGTTGTGACAGTCAATTTTTATGGAGCATTTGGTTGTTTATGAGCAAAAAAAAATTTGATGATGGTTCATAAGAACCATTACTGGTCACATACTCTCAACACTGCTTGTTGATTAAATGTTTCTCTTTCCTCTCTCTCTGGCAGGTGAAATGGATTGATGCTCTTAGTAAAGGATACATTAGTTTACTTTACCAAGGCATCACAAATAAATCAAAAGGTCATTGCCTTGCCTCAGTGACCTCGGCAAATACACATTTATGTGTGGATACACATATGTGTCCACAAGATATTGTCAGGGTTCTGTCACATTCGGTCTAGTCATTTCTTGGTTTTGTGTGCAGACCTCTGACACTCTTGTGATGCCTCCTCATTTGTGTGAGCATGTGGTTTCGAGCTTGCTCGAACCGTGCTCTTTCCTGTCCACGTGATTCGTCTTGTGTGCGGGGCGTGGTGTTCGATCCTGATTCTAGTTCTGTTCTATTTCGGTTTTGTGATTCAGGATTCCTGCTCCGTGTGTTTTGTCTCCTGTGTGAGCACACGAGACTAGTGTTCGCTAGTGCTCTACGCTCTGTCCTGTCATGTGGTTTCGAGCTTTACTTGGGCTGCATGCTTTCTTGTCCATGTGAGTTGTTTTCTGTGTTGGAAGCGGTTTGTGCTTACATCGATCGCATGCTTTCATGCCATGTCTTGTCTTGTGCTGTGCTGTGCACACCTTGAGTTTTTCACTGACTGCATGCTTTCTTGTTGTCTTGTTTTGTGTAAACAGTTTTTGAGTGTTCTCATTGGCTGCGTGTTCATATAATGTTTTTGTCTGAACACATGGCTTGTCATGTGTACTTCTTGTGCCACGTGATCTTCTGTCAAGTGTGTAACCCTGCCCGTATTGTTTCCTTGTTCCTGGTTTGATTTGCCCCAACTGTTCTCCCTCATTTACCTGCCTTGTGTGTTCACTATTTATTCTCCTTGTGTTTGGTGTTCTGTGGTGGTTTGTTGTCGAAATTGTCTTGTCTTGGGGTCGCTATTCTTTGTATCTAGTCTAGTTCAAGTGTGTCGAGTCAGTCTAGACCTGTTTTCCCCTTGGGGTGGTTTCTGTTTGAGGTTTTGTTTAATTTTTTAATCAATAAATCCCATCTTTGTATCATTGGGTCCTCATCTCATCCCTTCACCCAAACATCCTGACAGATATAACAGTGTTCACAGATATAACAATGTTCACAGTGTTTATCAGAAGGAAAGACTGGGTATTCTCTCTTAGTGTGAGGAAAAAACAGATTTTTATTGTATAAAGTGCATGAACTATTGATCTTATTAGTATTATTGAGCAGCCACTTTGCAGAAAATTCACTAATAATTACTGAAAAGTAAAAAAATACTTTTCAAAGTAATAATTTTATACAATATAAATAAAAAATCTAACTGAATTTTAAAGGAGATAGCATGTAATTTTCACTGTGCAGTATAGCTTCTTGAAGTAAAATCTGTTAATTACCTTTTAAAATTATGAGGAAACAGTATGCTAAATGTGGCAATGTGCATACTTTTACAATTTTGAGTAAAAGGCATGCACTGCCCCATCATTTATTGCGAAAGAGGTTCCTGCATTAATTGTGACTGAATTATAGATTCTTTTAATTTTTCCATATTGTCAAGTCCTATATTTATATAGTGCTTTTTTCAATACTGATGGTTTCAAAGCAGGTTCACAGTGATAAAGAGGAAAATATTGATAGATGCAAAAAAAAGTAAAATTTTGCTGTCAAAATGCTTTTCAAAGACAATAGTGTCAATATCCAGTTTTTGATTCAGTTCAGTTCAATAACTGTGAAAACTTGAGTCTATTCTATTTGAGTCTACTTGAGTCTATTGAGACTATGAAATGAGTCTATTCAGCTATTAGCAGCTCTAGAGAAGACAATGGTATTGATATTTACTTTGTCAGCTCAATGTTGATTCAGTTCAGTTCAATAAAAGTGTCTATGTAGCAAAATTCAGAGAGTATGCGTTGATTATGACTTTCTGTAAAGCTGCTTGGAAGCGTTGTGTATTGTAAAGCGCAAAAATAATTATTTGACATGACCCTTGGTCGTACATTGGCGAAATGAAAGTGATGCGGACATTAATAGATTTTCTGGTTGTTTCAGGTTGTATTTTGCAAACATATTTAGCTAGTTATCTAGATAACCGTTAGCTGTTAATGTCAAGAATCCACAGTGACTGTCTGTAATATCAATTCCATACTGTTATGGTAAAGGTCTGGCAACCACAGTGGCTAGTTTACTATAAATAAACACACACACACACACACAAACACACACATACATTACAGTTCCCATCATAAGAAGACTTGTTTCAAATAGGCTCTGTGAAGAAAAGGAAGTTGAAATTGCATTCGAGATGATAAGCTATCACGTCCATGCCGGTTTTGGAGATGCAATTGGCTTTTATTAATCCTCTCTGCTTTCAGCTAGCATTGCAGCGAGTTTTCTAAATGTAAGTCATTAGAGATGAACAATTGCTTTAAGCTGATGCAGCACGTTGTACCTCTTTTTCATGCCCCATATAGATGAAATGATTGTATGGCAGAGCTAATGGCCACGGCTGTGGGAGGGATGCCTCTTCTCAGCTGGAAATAAAAATGATGACATTTAAGAAATGCAACCAAATGATTCCTTGAGATGAATAACATTAGCAGCGCAACAGAAATATATTTACCTATTCTGGAGATGTTAGGCTACAGGGGTTTTAAAAAGTCAGACAACATGTAAACACTCTTTATGTTCCATGTCGTTCCATACAAAGAAACAGTGTTGCACATTGAAAGTAGAATGATGTGATGTGAAACAGTCTGGAGTTTCGTGTACTCGGTGAGAAAGTGAGCAAGGGCCCAAGAGGCAAGGAAGAATATTGATGAATACTGCGGGTTCTGAATTACTCAGGAGATATTCATCTTGAGAGCTAGAAAGCTTCAGAGGAGATGTCTATTAAAGCAATGAGCCACAAGAGGCCGTGCAATACAGTGATTTTACCATGGGGTGTTATGGGGTATGATGTGAAGACTCTTAGCTGTGGTAAAAATAACTGTAGCACATGGGCGTGCCTTTAAGTGGATTATTTCAGCAACAGCAATATGAAAAAGGCATCAGTGTTCACAATATAGTTAAATAGTTCTCAAAATCTGAATAAATGATTCATCCCCCAGGTAATATGGTGCAGTAGGAGAACTGTAGTGTGCGGGCAGTTACCAAGCAACATATCAAGTTGTCAGTCCGTGGATTAGTGGTGGTGATTTTTTTTTATTTTTATGAATCATTAATTTAACCGATTCATACTAAAACTCTGGAAACAGTTATCAATAAAAAATAAATCTTTAAATCAATAAATCACTAAAGGTAAGTTCCAGAATGTAAACAAGTGATTGTCTTTTTGGTTGAGTTTATGAATGATTCAATTGATTTGTTAAAAATCTATCAAACATTCGGGAAGAAAACTCTACAAAAACTGTTTTGCAACAACACTTTGTCTAAAATCACAAGTTTCTCAATATTAACTTTATCAAGCTGTTTTATATCAGAAAATCTCACTGGCTCTTTGTTTCTCCACAAATGTTGTTGCAAGTTCTGAGAGAAAGTCAGACAGACAGACAGTAGATAGGTAGGTGTTGTATACTACTACTAATAATAACAGTCATTAAATACATTAGTCCATTATGCATATGGAATGGCAAGAAATAGATGTGAATCCCTTTTGTTTAGGAGGACGAGACAGCCCAGTTTATAATACATGCTTATATTACAATGCTTATATTATTAGAATTCATAAATGTATTGAATGCATGACCAAATTATTCATTTTCATCACTAGACAATATGATGTATATTTGGAGTCATCCTGCATGGGGCTCTATAAACAGGATTCCAGACAGACAGTACATAGTGAATATCTGCTTCAGAAATTCCCCACACAAATGCCTTGAATTATAAGGGAAAACTGTCAGTCAAATCAAGCTGTCTGACTTAACAATGCAACCTCTGAAGGCTCTCTCTCATCAGACAATCTGGTCCTCTGGGTTCTGAAGTATCCCAGACAGACTTACACAAAAAGCTGTCAATTGCAAAGCCGATTTTAAAATCTGTTCACTGGTGAAATTCTCCTTCACCATGAGATTTGAACTGATGTTTACTTTGACCTTTACCTCCACGTTTTAATGTGTAAAAAACAGGGGCGAATTCACTAAAGAGTTGTGCTCCTTTTGCTGTATTTCAATGAAGAAACGTATACACTAACTATTCACCATTCAGGTGTATAAAAGTATTCAATACATCAGCAAAATATTATAATAATGAAAGTAGTGGATATGTACAGTATCTACAAATATAATCTATTACATCAATTTACTTAAATTTTTTAATGTTAAAATGTATTATCTTAACTTTTGTTAAATGTATTATCTAACTGTTTTTGACTACTATTAGTATAGCATTCATGAGTGTACCTCCCCCAAGTGTTAAGACAACATTAAGAGTGGCCTCTTCAGATCCTTTAATGTTTTTCCAGCTCAACCTATAGTGACAGTTTGGGGTGTTACTATTGTAGGCGGAGTCAGAGGGTATTCAGCCACCGTGTAATCTTAGTCTTACGTTCCGTCCACACGCATCCGGCGATTTGGGCGACTGAATCCGCTCTCTTTTTATACCAGGTCCTAAAGTGGATAGATCTGAATCCGACACCCTTGCGGACTCGTGTGGACGGCTAATCCGTATATTTTTTGTTTACCGATAATGTTATCACATCACATGTCGGCTGCGTCACAGTAACAGCAACAGTGTTGCCAGATTGGACTGAAGATTCCAGCGCAACTACAGCTTAAAACCCTCCCATTTAAAAAAATACCAGCCCAAAGTGCGTAATAATGAAAAATGTTGAGCGATTTTATGCATCAAAAACCATTCCAAATTTGATCAACCAGCCCAATGCATTTTTTTCCGGTCGGACGTGACAAAAAGGTAACTAGCAATCTGGCAACACTGAACAGCAACAACAATGAGCATGCTCAAAGTCTTCTTCTCTGTGTATAGTGTATTATCTGTGGCAGAATTACAGCACCCATCCTGGTCTGGCATATAAACTACACCGGATTCAGTCAGTTTCAGTGGTATCGTGTTGACGCTGATTTTTTTTTTGATCCAGGAAAAAAAAGATCTTATAAGGAACGCGCCGGCATCGTGTGGACGTGGCCTTAGACATCACAACCACAGACTGCTGACTGAAATTCTGATACATATGGCACACTTAACTGGAAACACTTCAGGATTATCAAAGTCTTCATTTGATTGGTTGAATTTGTACTTTAAAGATCCACCTGTCAGGGCTCTGTCACTTCAGTCTGTTCAACTCTTGGTTTTGTGACAGAGCCCTGACACTGCCGTATTGTCATGTCTTCCTGTGAGCGCACGGCTTTCAGTGTGCTCAAGTCGTGCGCTCCCCTGTATATTGAGCCCTCGCTTTTCCTTCACCCCGCAAACTTGACACCACCTGGAAACAAAAGCCTCATTCTCATTCTGAAGGCTACGGACTCTGGAGTTTTCATTTGTCAGCTGCATAGATCATAAAGTATTTCAGAACAGTAACCATTATTAAATTGACAGTTTTTCCAAGTGAATCATAAATTGTTGTCCTTTCTTAATTACTTTGGAATGTAGTGATCAGCTTACTGAAATGAAGCAGCCTTAATGACGTATGCGGCCAACAAATGCGAGCTCCAGAGGATGCAGCCTTCAAAATGAGAAACAGCTAAAGATGTTGTGACTCCAAACTCTCTCGTTTATGACTGTGACAATAAGGATCAACAAAAAGCTGGATTTTCAAAAGACATGGCCTAAAATACATTTTAAATAAGTCCAAGTACAGTAGTACCTCAAGATACGAAAGGCTCAACTTACGAAAAATCCAAGTTACAAAAGCAAAGACGAAATTTTTTACTGCTCTACATGCGAAAAGCTTTCAAGATACGAAAGGTTTCTGAAAGTCCGAGATTCGCCCCATAACAATTTTGAAACTCGCGCCGCACGCTTACTTCGCCGCATCTTAGTTATAGTAGACTCGCCACCATCCTCCTGCTCTCCCATTGGTTCCTGATGCTAGCCAAGCCACGAGATCCTTCTCTCTAATTGGACAGCATCCCTCCCATCATGCATCTTCTATACGTACGTGCTGGCGTGCTTTAGCTCAGCCACTCCGCACCCGAAACTTTAAATTTTTTATGTGTTTTCGTAAAGTTAAGTGTACGTACGTACGAACGTACGTTATCTGCCGTTTGTCCTCCTCCTCCTCTGCCGCACTTTCGGAGATAGCCTCACTCGAAAGGTAAGCTTTGACATTTTACGTTATTTCATTGTTTATAGGTCAATTTAGCTTTATTATGAAATTTAATGGGGTGTTTTTGGAGGGCTTGGAACAGATTAGCCATTTTACATGTACAATGTGTTCCAAGATACGAAAAACTCATTATACGAAGGCCGCCTCGGAACGGATTAATTTCGTATCTCGAAATTGTAGTTAAAATATAAAGAGTTTTGCACACCTGTCTGTTATTGTGAGGACATTGATGTTACATTATCATACCCCTAAACACGACGTGGAACAAAACAAACTGTAATTGGTTGCTTTACATGTCAGTCAGGCATTCTTTGGGAGGTCCTAGGCGTATGAAAGGAGTCTAGACATTTTGCTATCAGTCTCAAGGTCTGGCTGTGCGAGGCTAGTCGGTGTGGGACCATGACTGATGCATTACATGGTTAATAATTAAGAAGTGTAGGTTGGGATACAGAAAAGCAAGCAAAAATTTGCTGCATTTAGACTGTATAAAAATCATGAATACGTCAAAGCAATGCAATGCACTACAATGTGTCCTTATAAATCACATTAAGAGGCAAACATGAAAGAGCTTTGATATTTGATCATAGCGAATGGCTCAAGCAACATGGTTTCAACACAACATCATCATGCACCTGTTTTGATGTTTCCAGTGTAGACAGTCTCAAATAATTGTGGTCATGTCAAATAATGCACCCAGTGCAGATACGTTTGATGGTTTAATTATAAGTGAGGTGTTCAGGTTAGTCCACTCAGTTGCTTTACATCAGATACAAATCTTTTATTGAAAGTAGCTAATTTTACATGTTGAGTAATAATTTATAGGTTTTGTATTCCCTACAAATGATAAAGAGAATACATGGACGTTAATGAATTGGTGCATATGTGGAAGGATTGTCTAAGCTCAGTTCTCTCCACTATGAAGAAAAGCAGAGTAAAGCAGCATCTAATCTCTTTAGCATTGCCCCACTGACAGTCTGGGTTGCATCAGCCAGTGTGAACTAGAATGAATGCACCAAAACTCAACCCATAGATTCGTGCCAGAAGTCAATACACATGGCTGCTGGTGTCAGCAAATAGCCTCAGAGGCAAACCGGTGCAAGTGCATGATGTCTAGAGGTATATCCATAAGAACTAAGTAAATTAAACTGCCTGGGCCATTCACTATGATCAAATATTAAAGCTCTTTCATATTTGCCACTTAATGTGATTTATAAGGACACATCAAAGGATTGGCCGTTCTTACAAAAATTAAGTTGTCAGAATGGTTTCTGTAGACGTCCACATCATCGATCTCTAGAAGAGGGCAGAGGGTGTCAGCTGTAGACCCAGATTGTGTTGAATATTAAAGTCTAACTGACAAAGATGATTAAAACATGACTGAAAATAGATCTGAGTTTCAGGATCCTCTATGTGGCTTTGAAAAGCATGGTATTCACTTATTTTTTTAATCTTTTTATTTTTTTATTTCCAGACACTGAAAGGTCCAATGATCAAGCCTTTATCCTTTGGAAAATAATGAATTTTTTAAACCTCATGACACATTATATTCAGGTGTGTATAATTAAATTTTCTTTTTGAAATATATGACCAGTCTGTGACTAAAGCTATGGGAGGGCTTGTCAAAAGTGTCTAAATAAACGAAATGATTGCGGTTGCCAAACCAATACATTACTTTTAAACAATTAATGATGTTCAGTTGATTAATCAACCCTGCCCATATGTACATTTTGGAATAATACATTTTCCTAAGATTAGAGAAACTGTAGCTGGTGAAGTATCACTAAAATGTAAAGGAGCCACAGAAAATAGAGCTCTCGAGACACATTTTTCAAAACTTAATTAAATATATTAGGACACAGTGTTTTAAAAACTTAGAGTCAGTGGTCCAATACGCTGAAAATCAGTGGTCATATATGAACAGGCAAACAACAAAAAAAATAGTGTAGGACTACATGAACTCATCCTATGTGGACAGTCCCTAGTCTTAGAATAAACAACAAACTTGATTGCAAAATTGATTACTGTGGACTTTAGGTGACTGATAGACCCAACTAACAGGGAGCGTTCTCAGAAGTTTAGTTGATAAGGATCTCTCAAAGTTATGAACAAATGTTCTTTCAATAATGTTAATAAAAGTTATCCAGTATTTAATATTGTTAATAAAAGTTAGCACAATTTGTTCTTTTAATTCAGCTTTTCAGTGTCTGAAAGCCTCTATAGATATGAATGTGAAGTCTTACTGCTCACAGTGTTGATTTAAAAAGGGCAAGATCCAATCAGAGAGGAGGACACTGGGGTTTTAGAGCACGCTCTCGCCGTGCCACTATTCAGGTCATGGAACCATTCCAAAAAAGACTTACCCCGGTTAAACTGTCTAGTGATCACATGCATGTCTGAGATCCACCATCAGTGGCTGGCCTGTCCCTGTGGAGGAAAAGGAAACAAAAAAGGCGTCACTTTGTGCATTAGAAGCCATTTGTGCATTTGTACAAAAGCAATGGCTTTGTCTCCGCAAAATGTAAGATGGACTTTCATTGAAAAAGCCATCTATTTTTTGTAAACTAACAAAAATAAGTGTATAATAATCAAGCAGCCATGAAAATCCTAGCCTATTAACGCTACCTCTCCTGACGTGCCTAAAAAGAAGCACATGAGACAAATAATATTACATAGCAGCTCTTTTCATTGCTTTAACTCCATTCGTGATGAGTGGTTTACCCAAGGATAATTCCTCTATTTATATCCTTCAATACTTCATGCCTTTAGAAATTAATATTCACTGCTCAAAAGATGCAATGATATGATATGCAAATAAGATGACACTAATGAGTTAGCGATTATTAACACTCCATTAATTCAGTACGTCTTTTTCTGTGAGCTCCATGCACATCCACCCAGATTGCTAATGAATGTTCAGTATAGCAATGTTAAAATTCCAACATAAAGACAATTAAATGGGAAAATGGAAAAACAAAAAGAAGGTTGCTAGATTTTGACAGGAATTACATTTGAACATACAAGAATGTATAAGTAAAAGTACAATTTAGGTACATCTTTAAGAAACAGTCTGTTGTTGTTAACTAAAACTATTCAAAATCATTTTTGGTAAAGCTGAATTAAAATAAAATACAAATATTAGATGCAAATTAGTATGAAATGGAAATTGTATTTTCTTCACTATTATGACGTACATCCATGTGAAACAGCTTCACGAACAAGAAAACATCAATGGGGAATTGATCGGATGGTTGTGGTTTGCTAGTGCTGTGATGTCATGTGAGTGACATGTTGCCCCATCCTCACGTCAGTAAACATGTCATCAGAGAAGAAAATATATGTCAATGCAAGAGAGAGCAGAATTCATTTTGATTAAAGTGTACAGGGGCATAAGAATTTTAAAATCACACGATGTGAACCGATTATTTATTTATTTATTTTTAAACAGCAATATTCCATAAAATACATAAATTGTCCATTTTTATTTCATGGTGACTTTAAACTTAAGGGTGGCATGATGGCTCAGTGGCTCTCCAGTTCTTGTTCTCCCCACGTCAGTGTGGGTTTCCTACTACAGAAAATAGCTAACGATACTGTTGATGTGCAAAGTAAACAAGGACCAAGTCTCAGGCATCTGCCTGAGGGGAGCAACTGAAACTAGTTATGTTCAGATGGATCTTTTTAGTATGTGTGGTGATGTGTTGGAAGTTAATAGATTCAGCTGATAGGAGATCTGTACCTGTGACCTTTTGAGGCTTTAGTGATGATGCGTTCATTAGTTCTTTTTGTTGTTGCTTTTGTTGTTGTTGTTAGGATCTCAACAACGCTTTGACACACACTGGTGGATAATGATATAATCTTGTCTACTATAGCAGACTGAAATCGGACGGATGCCTTTGATGTCCTTTTCTGATGAGGTGATTGAGTTGGCATTTTTAAATGCTATAAATGAGTATTTTCGTCATTTTAATTTTTATCACAGTTTTCACCCTGTTTTACTGAGAAGACTTTAGCTTTGATTCGGGATAAAAATCTGAAATTAATTCTTAGTGTGATGTCAGTCTGAAAAAAATGAAGATGCATAGATTTCTTATTGAAAGTTTGTGAAAAATAAGTGCGCTTAATTGTATTGAATGTTCACTTAGTATGCTTCAAATCTTAAAAAATAGGTTTCAATATAAATTATATTTAAGCACTTCAGTTTATGTAATTCAAAGACTAATTATTTAGAGATTATGAAATGGCACAAATTATGTCTTACTTGAGTTAAGCTAATTGGATTTTATATCAATTTAAAACTATAATACATTTTAACTTAACTGAAATTACCATCATTCAAGTGTCCAAGAGCATTGAATCTCATTCACTAAGCATGCGTACGCACAAATGTGTGTGCATATGCACATGTGAGTTTTTCGTGAGAGGTCATCTAACATTCACTGCTTTATAATTTATTATCAATAAAAAAAATACTTTTTTACCATTTCACACTAGCACTCCACTAATAAGCATTACAAAATTATGTTTGTGTTGCTTTTTTGCTAAAATCATTTAAGTTTAAGCACCCAATATTGACAGAAAAACACAGAATTGTTAACATTTTTGCAGATTTATTGAAAAAGAAAAACTGAAATATCACATGGTCCTAAGTATTAAGACCCTTTGCTGTGACACTCATATATTTAACTCAGAGACATAAATGAGGCAAGGCACAGATCTGGCCAAGGTTACAAATAAACTGCACTTAAGGTTCCTAAGAGCACAGTGGCCTCGATAATCCTTAAATAGAAGACATTTGGCACGACCAGAACCCTTCCTAGAGCTGAAACTGAGCTATTGGGGGAGAAGAGCCTTGGTGAGAGAGGTCAAGAAGAACCCAAATATCACTGTGACTGACCTCCAGAGATGCAGTCTGGAGATGGGAGAAAGTTGTAGAAAGTCAACCATCACTGCATCCCTCCACAAGTTGGGGCTTTATGGCAGAGTGGCCCGATGGAAGCCTCTTCTCACGCGGCCAAATACAGGGATATACTGGACAAAAACCTTCTCCAGAGTGCTCAGGAACTCAGAATGGGCCGAAGGTTTACCTTCTAACAAGACAATGACCCTAAGCACACAGCTAAATAACGAATGAGTGGCTTCAAAAAACACTGTGACAGAGCCCTGACTTAAACCCAATTGAGCATCTCTGGAGAGACCAACAAATGGCTGCCCACCAACATTTACTATCCAACCTGACAGAACTGGAGAGGATCTGCAAGGAGGAATAGCAGAGGATCCCAAAATCCAGGTGTGAAAAACTTGTTGCACCTTTCCCAAAAAGACTAATTTCTGTATTAGAGCAAAAGGGTGCTTCCACTAAATACTGAGCAAAGGGTCTGAATGCCTAGGACCATGTGATATTGCAGTTTTTCTGTTTTAATAAATCTGCAAATCTGTGTTTTTCTGCCAATATGGGGTGCTGTGTGTACATTAAACAAATGAACTTTTAATGATTTTAGCAAATGGCAGCAATATAACAAAGTGACAATTTGAAGGGGGTCTGAATACTTCTGTACCCACTATATATATATATATATATATATATATACACAAGCATAAAGCAGAGCATGGGTACTGCAACTGTTCTTGATCTCCTTACTACATTTCAAAGACTTAGTACTTGCTGTTGTGCTTAGACATTAGGTTAGACACTCGCACTATACAATCACTTACAGAAATTATTATCAAGTCTACTACTGTCGCATTTATACAACTGTCCTCTGACAAATGATCTCAGGATTATAACAGTATAAAGCTGAACCTGGGAAATAAAAAGGTTTCCCTTGGATTTCTGGAGCACTGAAACTGTCAACAAAGCAGTGTTGATGTGGTATAATTAGCTGGTCAGGGTGTCATTTGCATTCCCTTGAAAGAGGTCTTAGGCAGCTGTCATTTAGCAAAAGCCTGTGAAACCCCAAAAGCAGCGGAACCCAGAGCTCCGCAGAGACAAGGTTCATGGATTTGGGTGCAATTCTTTTAGTTACTCATCATAATGACTCCATTTAGCTGGTCAATGACCCATTTAATGGCACAGAGCAGGCTTTGGAAGCACTGTGTCCTTGGCAGGGCAGATTTTGCAGCTGCCCTGGCGTATGCTACCTTTAACCCACACTGTGGCCCCTCTCAACAACCCCATATCATCCCTGCCATTCCTTATATGCAAATGTCCAAATGTAGCTTCTAAACCTGTAACATAGCTATCTGCTCAAAACTGTTTGGAATATAATGTGTGGTTTCATTCATTTTATTTACTTTACATTTCCTTTAAAGTGTAATATAGCTGTTTGTGCAAGTAAATGATCTGTAAAGTTACAAATCACAAAAGTCCAGTCATTATTTTCATGGCTTAGCTACATCACCATGTTACAGATTTATACAATGTCCGCCTACTGGCCACCTTCAAACAACAATTGGCAATATTGTATGATTGCAGGAAAATATGTATATGTTTCTATGGCACATTGAGTTGCAACAGATTCTATGTGAAAATTAATCATAAAAGTGGTTTATTTTGTTTAAAAGGCCTTTTATACCAAGCAAATGGAGCAAAAGGAACATAGATAAAACATTAATAAAAATACCTTAGCTAAAATAATATTTTTTATATAAAGTTAATTATTATCACTTTAACAAAGTTTGTATTATTTTGGCTTGTTTTTGTAAATGTAAGAATTCACTTTTTCAAAAAATATAATGTCATTAAAATGCTAATATAAAAATGTTTCCTCAAAATACAGAAATAAATTTAAACTAAGAATAAAATATTCTAAAAGCATTGAAGGAAGATCCCATAATAATTTCATATTTTACAGTAATAATACGTTATATTCTATTATCTAACGAGATGAATACATTTTCAAATTTGTGGTTTGAGCTACTTCAAGGAAATTTCCATATGCATCTTGAAAAGCGGTGCATATGGAAGTTGTTGTGTCATTCAGTGGTTTAGATTAAAACAAAATAAAAGCACCTTTTACCCTAGTGCGCCTTTAGCTCTATAGGGCCATTTCCCTTTACAAAGAAAAAAAAAAGGACAAAAGATTGCACCCTCTCAATCCATTTTTGAAACTAAAGCCTCTCCTTTTGCCTCTTTACTTCATGGCCATCTTAAACGCTTGCCTCATGTGCACAGTTGTTAAAGACCCTGACCTATATGTGTTGCAATCATGATAGGGAGAGCCATGGATGGCCCGGTGCCCACAGGAGATCAGACCCCATATGGTCCTGAGGAGCATATCACCGGCACACTAACAATGAGCGCTGCAGCGGCCCGTGCATCCTACTCCCGCTCAGCTCTGATTGATAGCCTCTGCTCAGCTGCTGACAAGTGAAGGAGGCTACACATGGGTATGTGGGCAAAAATAGCCCCGCCATAGTCCACTTTAGCTTTGCCGCAGCTGCTTCTGATTAAAAAAAAAAAAACAACAACATTGCCATTGCACGTCTTCAGAGACCTGGATCTTTTGAAATGCAAAACGGGAGCACCCTCGGGTTAAATATTTGAACCGATCACCTTCATTAGGAGAGTAAGGATGCGTTTACTGCAGACAATGGCCATTGATTTCATTCATCCCTGTTAATAGAAATGTTATCTATGCAAATTCCACAACAAATCCTGTCCTTCAAAGGTATTTCTTTAAATAGCACTGATGCCAATTGTACAGAAACCTCTTAAAGAGATTTTCCTTGGTTCATAAACATTACTCACAGACTATTGGATGACTTCAATATAATCTCATCATCCTCGTCTTCTGACCTTTGGAGCTGTTCCTAAAGTCTGGAACTCACTGGGTGGAAGCAGAATTTTATGTTAAGAAACTGTACTGGTCCAATGCACATTTGCCCTCTTTAGCACTTTCCTTCTGTATCACATCAGCTCTATAATGTAGAATATAACTCTACCCCCATGCTTCATTTAGTATACACAGAACCATGAACATGCCCCGCCTCCACTCACACCAGCTCAGAGGCCCACTCGGTCAACTTACTGAGGTAAACGCTACAAAATGCTATCGATCTTTCCAATGTCAAACACAAAATGGTAATCATAATGATTAGCCTTTTGCTTGACTACATTATCAAACAGCCAGTAATGTGTTGGTAATGTTCTTGTTCACCATCTCAGAGTCAGACAACAATCAGTATCCTTTGAAATGCTTTGAATAACTCGGGATGTCAATGTATAGAGTCATATAGTGCATTATAACATCATAATATACATCATGCACCTGCTAAACTGCTAACCTACCTGATTTCTCATGTCAGTAGAAAAATAAACTTGGATAACCTGCTTCTCTTGAGACTCTGTGTTTCAGAGAATAATGATATGCTAAAGTTCGCCCCCCTTTTGATGCGATTGGTTTTCGTTATTTAAAATTCTATTCATCCTCACAGGTGCAAACAGGGTCTTGTTTCAAGGTATGAAGAGCTTGGGACTAAAGAAGAATAAAGCACTAGGAACACAAGGAGAAAAACAGAGAGCGACAAAATATGAAGGACATATTTGTTTGGAACAAACTGTCAAAGCCTTTTTTTTGTCAGTGTGTGTCAGAGTAGTTGTTCCAAAAGAAGCCAGGCATACCCAAAGAACAGAGAGGAAATACACTGTCATCTGTGCTTTATTAACTTCACTACTTATTCCAGTGAAGTTGAACTCTGCATGTGGTTATTATGAAATATACAGACCGTCTGTTTGCATGTGCAAATGCAAAACATTTGGTAAGGAAAAGAGGAAGATATTAATTATCTTCAAATCGAGCAGCTTTTTGTTGATCAGTGTGACACATTTTCAAATTTTCTTGAACAGGAGAAAAATCTGCATGGACAACCTTTTCAATTTTCGCAAAACTCCCAATTGCACATTTTCCCAATAGAGTGACTTCGCCCTCAAAGTTTCGAAGAGTTAAGATAAATGTGACTGCACTTTTAGAGCAACTTAGCGGTCGTTTGCATTCTACTGCACTGCTTTTACATTGATTTTCTTCATAAACATGCAGTCTCGTATTTTCAGCATCTTTTCCGTTAAAAGCAGTTAAATTTATAAAAATGTGTTTCGAAAACTTGTATATTTCTTATTCTACTACAATCTGTTGCGCATTTTTAAATGCAAATCATGTTCTGTGTGAACTGTTAAAACAAGAAAAGGGAACGAGACGCTGCATCTTACTTCAGACACTTTTTAACTGCCGTTTCTGGCTTCTGGCACACCTTTATCCTGCTGGTTCATGACATCATCATTTCTCAACGTGCATTCACACTCGATCGATTATCGTGCGCTTCCCATAGCGTTCCGAGGCAGCGTTCCCTCGAAAGGGAAATGAAAACCCTGCTTGTATGAATAAAAAAAACAGCTTAAGAGAGAAAGAACTAAGTATGATAGGTATTAGATAAATCAGAAATTTAAATTAAAAGCATGTTAGATTATAACCTCTTTTTCAATGCAGAAGTAAGCAACATCCTTTGAATGTGTGAGACTTCATTAGCTGTAATAGGGAAACAAATAGAAGTAAAAGGTAAAACGTTTTTCTCTACAAACCAGTGTTTATGATTACAATAATACATTAAAATAGAATGACAACCAATAGCAGTTTGCAAAAGCAAACAGCATAACAGCAGAAGACTCAGAAACATATTCACACACATTCAACTTAGAAATGGCTGTGTTTTTTATAGTAGAAGGTCGACAGAAAAGTAATTTGGATTACAGATGTCTATTAAATCCCATTATGTGTTCTCAATTATTATTATTTTTTTATAAAATAAAAATGCAATACATTTACAATGCAGCAATATAGGGTATTTAAGGGTGGAAAGAGAATAAATCCTTAACCACGAGAACCAATAGCTGAGAAAATAAGAAGGGTTGAGCCTTTGAAGCTGCACAGCGTGTGCAAGTGTCAGAGGATGATGGGAGAGGGTTTGAATGAAATGATGCTGTTGGGGAGGACTGATGGGGCTTCCTCTAGTGGCTGGCCCTAATGCTGATTTTCTGGTTATTTTAAGATGGAAAAGTCACGCGGCTCATCTCTTGAGCATTTCTGAGAATCCCTTTAATGCTGCACGGTGGTACCTACTGATGCACGAGCCTGCGCTTGAGTGTGGCTTCTTTGACATATGGTTTTAGCTGTCCTCCACGCTCCAGATCTGCCGGGAGAAGGCCACAGTAAGAGAAGCTAACAGAAGCAATTTGTATATGACAGTGATCGAGTATCACAGGACATATTTTGACCACATAATAAATGTGACTTTAATTGGAAAAGAAAAAAGGCATTGTGATATTGTGTTGTCACTCAGAGAGATATCAATCCCACACTTGTGGGATCGTACGCACAAAACCCATCAAGAAAATTATAATAAAAGGCACAGTGATTACATTGCACACTTCCTCGTGTTGGGAACTGGCAGCAGTAGGAGACAGAGAAGAAGAAGAAAAAAAAGAGACCTCTGTAAACGTGATTTCACATCTGAGTGACTCTGTCTCTGTTAGGCCTGGAGGAAGAAAAGCAAAAGCCACACTGTGCATTTCCCCCTAGTGAGATCAGGAGAGAGTAAAGCTTGAACTGTTGGACCTCCAAAAACACTCAGACCAAAAATAAAAGCATAGAATCTCCTATTTGCTACAGAACTGCCTTTTTGAATTGATTTTTTACCAGGGAGGACTGATGGATGCCTCTACCCTCAGATTTGGCACAAAGACAACACAAGTTCAGAGAGGGTCACATACTGGGACATATTCTCATAGAGGATTTCACCATAAAAGTCACACAAATCGATGATTATTCTACACTAGAATTATTCATTGTTGTAGTAGATCAGAATAATTCAACAAAGGACATTAAGTTTAAAAAAAATGTATATATAATGTTACTCTCGTAGTATAAGATACGGTATAAAATGTAATACCCATTTGCATTGCATTTATGTATTTATGCATTTGGCAGATGCTTTTATCAAAAGCGACTTACATTGCATTCTAGGTACATATTGACATTTTTAAATAGTTATTGCTTTCCCTGGGGATCGAACCCATGACCGTGCTGTTGCAAGCGCCAATGCTCTACTGCTTAGTACTGTAGAAAGAAATGTAAAAAAATAAATAAAAATAAAACCGAAAACATGGAATTTGGGCAAGGGAATATGGATTTGATGTAGCCCTTAATTAAAATGCAGCTTACTGTGTGGAGTTTACTAATAAACAACCCACATATGTTTAGAATGATTTATGTTTAGGCCATATCACTCTGCTCAATATTGTGGTCAAATTTACTCCAGGTAATAAACCAGCAAGAGGTCTGGTTTATGGAGAGTAAGATTATTACATCATGCTTTGGCTCAGATTCATAATCATCCATCTGTACAAGTTTAGGAATTACTGTTGAAAATGAAACCTGACTACACACAGAATAAGTCATATGTTCTAATAAGAGAGAGGAGGAATGTTCTAGCATGGTGTAATCTGTTTGAAAATACCAATGATGTCTGACATTGTGCTCTGGCTATTCTAATTGGCCTCTGAGGGCTGGACGTAGCATCAACATAATTGTGATGCATCATACAGGATATATAGCCATATGCTGCAATAGATTTCCTCTCTTGTTATTTGTAGTTCATCAAACTCAAAATACGGAGGCAGGCCTACAGTATTACTCACAGCAGATGTACATATTTGATTATCGAAAACGTCGTCTCAGGGAGGGATATTATCCAAGTTGACTCACCACGTTTTTGAAAATCCACAATGCTAATTGATTCATCATAGCCCACAAAGAATACAGATGGCATTTGATCTATGTCTGTTATTTTGATGCATTGCATAAAATCTGGGAAGTTGTTATAAACTGAATAAAACACAGACATCAAAAAAGAAAACAAAAAAAAATTATATATATATATATATATAAATTGTTTTCTTTTTTGATGTCTGTGTTTTAAACTCTTATTAAAACTCTTGTGCTTTTGCTCCACTATATATATATATATATACAGGGAGTGCAGAATTATTAGGCAAGTTGTATTTTTGAGGATTAATTTTATTATTGAACAACAACCATGTTCTCACTGAACACAAAAAACTCATTAATATCAAAGCTGAATATTTTTGTATCAATATTTTAAGTAGTTTTTAGTTTTAGCTATTTTAGGGGGATATCTGTGTGTGCAGGTGACTATTACTGTGCATAATTATTAGGCAACTTAACAAAAAACAAATTTATACCCATTTCAATTATTTACTTTTACCAGTGAAACCAATATAACATCTCAACATTCACAAATATACATTTCTGACATTCAAAAACCAAACAAAAACAAATCAGTGACCAATATAGCCACCTTTCTTTGCAAGGACACTCAAAAGCCTGCCATCCATGGATTCTGTCAGTGTTTTGATCTGTTCACCATCAACATTGCGTGCAGCAGCAACCACAGCCTCCCAGACACTGTTCAGAGAGGTGTACTGTTTTCCCTCCTTGTAAATCGCACATTTGATGATGGACCACAGGTTCTCAATGGGGTTCAGATCAGGTGAACAAGGAGGCCATATCATTAGATTTTCTTCTTTTATACCCTTTCTTGCCAGCCACGCTGTGGAGTACTTGGACGCGTGTGATGGAGCATTGTCCTGCATGAAAATCATGTTTTTCTTGAAGGATGCAGACTTCTTCCTGTACCACTGCTTGAAGAAGGTGTCTTCCAGAAACTGGCAGTAGGACTGGGAGTTGAGCTTGACTCCATCCTCAACCCGAAAAGGCCCCACAAGCTCATCTTTGATGATACCAGCCCAAACCAGTACTCCACCTCCACCTTGCTGGCGTCTGAGTCGGACTGGAGCTCTCTGCCCTTTACCAATCCAGCCACGGGCCCATCAAGACTCACTCTCATTTCATCAGTCCATAAAACCTTAGAAAAATCAGTCTTGAGATATTTCTTGGCCCAGTCTTGATGTTTCAGCTTGTATGTCTTGTTCAGTGGTGGTCGACTTTCTGCCTTTCTTACCTTGCCCATGTCTCTGAGTATTGCACACCTTGTGCTTTTGGGCACTCCAGTGATGTTGCAGCTCTGAAATATGGCCAAACTGGTGGCAAGTGGCATCTTGGCAGCTGCACGCTTGACTTTTCTCAGTTCACGGGCAGTTATTTTGCGCCTTGGTTTTTCCGCACGCTTCTTGCGACCCTGTTGACTATTTTGAATGAAACGCTTGATTGTTCGATGATCACGCTTCAGAAGCTTGGCTATTTTAAGACTGCTGCATCCCTCTGCAATATATCTCACTATTTTTGACTTTTCTGAGCCTGTCAAGTCCTTCTTTTGACCCATTTTGCCAAAGGAAAGGAAGTTGCCTAATAATTATGCACACCTGATATAGGGTGTTGATGTCATTAGACCACACCCCTTCTCATTACAGAGATGCACATCACCTAATATGCTTAATTGGTAGTAGGCTTTCCAGCCTATACAGCTTGGAGTAAGACAACATGCATAACGAGGATGATGTGGTCAAAATACTCATTTGCCTAATAATTCTGCACTCCCTGTATATAGTGGAGCAAAAGCATAAGAGTTGTTATGGCAGTTTTCCTAAATGTAATATATACAACATCATTTCAAAGAGAAACAAGAACGTATGAAGATTATTTCTGCTGTAAGAGACAAAATAGCCTGGAGTACACATGAGAATAAATTAAAAGAATGATTATACCAGCACTAACTGCTTCTTTAAGTCAGCTTTTAATGTTACATTTTGTTACCCAAAGCACTTTTCAAACAGTTTTTCCTTTAGTATTTCTGTTCAGACATTTTTTGATTTTCAGATGTCATTAATCTCTGTTGTGCATTATTTTTTAGCTGCACTCTACAGAGCAGCATGATGTGTCCAACACATTTTTACTCACCATAATGCACACAAACTTCCAATATAAAACAAATGGTCATTTACATAAACGTGAAGCATCCATTTAGTCTTAAAGCTTGCCATTCCATTAAGTAGTTCAGGTTCTCCTTTATATAAAGTTAACCCCTCGTCAATATTACAAATGTCAAACTCAACGCGAAACCTCTTAAAAGATGTATACTTATAAAAGCACATTACAGTTTTGCGATGGAAGCTTGAAGCTGAAGCATTTTGCAATCTTTTGTCACAGCCACTTTAATGGAGTCCAAGACGTGTAAGCCTGTGTAAAGAAAGAGCAAAGCTCTGTGTTTTGGAATACAGAGGCAGTATTATTGTGGTTTTGTGGTGTTCTTTCCTCGAGGGAAATAATTCATCTATCAGGCTGCTTTTATAGGGAAGATTTGCGTCGAAATTGTAATATATTCCAAAGGATGGCCCGAATTACAGCTTTTTGAAAATGAGATTAATATACGACCCTCCTATTCTTGCTCTCAAGGATTATACAATGACAGAACACTTATAGAGCTAACTAAAGCGCTGTAATGACTTTTGTGCTTAATCTATGGAAGATATCTTGAGTGACACAGACAGTAATTAGTTATTATACAGAGTATGTAGGGTGGAAGAATGTACGGGTCCATTCATCAAAAGCATTTCTTGGCTTTAGCGTCGGCTATGGCTGTGAGCATCTTCTTTTCAGAGCATATAGAGCTATGAAATGAATTGAGTTCATGATAAATAAGTAATCTAGGATTGTTTTCTGGAGCATGGCAAAGACGAAACTGCTCGCTCATAGTTAATGTATAAAGGGATTCTCTCAGGACCGGAGGACGATTCACTTGACATGACCACAAGGACATTCAACTAGATATGGGTGAATGCGCCCAAAGCATGCTACTGTATGTCACTGTAATCTGAAGAGAGTATAAATCTGTGAGACAAAGGTATCCATAATGTAGATAGGCTGTGGAGTGTTAGCCTTGGGATCGATTAACCTATGAGCCTATTCAGAAACCAAAAGCCCCTTGCTAAACATTTCAAGAAACAACAAAACCAGCACGTGCTTTGTATTTTCGCAAATTCACTATTTTGATAAAACGATGCACTAAAAACAGACACAGAGGATTAAAAGATCAACAGTAATAAATACATGTGTGAGTGCGCACAGTTTGCTGGTATAGCCAATCTATTTTTGGATCAAAACAACTCTTGATGTTCTGCTAGCTATTAATTAAACATGGACTCGTATCATATTTTTTGTATTTACGTGGAAGATTAATTTCCTCCGTAGTCTCCCCTACGGTTCTGAAAGAGAGAAGAGCAGCACTTTTGAGTCTAATCAGGAAATAGAAGACAAAAGTGGAACTAATTATCTTGAGTCCTCAAGGAGTCTGCTTTGCTCAGGGAGTTTCTCACAGCTTAAGTATCCAGGAACAATAAACTTACTATTAGTAGCCTCTTAGCCCAAAACAGCTTTGTTTTTACTTGTTTGTATATATGAGCTATTGCTACTGTTAAATTTGGCTACTGCTATTAGTTTATGTTTGTCTTATTGAAGGTCTAAAGTTAACTTTAGCCACACACTCCAATAGCAGATGAAAATATATTGTATACATTTGGCAGACGCTTTTATCCAAAGGGACTTGCATTGCATTCAAGGAACACATTGGCATTCTAATCAGTACTTACTTTTCATGGGAAACGAACCCACAACCTTCGCATTGCAAGTGCCACACTCTACTGTTTGAGTTACAGGAATTAGATTTTTAATACTACAGGAAAGTGTTTTCATAAATTAATGAATAAGTTAAGAAACCAGTTGCATACACTCTTAAAAATTTTGGGCCAGTAAAAAAAAAAAAAAAAAAAAGAGTAATTTATTTCATCACAATTACAGTAAAACTGTAACATTGTTAAATATGAGTACTATTAAACTGTTTTTTATTTATTTATTTGAATATATTTTTTAAGTAATTTTCAGCATCTTTACTCCAGGTATAATGGAAAAGAATATTTACAAACATTTATATGAAATAAAAAAAACATTTAATGATAGATAGATTTAATTTATCTATAATAATAATTTTAATCTGGTTTAATTTACTCAACAAAGTAAATTATAATTGCATTTGATGTTCCTTTAAGTGTTCATTTTGGGCTCTGCTTTCAATGCATTATGTCATAGCATTATGTCATCTATTCTGAAGTAATTTTCAGGGGAAAAAGACAGAATTTTATGCACTCCTTCCTACATGAACAGAGGCATCGTACCCCAGCCTTTGACCGAGGACGAAGCATTTGGAATCCTTAATGCGTCTGTTCGTGTTGCACGGCTCTGGATCAATCGCTGCGATAATCTCTGGCTGGGAATGAAATGAAGGCCTGTGGCGTGTCCAATCAGTTGGCGAGTCCTGCCAGGAATAGATGTGGGATAAGTATTGTCATCAGGGCCATTAGTGTGGCTGGACTCTAATTCAGCTGAGGTAATTCCACAGACAAAGAGTAAGACCACTGGAGCTCTATTGAATAACACAGCGCTGCTGAGTCCATCTTTTTACAAGATAAGATCTGAACATCCCTATTCTATCCGATTCTAGCGCACAATGCTTAACATCAGAGAACAATAAACCGTATTTTAGCCAACCAGAATGAATTAGCGCTGACATTTCATAATATCAACTTCCGTAAAAGATGATACTGAGTGGAGCAAACGCACGTTTCAAACATTTTTCTTCACTCAGCTGACAAATGGAGCTTACTGGCATCAACAGAAGACTTGCCATTGATGAATTTACAATTAACACTGTGGTTCATCTTGTCAAACACAATTTGTTAGGGTGCTTTCTGGGAGGGAGGGATTGTAAAATGTGCAGGGTTCTAGCAAGCAGTACTATCTGTAAAAAGATTAGATTTTTTTATATCAATTTTAATATAAAATAACATTAACATGGGATAATAATATAATTAAAATATTATTTGTAAAAAAAAAATAATAATAATTTTTTTCCAGCATTGAAAATAATTTAAGTAATTTTAATAATATTTTTTCCAGCTTTCCATGTTTTCACTGTTATATGGTAGAGGGCACTATTACAAAACTTCTGAAATGGTAGAGTATGTACTTTGCACACACACACATACACGCACACAAATATTTTCTAAAAATCTAGCTTTTTTATTATTAAAAAAACAGAATGCATGAACCTACAATTAAACGTTTTTTATTTGTTTGTTATCAGTTCAAAAGTAGAGGCTCTGTTCTTTCATTTGATATATTACGTTCAAACATTCATACTACAAAATAATCTGAGTGCCATGAAATGTTTGTGAAAAAACAAAAACATGTCAGTGGTGAGAGTTAACTTAAAAAAAGGAAAGAAAAAAAGGGAAAAAAACATTAAACAAAAAATGTATATATATATATATATATTTTTTTTTATTTTTTTTTTTTGGAGAATAAGTCATAAGAATATGAATAATGACTGAATTAAAATGTTTGGATGAACTACCGTACCTTGTTTCCACAGCCAAGGAGAAGGATAGAAGGCCTACAGATCAAGTTTCTCAGCATTAGTTTACATACAGATGCCCTCTAAATGTTTATTGTGCTTGTCAGCGAGGAGAAAATGATGGGATGCAGTCCAAACAAAACAAGTGCAGATTGCAAATTAAAAGCATTTATTGGGGGCATCCATGACAGGAAGTTTAAATAGGTTTAACATCGCAATGGAGGAGCAGCTTCTATTAAAACCTGTAAAAACTGAGCTTTGACATAAGCAGGGTCATCCACAGCAGCTTACCTAAGACTTGTTCATGGGGAGAGGACACGGCCCTGGCCAGGTTTACAGGCATGGTCCATCATCAGGCTCGTGTTCAGCAAGGAAAATGCTTTAGTCCTGCCCTGCAGGAGGCATGATGGAAGAGAAACTGCCAAGCAAGGCGTTTCAGCGTGTTCTTAACAAGCTCCCTCTCACCTTCCGTAGTGTGTTGCGTACATGCTGTTAAGTAAGTGCACCAGGCAGTTCTCTCCCATGCTCCATCTCTAAGGTTACGAGTGTGAGAGCACTATCTCTCAGCTCTTTCATGCTTTAATTCCTGCCCATTTAAACATTCCCCATTGATAAATGCGGAAAATCAATTTGCCGGTGTTGAATCTCATCCGCTGGGTGCTCATTAAACCCCTCGTGGGCCTGTTTCCGTCAAAACACATTGTGCCTGTGCACCTAAACGACTGATGGAAGCCCCAGTAATCACAAATAGTCACATATCACGCTCTTGTATGCGCCACTGTATGTTTTCCGCTCACCCTTTTAGTTCCCACAGAATATGTTAGGAGATACGGCACCATAAAGGTTCGTATTAATAATGGCATTGTTAGAACTCAGCTTTTACAATCAGGATAAATACAGTTATCTTAAATAATATGCTTTATCTTTTAAGCTATAAAGTGGGAGTGAATTCTACCCTAGATTTTGAAGCATAAAAAAGCACATCCAGCCATCAAAAAAGTATTTCATATGGCTCCAGGGGGTTAATAAAAGCCTTCTGAAGCAAAGAGCTGCTTTTTTGTAAGAAAATATCCATATTTATAACTTTGTGAATTATAATCACTGTTTTTCGGTAATAGCTATACACGAGTCTAGTTTTGGTGAAAGACTGATCTCTGACCCCACGCATGATGTAAGAGTTGCGCATAGATGAGATTAGAAGGCTCTCCTGTTCAAACTAATAGGGCTGGGCAACAAGCTCCACTTCTCTTATATCGAAATCCTCCTACATTTCTCTTTTAAAATTCTCATTTTATTCTCTACGCTTCTGTGTTCTTCAATATGTCACGCGTCGGGTCACTCTTTCGCTGGAACTAGACTTGCATACGGCTGTTACCTGTAGCCAGTGATTATAGTTTAGAAAGCTATTAATATGGATATTTTTTCTTACAAAACCAATTTTTATTTTATTACCAATTTTTTTTTTGCTTCAGAAAGGCTTTATTAACCCCCTGGAACTGTATGGATTATTTTTATGATGGATGGATGTGATTTTTTTTGGCTTCAAAATCTAGGATACAATTCACTTCTACTTATTAAGCTTGGAAGAGCCAGGATATTATTTAATATAACTCAGATTGTATTGGGGTAAAAGAAGATAAACCTAGATTGCTTTAGGGTATGTAAATTGACTTTCCCCACCAGCCCAACAAATTTGTTTCTGCATTTAAACAAAAATTGTTTTATTCTAGATTCATGTCATCTTTTTTTGTCATTCTTTCGTTTGATAAGATTAGGCAGTTTAGATTATTGGAGATCAAGTTACATAAGATATTGCTTGTTTCTGCTTCTTTTTTCATGTGTTTTGATCCGGAGAATTAGTACTCTTTCAGAAGATGTCAAAGCTCCCCCAACCATAAACCACCTAAAGTGGTGTGAAAAGTGGAAGTATGTCCTTATTAATAACAGAAGATTCTGTGTTTGGCAGAGAAAGAGTTAAAGGATAATTCAAATTGTTGGGGTGAATTAACCCTTTAAAGGTGAAGTGTGCAATTTCTAAGTATAAGCTAAAATGTCAATTCATTGGTTGTGTATTTTGAGTGTGACCTGTGCCAGTTAAGTAATTGATGTTAAATATGAATGAGAATGAGAATGCTAACACAAAGTCTCACATATAAATTGTACCCCTTTCCCTAAAACAGATTGTAATTGAATAGCTTTTCATTCCCCAATAAAACAGTACATGACCAAAACACACTTTCAGTGATGTAACTTTTACAGATTTTAAGCCTAAATATATCAGTTAGGTTTGTCAATATAGAGGAGAACATTAGCATTAAAGATCAGTAATGGTGGCTCGTCAGGGGAAGCACAGTTATAGCCTAAGTGAGTAAAATTAAATTTCTTGAACTTTCTCAAATCATAAAGTGATGGTTAACTCATTTAATATACCAACACTCCCAGTTTCTATTTATAAAGAAGACTGAAAATAAGCAGCTATGTCATAATTATAGTGGAAAAACTGTGAATTGCATAGCTTATATGGGGTGGATGGCCTTTAAATGTGGCCTTTGAGTCAAAAAGGTTGAGAAACACTAATATAGATGATAGAAATGGACTAACGGAATTGGAAAATTGGATTTCAAGGGGTCTTTAATACTGCCCTAAACAGGCAAAACCAAGTAACTACACCAACAATGAAACTGTGAAAAAGTTTCATACATTTTTTGATTGAATTTTGATTGATTTGATTTCAATTTTCACACTCCATTTTCTCTGAATCTCAGCACAGCTGAGCCAAAAAATGTCTGTCACAGGTCATATCACATTCTAAGAGACTCAACCTTGGCCATGACTCAAGACTAAATGTGTAGTTAGTGTATTTTGCCTTTGCACAGCAGAAAAACCTGAAATAAAGTTACAGGTACAAGAAATCTTGAGTCATAATAAAAACTATTTGGTCATCCAAAAGCACAATCACATTTTCTTGGGAAAACATAAGGATTGCTTTAGCTTTGCATCTTGTCCTTAGAGAGCATGCAATTTAGGACCTAAACAAAATATGTTACTTAAAAAGCAGAAAACACCCAAGTGTGATGGTATTCCTCAATCAATATTCGGATAATTGCATGCAGGTCTCATGCAGTCTGTTTTGGCCGTTTACTTGGAGAACACTCAATAATGGAAAGATTCACTTGCGGAGTGTTTGCACTCGGGGCATTAGTCAACGTCTGGGTATTGATGGGTCTTGCCACAGTTGATTCATTAAAGGGACTTAGAGGAACTAGTAATGCACTTGTGGATCAGATAAAGCCACAATGCTGACACGCAGCCAAACATCCAGCAACAGAGAGCTCAGCAAGGCGGTCCGCCATAAGACATGCATGCCACACATACAGCAGTGTTAAAACAAGAACCGCTGCAGACCTCACACACGTCTGTGCATATAAAACAGACTCGAACAGACACATCCCACTTAAAATGAATAAGAATCAGGAGATTTATCTCAATGTAAATTGACGTTCAGTCAATCCAAAACCACATGAATTATACTGATAATTTGTCATAACATTTTATGTTCCCCAATCATAAGAAATGAATAGAAACAAACCTATACTTTACTTAACAATTATGATACATTTACTGACCCCCATGTTGTTTTATACCTTTATTTAATCTGTGGAACACAAAAGGTGAATTTTTAAAGAGCACACAGGCAAAATGACAGTGACAAAACAGCACTATAAATACATCATAAAAAGAGTTCATAAAGGGCCGTTCACACCAAGAACAATAACTATAATAAAAACTATTGTCTAGACCAATACATTCTGTTTATTATAAGCACAAAATGCATTTGTGTCACGGTTGTTCACTTTAAATGCTAACGCTCTTTATAGTCAGCTGAAATCTGATTGGCTGTCAAAGTTTCCATCTTTTAATCACTTAGAATAAATCGCTCTGAAAGCGATTACAATGATACATTTCCTCTGTGTAATTTTCATTCTAATTTTTAAGATTTATTTAACTTAAGACTACATTTCAAGTCTTCTGAAGGTATGATGTATTTGTGTGCCATTCAGATGTGGAATAAAGCACAGGAGACCACTTTTATTATACTTGTAAGGTACTTTTGCATCCATTTTGTAAGCTTAAAATATTCAGCCCCAATTGCAAATAATTGAACAACCAATATATTTCTCATTTTGTGTTCCACAGAAGAAAGAAAGCCACACAGGTTTGGAACAACATCAAGATGAGTATATTATGATACATTATAATACCCTTTAAACCATTACACTTCCTGATGTTTTCTTTTAAACATATAATTCACAGGTTGATGATACCCAGAAAATAACTGATGTATTCCTGGCACAGTGACTCTCACCAGTGCATTTGACTTAATAATCTGTAATTGCTGGCAGCAATCAGTCTATTATGCTACTTCCTCTCATTCAAATCATTTAAATCACTTGAAATAGATTGTTGCACAATGAATATAATTTTTCAGACTTTCAAAAGGAGGAAGAGCAATTAACGCTCGTCGATTAAGCCTATGTCAGGCAGAATGCATCTCAAGAGTGACTTTAGAGAACTGGAAACATTCCCCTCTTAGGTGATTTCTTTAAAAAAATAACCTGACGTGATTAAACTTGATCATTTCTAAGTGGAAAATTGAACCGCCTTTCTAGCACATTAGCATCAAAGCGAAGGTTGTAAAAAGCATAAACAATAGCAAACAGGTGCTAGCAAACTATTATGCTACTCTGAAGTACGATTAAATAGATAGGAGATTAAAATCGTATAATATTCGCTTTTGAAACATGTCTAAAAGAGAAAAAAAAATGTAATTAGAGAGACAGGAAATTTGTTTCTCAACTCTTATGAAGCAGCATAGCTTGCAGTGTTGCCAGATTGGGCAGTTTCCTGCCCAATTGGGGTCCTTTTGGTCACGTCCGACCGGCAAAAAATGCATTGGGCTGGTTGATAAAATTTGGGCTGGTTTTTGATGCATAAAAACCCACCCAAATTTAATATAAATGCATATAGATTTCTACATTAAAACAAAATTGAACCCCAATAGGAGTGATTTAACCCCCCTCCCCATCAACAACCAAGTATCGTGCAACATGTTTTATTATTTATAACAGTACGCACTTTGGGCTGGTATTTTTTATTAATGGGTGGGTTTTAAGCTGTAGTTGGGCTGAAAATCTTCAGTTCAATCTGGCAACACTGATAGCTTGTCCTCCAACAAAAAAACGTTTGACTATATTTTGATTGTTGACAGCACATTCACTCCTGCCCTCCTGCTTTGCACTCTCCACTCGCCATATTGTTTACGTGCATCTACACCGGGTCCTCCTCATTAGAAATGGGTGACTATGCCAACAGAGGCGGTGCCCAAGCAGGGACTCCCGCCGTGTCAATCACATTCACTGCTCCAACTGTCTCACAGCAATGATGTGACAATCAATGTTTCAGGACTGATTGATGAGCCGAGGCTCTTTGGAGGAAACCAATCCCCAATCCATCCGCCAGATGAGATTTTGTGGTTCTCCAGTAATTCTAAGCTTTATATTATCAAATGAGATTCATTACACAAATCTAAACTGCAAGAAGTACTCTGACTGAATGAATGGCCATCAGCCAAAGTCACATAAAATGGCTTTCTCATTTACCATTTTGGTTATGTCATGTTGTGAGGGGTGCTGAAAGTCTGTGAGGGTGAATGAAAGGTGTTTATTTCAAAGCAAATGGGCTTTCTTTCAGAGCTGGTAAGTCAGCTATTGCACATGTGTAACGTGTAATATCAATGCAAAAGGCCCCTGCTATTTAAAAAGACATTCAGTCTGTTACATTATTAGACATATTAGTCTTGTCTCCCCACCGTCATGTTTTTCTTTTCTTCAAAATGAATACTCATTTGCTGAATGTTTGCAATGGTAATCACAATATAGCCACCATTAAAAACTAAATCCTCTAATATTTACTGATAACCCACATAGTACCAATATATTTAAATATTTTCTCTTTTAATTTGGTATTTTCTCGCATATATGCATTTTATGTCTGTGTGTGCAAATATATATGTTCATTGGTTTGGTATAACAAGACTAATGACACAGTAAAAACATATGTTTCGCTCCCTTGCAGGCATCCTGTCCCAAGCATGCATGTTAAATTTGACAATTTCCACACTACAAACCTCATCTGTTAAATTACTGTTAAATGCATAAAACACCACAGCCTTGCAGGTTTGAATAAACATCCAAAACCTAGAGTATTTCAGAGGTACTTATTGCACAAAAGTCACAGGCCTACCTCAGACGTCTAGTTTGCATGCAACATTTGTTGGGTTCATCACAAATCCTCCCCCTCAGAGAATGAATAATTTACCTGAGCAAGTCATATCAAATGGAACTTAAAAGGTATTTGTCTTTGCTCTTGAGTAATCCAAATGTTTTTCTTTGAACTAAATGTATTATTCATCGAGTCCTCGCACGCCGTGGCAGAAATTGTGTGCACCTGAGTGCGACTCTCAACGTACACCGCTCAACGTTTCCACGTTCGTGCTGTTCCACATCACACGTGCACTCAGGGTGACAGATACCCCGTCTCTCCAACACTCCATAAAATTACCACATACTTGGGACCGTTTCAGACGCATGCAGTGCGTTACCGTATGTGGTTGCTGTGAAATATGGCATTGTGTCTCCAGGACTATGGCTTTAAATAAGGCTTGAGTTCTGGCCAGACTGCTTGTGATGCAAGATCACAGTGAATGATCTGTCTTTCTTTCCCTGTTTCATTCCCTCTTGGTCCAGCTCTAAGGATTTAATACCACTATTGATTTCTCCATTTTAAAAGAGATCCTTTCAAATGGCATCAGCAAATGAACTTAGAAACTTTGTCCTCCAGCATGCCTTTGAACTCTCGGATTTGATGAGGAGGTGCTGTCCATTGTACACGAAGTTCACTAGTACTGCCAATCAATTCAAATTTTGGCCTAATTAATTATGTGAACTGCTGATTAATGCTTAAAATTCATCACCCAGTGTTGTAGTCGAGACCAGTTCATTAGAGTCCAGGACAAGATCAACATCTTGAAAATGACTTGGCCTCAAAGATATATTCACATATGTCATGTTTTGGGGGGATAAATCCCACTAATTAGAATAGTTCATGGAGATTATTGTAGAAGATGATCAAAATCTCTCACTAGACATGACAAAACATGGCTTTTTAGGAATATTTCTCCCCAAAAAATCTCAGTAACACTTAGATTTGATGGCCCACTTTAGACATTCTACTAATTGTAAGCAACTTTCCAACTGCAGGTCAACTACCAGTCATTAGAGTATTAGTAGACTGTCTGTTAAATGAATACATTTTAATTCAATTTAATATTTGTAAAAACTTTATTGTGATGATCCTCCAACAGACATTTTACTGTCTACTTTCCACTGCCATTCTACTAACTCTAACGTCTCAGCTAGTTCCCTGAGAAGAGGGAACAAGATGCTGCATCCCCTAGGGGTCACTTTGTGGATTACTTCCGGTATGACAGGTGTCTGAAGAATTAATCCAACCACGACAATGAACTTGACATTGGCCGGAAGCTGCCTATGACGTCATCACAGGTGTGACTGCAGGTATAAAAGAGGCACCTGAACAGTACGTCATCCACTTCATATCTAAAGGAGACGCCTGCAGGAAGCCCTGAAGCATGGCAATGGGATGCAGCATCTCGTTCCCTCGTCTCAGGAAACTATGGTTACAATAGAAACCTGAGACGTTCCCTTTCGAAAGGGAACTCTACACTGCGTCCCCTAGAATACCAAAGCCACCATGCTGAAGGGCGTGACTGCACTTAATAAGCGAAAGCCAGCAGTCAATGACCCCCAGGGGAACTGTCCCGTGACCTGCAGTGACCCAGGCAGGGGCTACTAGAGAACAGAGGCCTCAAGACACTGGGGCCGAGGCCTAACCACGCTCAATCTAGAGTCAGAGGGAGTACAGGAGGCCTCCAGCTCAGGACTGGGCCTGCAAGGTAGAGACCAAGAGCCGCAACTGCAAGGGCTACAATGCTAGGGAGCTGCTGAGCTCTAAGAGTGGCTGGGAAGGGAACCGCACTAAATGCTTGTTGCACAGCAAGGAGGTTCAGAGGAACAATTTTTCTTACAAGCAGAGCTCACCGGAGTGGAGGCCATATCTTTCGGCCTGATGATACTCGTACAGCCAATTCTAGCTCAGGTGTCAGGAGGTGACTCCACTGCTCTCTCGCCGACCCAAGTCACTTTGGTTCAAGCAGGAACTGAGGTGCAGTGCTGCTTAGCTCAAAGATGCGGGGTCAAACCTCCCGAAGGGTACACTCTCGAGATGAGAGGGGCCTGAAGCTCCTGTACTTCAAGAGTGCAGAAGGGGCTCTCAGGGCAGAAGCCTGATCTCAAAACCCTTATGCATCAGACGACAAGAGGAGGCAATAAACTTTTTCCCTTTCCTACCACTCACTAGGGTCGCCAAGCGGAGCTCCGTGGAGAGGAGGACTCAGTAAAGAAGACTCTCATATTGAGAGGAGGCCTACTACGCATGCCGAGGAGTTTTCCTTGCTGTCTATCGTGGCAGACAATGCTTAAAGCTGTCATCTGAAGATATAAAAGAGGATGACGTACTGCGCAGCAGAGAGTTCCTTTTTTAAAGGGAAATAACTTTGCAAGTATGTCAACTTATTCTACTGACTAACAGTCTACTAATACTCTAATGAGAGTTATTAGACATGTTCCCTATCCAAATTGGGGTTGGTCAAGGAGATGTCACCTCCAAGACCTTGTTCAAAATGGTAATTATATTGATCATAAGAAAAGCATTCAAGGACAAGCGAGGAGTCCACTTCAGCATTGTACCCAAAACAGTATGCCATTTGCAGATGACAGCACCATTCGAACGTCGAGGCCACAGACACCTTTGTACAATGTTGCCAACTTGATTATTAACATTAATAAGACCAAGGTTCTCACCACCGACACATTGCTGGCAATTTCACATTGAGGGGATTAAATTCAGAGACTTTAACCCTTCTAAAGATCAACAAAAGTGTTTCAAATGCGATGCCTAAAGCAAATCTAGGGCATATCTAAACCGCCTCTGGAACTAAACTATTCAATGAGAATATGGTGACCAGTCAATGACTGAGGTGGAGATTCAGAAGAGATCCCTTTGGTGGTTCAGGCATGTGTGCCGAATGGACAGAGCCAGACTGCAGTTCAAATTACTCTAGCACTGAAGAAGACCTGTGTGAAGCAAGTAGAAGACTACCTCAAGACCGTTCAGCATGGAGTCAACTTGTGAAAGATGCCAGAAGTTCGTCTACACAAAAATGTCTTCGGCATGATGTCAGGTAAGGGTCAAGAGATCAAGGGAGAAGAGTTACTTGACATGTAGTTGCAAAGTTACTTATAGTTGGTAAAAATTTTTAGAGGTTCTAAAAGTTTTTTTAAATATTTTTTGAAAAAGTAACATTCACAACATTCTGATGCCAGAAATAATGGTTTACACTGTAGTTTTCTGTTTCTTTTATTTCCATAACAATAAATAATAGAACAACACATTTTCACACATCTCTGAAAGTGTTTACATGAGTGCTTCCTTTCTATTTATTCCTAATGGGTTATTGATGTTAATGTGACAATCTTTGTTTCACCACCACAACTTGTAAACCACATGCCAAACCAAACTAAACTCAGCAGAAGTGCCACTGGGATGGAGATGGTGACTTCACCTATGAGTGACCTCTCTCTGGCATCCCCAAACAGACACACACAGAGAGACATACATCTTGTTTGGACTGACTCCCAGATCAATTTGCATCATGCAGGGACAAATCTTATTGCGGACAGACGGCCTCACTAATGTTTTCCCCTAGACATCTACAGTACTTGTATTATAGTATACTAGCTGGGCCTCTCACACCATATTATTACTTCCAGTCAACTACTAGATGTCAAGAGAACAGAAATTATGTCTAATGCCATTACTTTTTGGTTTGAGGGATTTCATAATTATTTTTATTAAAACGGTGTTAACTGACATTTTGAAAAGATTTAAAATAACACCACAGTAGTCCTTATCTGAAGAGAAAGTATTTTTTGACATACAGTATAGGATTGTCATTTAAAGTGCCTTTTCCCAGACTACTATCTACTATCTACTAACTTCTATTAGTTTGTATATATATATTTGGTCATTAAGTATTAAAGGCAATTAATCCCTTTATTCAGTAAGGCTGCATTCTACTGATCAAAGTGACAGTAGAGACACTGTTATAAAAGATTTCTCTTTCAAATAAATTCTGTTCTTTTTCTATTCCTGAAAAACTCTGACCTACAATACAAAACTTAGTTGGTGGAAATATTGCTCAACCTAGCACTATTTATTATTATTATTTATTTTATTCCAATGACAATTCCTCATTTAGGGTAATGAACTCACCTGCAAAGTTTTGACACTCTGATGGGTTGTGGAATACATATACAATATTTCTAACGTTTTTAATATTAACAGCTCAATTTGATTCAGTTACATTTATTAAATATAAAAATATCAATTTGATTCAGTCATTAAAATCAGCTGCACAGACCCAAAATCAAAACCCCAAATTGTTTTGGTCAGTTTCTCAACTGCTAAAACAGTTTCTCAACTGTTTAAACAGTTAAGTACAGTTTAAAAAAATAATAAATAATTTATTGTCTTGTGTATTTTTGTTTTAATGGATGAGAGGTATTAATATTAAGGTTTAATGTTTTTCCCTTATTTTTTCAGGAGTTGCTATAATTTGGGTCAATTTGGCCTGCAACATAACATTTTTACCCACAAATTAAACAGTACAAATATTATTTTTCTTATTTTTTTTCTTATCTCTTATCTTTACTGTATCTTCAATCAAATAAGTGCAGCCTTGGTAAGCATAAAAGACTAGGATTTGGTGACTATCATTATATCACTATACATTCTCCTATATTTCTTATTTGGCATTTGGTTTGACATATTGTTTTATAATGCAAATGCATTCAAAAAAAAAAATTTACATAGTGGCTAAATATTTACATTCTTTGTTTTTAATAGTCACATATTATCACACAGCTCTATTCAGTAATAAATAGGCTTGACTTCTTACAGTTTATTTTGAAAACGTCTCACTTGTTGGGAGCTTGACAGTGATTTGTCACTATACTGGCACCGGGTGGTTTTTGCCAACTTCATTAGAACAATGAATCCGCAAGCGGCCTATTCCAGTAGGAGCCAGCAGGACGCTTGCACGCACAAATGGATAGCTTGCCTAATGAGTGCCCATTCAGTATCTTTCACTTAATTAGTTTCCCATGCCTTCAGTCAGTAAATAAGTCTGAAATGTACACACCAAACTAATGATTCTCAAAATCTCCCCTTGAAGTGGTTTTTGTAAATGCTTGGTTGAAAATTATTTACTCTACTGTTGTCCTGAACATATAAAATGAGTGTATTATTTTAATCAAATCAACAGTAATAAAGCATTGCTTTTGACACTTCCAATATATATATGGAATAGTGTTTTAGACTATTTGATTGGTTGGCCTCTCCTGCCTCTCTGTGTGTTGTGGGCCGCTTCCACTTTTATTGAGCACAGTAGTATACGTGATATAACACAGGGAAGCGTTTAGAGAACAACAAAGGACATCTCTCTTTTCAACTGATAAGTCCTATGGCAACATCACGGCATGAATGAAGAAAAGATTTGTCAGCTCAGCTGTTTCTTCCAAAACAAAGACTTTCAAACTCTCAAAGTCACCACAGTTCCCTCTTCCTTTAGTCACACCTGCCAGGCATCACAAGCAAAACTCTAATCATCCTGTTGATTTGAAATGTAATTAGTTACACAGAGCACAAGATCTTAAAAGAAAATAGGCAGTTAATTATCCATTGTTTGGGTGTTCATTAAAAGAGGCTTGGATAATTGGATATGTTCAAACAGTGTTTGGGATTGACAACTGTATTTACTAACAGGTGTTACTCTCAAACGATCCTGTTCACGCAACACTTTTCTATTCTTCTGTAAGTAGTAAATAATGCCTGTAACTCTATAGTTGAACTTCTCCTGCTAAAAAGCCTTGCTTAAACCAGCTAAACTGATCTCCCAGTCTATCCAAACTGGTCTATAGATGGTCTAGCGGGTGTCCCAACCTGGTCAAGCTGGTGTTTAGTTAATTTACCAACTGAAATGTCCAACCAGTGATTCTCATCCAGAGGGGAACCTCTGGTTCTCCATGATGGGTTCCATCACATCTGTAACGTTGACGAACAGGAGCACAGAAGTTCTTCCGTACACAGCTTTCAAATATGGCGAAAGAAACAGAGATAATGGTATTATTGAATGGAGGAAAAGTTTGTGGAGTTATGGCAACAATACTCTTGCGTTTATGGTGTTTCCTTGAGGGACTACCATGACAGAGTGAAAAAAGAAAAATGCGTCAGAGGAACAAGTGCAGCCATCTGGAGAAATGGATCTTTGAACTTCCGTTTTTCTGGTAGCTCTGTGTATTTCTACAGCATCGCCATCGAAAAGTAATTAGCTGGTGAAGTGGATTTAATTTTTGTAGAGTTAATGAAAGTTATCATGAGCATTGTAATGTTTGAAGTGGATGTCAAGTAATCTAAGTAGACCAGGAATTTAAAACAAGAGGAGGTTTATTCATAAATCCATAAGATCGTAAGTTCATGCTGTAGAAACACAAATCGGAAGACAGAAAATTGGCGGGGCTATATAAAATTCTATAAAATCTGTTCTAGATCATTGTGTTATATTCACAATTTTACATCGGGTTTTTGACTGTTATTTATAGTTTGCACCCACATAGTGAAAGAACATTTCTGCCACTGCTGTAACCATAACAACAGTGGCTGAGGTAAATACATAAAAAAATGACAACCATAGCACTGGAAAGTTGACAGGATGTTATTTAATAAATGAGTCCAATCATAAGTTCATCCATCAAATCTTAATTAACCGGCAGCCGTTTTGAATTGCAGAGTGCATCATTTGGTTCGTGCTCAGACCACAAAACTGATGGAAGCCGCTCTGGTGGAAAACAGCGGCTGGATCTAAAAGCTTCAGAAGGGGTACAACCTCATCTCACCTTCAAAATGTGAGTCCTGAAAATTTAAGGAAGTCAGTTCGGTTACATGAAGGGCAGGTCACTCTGGGTTAGAACTAAACTATGTGCGAATGTAACAGTTTCTAGACAGGTAAGAAAGGACTGACAACCATATTATGCTGCTGCTGTGTGAACATAGCCTTTCTGAACAACCTCCCCTCTGCATCGTAGTGAAATTGTAGCCGCATATAGACTCGATTTGACAGGTAAACCACAGAAGAAGACTGGCACAGACAGAGCCAGAGAGAGTGTCTCCCTGTTCTGCCTGTTAGATCTCCTGCCTTTCGAATCCATTAAGCAGCTAGGATGTAAGACAGCAAATTATCCTCGTATGTCATGCCCTGACATGCGTCAATCAGTGTAATGCCCTCAAAGAGCGATCGCGACTCCAGTCTTGATGGGCAACGTGAATCCAGCCGTTGTTGAATCATGCATGGATGGAAGGTGCCCAGAGTGCAAGTCGACTGAGTTATGGTCTCATTTGTGCACTGTGTTCAGACTACCCCGCCTCATCCTCAGTTCTCTTGGAGTAAACAGCATAAGGCACAAGCTCTGCTGTGAACACTGGGCCACACAGTCAGACAGGAACTCATCTATAAATGCGCTGACATGGGTTTGTATCAGCGAAGATGGGTACGGGGTGCTTGCTACCCACACAAAGCTCATCTCCCAACAGCCGTTCCTACTTCATGCTGCACTGTGTAAATCACAGAAACCTCACACATCATCAGCGCATGCCCTCATATTATCATCTATAACACACAGGAACCCATTCCAATGATGTATTCTAGAAATACGAATCAATATCTAATTTAAAAGAACTGATGCCGGTGCATGACTGTAATTTCCTCACTACACACTTTTTCAAGATGTCTTACAATCTATTGAAATACAAGTCAAATACTGATATTTGATATTAAAATGCTTACAAGATAATTACTATAATTACAAAACAAAACATTTATTTTAATATTGTTAATGTCAAACAATAACAATGTTAATCTGAATTACTATGTTATTAAGTTAAAATTTTGTTAACACTATTTTGATGGTGCCTTTTGAAAATTCTGTATAGTTCTAGTAATTTTGAAAAAAAAAACTCCATGTCAGCTAACTTTCATTTGAGTATTAGTGGACTGTCTACTTAATATCTGCTAACTCTTTATTCTGACTATAAATAACTTTGCAAGTACGTGTCAACTTAACCCTAACCCTACTAGTCTACTAATACTCTACAATCACTCTAATGAGAGTTAGCAGATGTGGTAAGGGGACTATTAAAATAAAGTTAAACTGAGAGTTTTTGTTTTTTCAGCTTAGACTCAGACATCAGACTCATCCTGTGCCGCTCAACTAAAGCACACTTTGCAAGCACAGAAACCATTCACACAGGGTACAAGCTGAAGGTTGGTGCACGTTGAAAAAAAGTAAAATGTAAAAAAGGTTATCTCAGCCACCGGAAAGCCATTTGGCAATTGGTTAAGTAATCATGTCATTTTCAGCTACCATTTGAACCTCTGGTACATGCACATTGGCTGGACCAACCTATAATTCTGTTTGAGATTAAGACACAACATTTATGGGACAGCTCATGTCGAATTTGAAATATGTTATTTAAATGTGAATATGGCAAACAGTTTTTGAGATTTAAGTATCTACCCATTGAAGCAGAAAAAAGTTGCTTGCGTAAAATAAAAAGAATTTCAACATCAAACAACAGACAGATTGCTTGTCAATTCAATGTTTTTTCTTCTTCCACAGTGTAATATCTTCATTAGAGGGCTTTCCTCAAGTATTAGTATATTAGTAACCGTTTACAATAAGGTTCTATTTGCGCATTAATAATAATAATAATAATTCATTACATTTATATAACGCTTTATCAAAGACTTTCTCAAAGCGCTTACATGGACGGGGGAATCTCCTCAACCGCCACTATGCGCCAGGAGATGCGCCATTAGAGTCAATGCGCCATTGCCGCATTAGCAATAAATGAACGAATTAGGTATCTAAATAACAATGAGCACTTCTTCAGAACATTTATTAAAGGGATAGTTGACCCCAAATGAAAAAAAAATTATAATCTGTCATTGTTTTTTTCCTTTTGTTCCAAACCTGTTTTACTTTCTTTGTGATCTGTGAAACATAAAAGAAGACATTTTGAAGAATGTTTGTAACCAAACAGTTTGGGAACCAACTTCCATTATATGGATTAAAAATAAAATGGAAGTCAATAGGAAGTAAGCTGTCTGAACATTCTTTAAAACATCTTTTATTTTCCTCAGTAGAAAGGAATTCATACAGATTAGGAATGACATGAGGGTGAAGTAACTCCTGGAAGAACTTTTCATTTTGGGGTTAATATAGGTTAATATTCATTTTGGAAAGCAGGACAGGTCAGGGAGCCGTGAGAACAGGGTGAGGCCGGTGGTGTGATCGCTAATGAGCATCACCTGCACGGCCCCACTGGACTCAAATGTTTCACAGAAGAGCTCCAGATTGATAAAAGGAGGAGCGACGACAGGATGAGAGAGGACCAGGCCTAGACTATTTACGATATGTTTTGCAGTCATCTGTGAGGGGCTGCTACTTTAGTTTTGTGTTAGCTTATTTTTTTATGAAAGTACTGTTGTTTGGACGTTCGCCAGTTCCTGACTCCTTCTTCCCTTATCAACAAACCAACTTACATTTATTTAATTCATGTTTGTTCATAATATACAAACTTATGTTACTTAATGAAATGTTAAAAAATATATTAGTGGATGTTTGAAAACATATTATTTGTCACGGAAGGACACTCAGGCAGGGATCCAATAGCATGTCTTTAATAAGAATGGTCGAACAGGCGGATAGTCAGGACAGGGAGAGAACATACATAAAGGATAATCCAGTCAAAGGTCGAGACAGGCAGACAGAATAAGAATCGTAGTACAGGCGGGGAAGTCAAGACAGGCAGATAACAATCACAAGCGTTAATCCAAACAAAGGTCGGGGCCGGCAGACAGAATTAGTAACGGGTAACAGCAGAATCAGTAACAAGAAGACAAGACTATAATAGGAATAGGAATATAAACACTCAGAATGATCACCACAGCAAATCAAGACTTTGCGATAACAGTGCATGTGTGTGTGTGAGTCTTTTATAGTTCATGTAATGGTGTCCAGCTGGTGTAGTAATCAGTCCACTGAACGGCATCATGGGAAATGTAGTGTGTGTGTGTCAGTATACGTGTGGGAGCTCGTAATCATAACATTACTAACCAAGATTAATTTTTATTCATGACATTTCATGTTGGCTGAAGTTAACCAATTGGAAATAAATGTAATGTCTTACAAATATAAATGTAATTAATTCAGTTTCATAAATGACATAATACATTAGTAACTACTTGACAGCCCTAATACAACTACACAAGATAAATTACTTTTCGCCCATCACATGTCCGTTTATAGCATCATGACTGACATGGAGAAGTCACGGTTCATGACAGCTTTTAATAGAACAGCACAAGTACAGCGAGCTCTGGCAGATGTATGTTACGCATGAAGAGAGCAGCATCGGTAGCCTTAGGGATGCAGTTCCAGCCTCGCAGGTACATGCAAAAGTTTCTGTCGCCTCTGATCAGATAATGCCAGCTGCTGAGGCCCCTAGCTCTGTTCTCAGACCTGCCCTGATCCTCTTTTCCTCCTGAACTCCCAATACAAACCCTGCACTTCGAGCATGACAAATAATGGATTACGGGGATTAGAGTCAGGCGAACATGAGAAGAGCCATATGTTTTGAACCTCCTTCTGACCTAGATGTATGTGCATGCGAAGGAGAGATAAAGCTGCATGTGTGCGCATGTTGCCAGTTGCAATGATACGGCAAACCAAGAGAGGGCGGTGCATTTGCGATCAGCCGTGCTTCGTATAAAGCAAGAATTAATTTACGAAAGATAATTGTACATTTCCGGAGGGAAAGGAAGAGGCAGTGAAAGGCAATAAAAGAATGAGTCGACATCGCTACGCACAAATGGTGCTAATGAGGACAGTGATCAGGACTAAATGAATCCAATTAAGAAGCTGTTATTCTCAGACCCCATGAATCACTGTGTATTCCTCAGGGATTTATGGTCACCCTGTGAAAGAAACACGGACAAGCTGACCAGCCCTCCCAGTTTTAATAAAAACATGCGCCTGTCCTTTTCTAGGATGGTCTGGAGCATCACAGGAGCCACCAAACCGAAGTGTTGGGGGCCGCCAGGCTCATGGGATTGGCAGTAAGAAAACGATGGGATTACCCAGGGATTAAGAAACGATAAGTACGGAAACAAAACCACTCTAAGAAGACACTTTAATTTTACTGTGCCAAGTTTGAAAGCCGACAATAAAGCTCTTCAATGCAACCCCTGTGGGAATGAATGGTTTATAAGCGGAGAATAATAGCAGAAGAAGTGGCCACTGCAGGACTCTGACGAGCAGGAAGACAAGAGGAGGAAGAACAATAGCACTTCTGACTCCTCACCTCCAGACTGAATGCAAATTACAAAACCTAGGCACTTCCTCATCGTCCTAGTGTCATATCCATGTTCATTCGCTTCCGGTGCCGAATCATTGAGGAGCTAAAATGTTAGTCACCAAGAGATTGTCTTGAAATAGCAATTTAGGTCAGGGCTCAGGGTTATCAAGGAATGAAAGCACAAACTGGAAAAAAATAATAATGATTTAACTGGAACATGAACAAAAACGATATAGAACATGAATGAATAGAGATTTTAAAAAGAACAGCATTTATTTGAAACAAAACTCTCATTTCACTTTCACTTTTGATCATTTTAATGCATACTTTAACTACGAATCTTGAAAATAAAAAGGTTTACATGAGACTTTTTTTAGACTGATAATAGTAGCAGCTAATCTGTAATGCGTGATGTTTCAGAAACGAGAGACAGTTGGATCCAAACACAACAAAATACATAAATTAAAATACAAAGTGCATATAATAAAATCATATTAGAATGATTTTTGAATGATCATGTGACAGTGAAGACTGGAGTCAGTTTTGTCATCACAGGAATACATTTTAAATGTATATATATTCAAACAGAAAACAGCTATTTTAAATTGCAACGCCAAGGTCATGGGTTTGATTCCCAGGGAAAACAAGAACTGATTAGAATGCAATTGCAAGTGTTCCTTGAATGCAATGTAAGTTGCTTTGGATAAAAGCGTCAGCCAAATGCATAAATGTAAATGTAAGAGACTTTCAAAAGAACATCTTACTGACCACAAAGTAAATATTTTACATAAATTATATATTTTTAAACAGGTTTCTGAAGTTGCAAAATACTTTGCCGTCCAAACCTCACACCACTGGAAGGGGCAATGTTGCTGTGTGTAGCTGTTCAAGATATGTTGGCTATTGCTAGCCCCACAGATGAAGAGCCTTTAACTTTTTTAAGGGATATCTTGTTCAAAATGGCTTACTTATTGTTGTCTCTCTATATTGAAAAAGTATTTTAACAAAGAGATGATTACACACTCTAGCTTTAATTGCAAATCAACTGCATTTAAATGCTAATTCTCATTTACTTCTGAAAGTCTCTTCCATTGCTGTTGATTTTGACTGAATGATCCCTTTCCTCATTCCAGATGGTGGGAGTGTGAACATACAATGGGATGAGTGAGACGAATCCATCCTGATGCCGCTAGCCATCCTTTTACACCGCTCAGTGTAGGTGTCCATAATAGCCAGAAAATAGTAATGGACTCTGTCATTTTTACAACTGGCTGCAGGGCCCTTCTGTTTGAGATAGAGACAGTGATGCAGTAGGTCAGGATACACAGTTTGGAGTCTGTAATATTTTTTATTGTTTTTGACATTCTTCAAATATTCTTCATGCTCTCCAAATGTGCATTTATTTGATCAAAAATAAGGTAAAACAAATTGTGAAATATTATAAATTAAAATAGCAGGTTTTTTAAATGTAATTTATTCATGTGACGACAAAGCTCTCTCTCTCTCTCTCTCTCTCTCTCTCTCTCTCTATATATATATATATATATATATATATATATATATATATATATATATATATATATATTTAAAGAAAACTCACTAAAATGTGTTAAATGTGTACTTACAGCAATTTTAATTTCAAGTTTTAATTTCATATATATTCAGTTCTATCTATATAGCTTGGATATTTTTGCTAACATTTTTACTCAAAAACAAGACAAAATGTTGTTGTTGTTTTAGTGCAGGGATGCTGGTAATGAGAGATGCTGTGAAGCAGGTGAGGATTTGAGGATGCAGTGGTTGGAAAGAGACGGTTGAGTGCACAAGGTAGAGAGAAATGGGGAAAACACCAGGCATTGAGCTAGTTAGTCGAATGCTTTGAGACCCTTGGTGATTTGTGAATCTGAAGCTTCCACACAGCTTCAGGTGTGCAACTCTGAAGGAGGGTCAACTGGGTGTAAGTCACATGGCTACAGAGAGGCTTATCTTAATTCTGAAGGCTAGAAAATCTAAGATATCATTCACAAGTTGTACCTCTAATCAATGTGGACAGGTAATTCAGATGAGAGCATGAGAGAGCTTACTGCTTTCAGCTCTGCGCTGCTGCATGGCAACAGCACGGCATACAACCCCCCCCCCCCCACACACACACACACACACACACACACACATCTACACCCGCAGCAATTTAATCAAATGCATTTAGAGCAACCAATAACAACAGGTATTATGTAACATAATCATCCACATGAGCCAGGGCTGAGATTACTAATAACAAGCAGTGATGAGCAGAACTGCATTTAAATACCTATATTCACTCCCTAATTGTTCTAACTTGCCAAAGATCTCCACAGAAACCCCCCTGAGAAAACATACCAACAGATCTTTAGCACGTAGAGCAGGAAACCAAGAATGACTCAAAAAAACTAAACCATTTGAGGAGGATTTGTAAATGAATCCCTCCAAACGTCAAGACAACAAACGTATTTGTTTCTGGCTTTGGGCGCTTTCAGATGAATGCCATTAGATGAGTCACTGTATCTCTCCATTACTGTCATCAGTCGTGGACTGAGCAGGTGGTTTACTGTAGTGTGTAACGCAGCATGCAGGGCAGCGCAGGAGAATCTGGGGTTTCTCACCTGCTGCTGGCTGCTCTCCAGCCTCTGCTGAGATTCAATGCTCTAGTTCCCTGATCAGCTGCTACGGAAAAAACAACACACCAGTCCTGATGGGGACAGATCTCACACTATATATATGTGTGTGTATACTGTATATCCAAGGGCAAAAAAGGCACTGAACACGTTGATTTTTTGAAAAGCGTAGTAGGCTATGGGGTAAGTTGTCACATTAAACAAGCTATGATAGCATTTTAGACAAATTTGAAACTTTAAACACTTCTGAAACACACACACAGAAGATAATCCTAAAAGATAATCCAAAAAGATAAGAAATGAGGGAGTGGGGGAACACAATTATGTTACAGCTAAATATATATAATATAACATGAAAAATATGGCAGTGTGGCTTATTTTTACTATAGAGCAAAAATCTAATCATTTACACTACTGTTCAAAAGTTTGGGACAGTATTTTTTTTTATGAATACTTTTTGTCAGCAAGGACACGTTAAATTAGAATTGACAGCAAAAATCCTTCTCTTTTGAAATTTTCTATAAATCAAAAAATCCTGAAAAACATGCATCAAGTTTTCCACAAAAACATTAAGCAGCTTTTTTTTTATCATTAATAACAAGAAATGCTTATTTTCATATTAGAAAGATTTCTGATCTGACTCTAACGACTGGAGTAGAGATGCTGAAAATTTAGCTTTGACATCACATTTAAAACTGGAAAAATATTTCACAATATTGCTGTGTTTACTGCACTTACTTAGCTTGGAAGATGAAAGGAATTCGATGTTTAAAGTGAACATACATACATGCAAGAGAACCATTTGTGTAATTGGACTTTTTACTCAAAACCTCAGTTTCAAGGTCTTTGTGAAAAGTTATGTTCCTGTGTGACAACAAGCACCAGTCTCTACTACTACAGCATACTGTGATTCAAAAAAATAAATAAATAAATAAATAAATTGGGGAGTTCCGCAACAGTTTCTTTTATATCTTACAACACAGAAAATCAAGTCTGCTGATGAAAAATATAACAGGCACAAACGTCTTAAATTCTTCAGCAGCTCTCAAAAATGCCTCTGCTCCTCTTTGCACCGAAACTCCAAATTACAGCATGTAAAATTGTAAAATTCAATGAGCCGTGGCACTGTTAAATATCCCAAGGCTTACTAAAGCAGAAAAAAAAGCAGAGAGGAAGCAATACACTGATTTCCACAGCCATAGTCTTTGACTTTCCATTTGATATCTGTGCTTTCCAAAACACCTTCCAGGGGTCATAGGACATCTGTCTGCATGATGTCACGTAAAGCAATGTTTTGACTTTGACTTTATTTTTTCGTATAAGCAAAGACAGCCGGTTCTCCCGGCAAAAGAGCTTCCATTCATGCCTGTTTTTTTTCCATGATGCAAACAGACCAAACAAGAGAGATCACCTCCAGAGGTCAAAGCAATCTGCATTTTATTGTCTTACACACTAACTGTTAATATTACCTCTAAGCAGAGCAGATATCTGCTACGGCATGAGCTGTTCAGAGCCCGAGAGAAGTGAACGCAGATGCAATCCAGCGCGAACATGGGCATGACAGAGGCAGCAGTATCCTCGGGGCCTACTGCCAGCATCTTACACTAGAACTATGCACCTGCTGCCAAAACGTGTTGTCCACACACACATATACAAGCAGAATATACACCGGCAAGCACATGGAGCCACGCAGAACTGTCTGGCTTTCTTATATTTTCAAAAACATAAACAGATACCTTGCAGAATGATAGTAACGTAATATGACAGATAACGATTTTTAAATGTTACTAAAGGTCTGCCTCAAATCCGAATTTTTGACTAAAATTTGCACATCACTGCTGAAAAGAGCAACGCATTTTTATCAACTGGCATGATCTCTTCAGAGGTGTTGTGTATAGATTTACATATATAGATGGAAATATATATATTTAGTGGGTTGACTTTTAACTGAATATGTATTTTCATTTCAAAATATGTGTCCAAGCAATGACTTTAGACAATGCACTCTTCTTAAGAATGGGAGAAAGTGCAATATGTCGGAATGAGTCACGCCGTAAATAGAGCCAATCATCGTCAATGCAGCTGCCGTTAGAAACTAAGGTTGCTAGGAAACCATCAGTGTTCTGAGATGTGCATTCACGACTGCACGTGGTCCGAGAATTTTGTCATGATTCAAACATTTAGAAATTAAATTTATGAGACTTGTGATTTTACAAATTCATGATTGCTATCAGATTTCATTCAAATATGAAATTTAACCGTAAGCTTGGTGAGCTGCTTTGGAGAAATTGATGTACTAATGTTGAATAATGTTATGTTCACAGAAGTGTACTTCCATGACTGAATCAGCTGCCACAAAGGCGTTTCAAAGATGGCTGCCGAGTGAAATAACTTGCCTTGAAGGGACTTTGTCCAAGCCTCTGTTAATAATTCAAAATGTCACATTTGAACTAGCAGTGATAGCTTGGGCTGTTTCTGAAAAGTAACAAGGATGTAGTATGAAATTGCTTTTATGCAACAGTTCAATAAACAAGAAGTTTATATTCAGTAACTTGTTTTTCAGAATATTGAGAATACTGTTTTTGTTCCACCAACGGAAACAAAGCTGTTGTAAATGATTCGATGACTCACTCAGAACACTAGCCATTTGTTTTGTTTCTGAATATATACAGAAATATATATATTCTGACCGTATACCCACACCACATATATATGTTTTTTTGCCCATATAGAACAGTGTACAGATTACAGGAAATGGATCAGGAAAGGATCCTGGGTCAGGACTCAAACTCAGGTCACCCAAAATACTACTGCATTTTTGAACAAATTGGTTTAATTTGACACCTGTAATTATATTTATAGCACACATTCACTGGTTATAGTAATACCCATCTGTATATTTATATTCATTGTACATATTACCTGTAAATCCTTTTATAGTAATAACCATCTCTCTATATATTTTGTGTACATCTCCATTTCCTGCACTTATGCAACCATTGTATATATCCTGCACTTGCTGTTATTGCACTTCTGGTTAGACCTAAACTGCATTTTGTTGCCTTGTACATGTACTTGTGCAATTACAATAAAGTTGAATCTAATCTAATCTAATCAAACATCTCATTAATAAATTCAGTCACTTGTTGTCACCTATTGGAATAACATGAAACCTGCTGAAAGGGCTACTGAAAAATCCCAACCACAAATAAACAGACTGATAGTCTGTCTAGAATGCGCAAAAAGGAGTAATATAAACTGTTGGACTTGGTTTAAATTTTCTACTCTTTAGTGTTCTGTCTTAGTTTCACTGGATTGTTTTCTCTCCCACTGGGCATAATGTATTCTTGTCAATGCGAGACGTAATGTTATGAATTAACATTTTCAGTGTATTAATGACGTCCTGGTGTGAGCATTGTACTGTATCGATTTACATTTCAAAAAGAAATAAAGTTCTAAATAAAAGCAAGCTGTAAAATCAAATGTGAAAGCTGTGAATTATTCCTTCTGTTCTTATAAATACAGAATTGGTTCAACAGAAACATCTCTTCATATGCTTTAGCCTGACTCTGACTGTCATTGCTCATTTTTGAGGCCATATTTCTATCTCAATCCAGAGAGAATAACGTTTTTCAGATGAATTTGTGATTAAATGGAAAGAGTCCGATGGGAGGGTGAACAAGAAAGCAGGGAGGGAAACTTCAAGCAGTGAATAAGTTATAAAAGTTTTATACGTCACTCAACACGGCCCAGCTGATTTGGTGTAAACTGAGGTGATATGTAAGATATGTGCAACAAGGGACAGAGTTACAGGTTAGAGGGAGGAGCTTCAGGTCCATCTCCTCAGGGAATGTCTAGCAGAAAGGTTTCTTGCATATTTAACCAGGACTGTACTCTACTGATGAGATAAGACTTTCACCACGCTCATTTCAGCACATTCCTTCACTGGGACACACAGCTTCATACTGGGATACATAGAGGCAGAGTCAGGACTGCATGTTTATATATATATTTATATAAAATATGATGAAACTTTACCAAGGCTAATAACGTTGGTGGTTTCTGCAGCAATGTGAGTAATGAGAGGTGAAAGACACAACCGCTCTAATTAAAAGTACACAGGGAAAAAAAGCACAAACCACCAGAGAAAATCATTTAGCCGTGAAAATATGATCAGACAGTTAGGGATGCAGTTGGTTGGATAAAATAAGGGGGCAAAATATATTTTCCACTCAAAGAGATATTCCCCACTGTTCTGAACGTGAGTAATGTAGATTTATATGGTGGTCAGAAAAGATTAGAGATTTTAATCAGACCCAGATCTTATTGGAATATCAAATAGAATTAATTGGATTTTCTGCCTTTTTATAACGTGATTAATGTGGCCAGTCCTTGTCGTTTTAAGCAGCTGGGTGCCTTAAGAGCCTCAGCACTTTACTGTATTTTCCCCAGCATGCTTCACTCTCATGGGTGGAGAGGAGCAATAAAAGTCATACTCATAACAAATAGGGTTGACAGCGTATGAACTGAGTGGGTTGATTAATTCAAAGGTCATAAGTCATAGCTAATCTGCTGAATTGTGTAATGTTAATCAAATAAGATTGGGTTTGGTTTGCCTCGGGAAGGAGAGCACTTCTGTTATTGCCTTGTCGTTTACCTGAGCACATCCTTGAAGGGATTTTCAGATTCAGTTATTACATTTAGAAAATTTGAATGCATGAAGGAGAAGGTCTGAGTTTGTTGCGGGTGGGGAGAATAGACAATGCATTGAATTTCTTACTGGGAAGATAAGTGTTAGCAAATTGCACTGTGTTTGAAGGCAACTGACAGTTTCCACAATGAGGGGACCTTGTTTAAAAACAAAAAATGCAAATTTAATGTAAATTAAGCTAGTTTGAGACATATTGTAGTTAGTCAAACTTTACCTTTTCCAAAAAATAAGTATTAATATATATTTTATGTAATAATTAAAGAGCCAAGAGCTCTGAGGTGGACGAGGTAACCTTAAAAAATAAATTTGACACCAAGCTGCACACAATTTGTACCCAATTTGCAGATAAAAAGTTTGAAAAGACTCAAAATTGTTGCATAATTAGATTTTCTGTAAAACCACAAAATGTTGAAACAAACATACAGCAGAAAAAATTTGCTGGCAGCTATTTGCATGCAATTATGAGGAAAATATCAACAAGAAATGGAGAATTAGAGCAATGATCCACACAGTTCCAAAGCCCTTTTATGAAAGACCATGCTTTTGGCCATGGCATAACCTTCCCATTTAAATCCAACAATTATGTCTTGACTTGCTTCTCTTCTATTCTCTTCAAGCCTTTATTTACAGACTAATTTCTTATTTATATTTTAAACAAACACAAATGGAAAGACAACGTTAGACATAACATTAAGCTGGAATAGCTCTATAAAACTGGAGTGTGACTCTCTGCGTAGCTTTAAATCTATAGGACATTTTAACAGCATGTACACTTACTCTGTAAAGATCAGGTGGAAGTAAATACCCACAGCACAGCCTGATCACGTTCTACTTTTCTCTGCTTTTCTACTCAAGCAGAGCCCAGAGGAGATGTTCTCACGTCTTTAACTCTCTAACTGCTTTCTGGCTCAGGTGGTCCAGCGCTGAAGTGAGAAGCTGTAATTGGCACGCAGTGCTTCCGTGAATATCCATATTTATCTTCAGGATAACACCTCACGCGCACTGCAATCTCCAATCCCATGGTGAGAAAGTGATTTACGTGCCCTCCCCCTTTTCTCTCTCTATTAAACTATCTCTCTCTTCCAGTCTTTTCCCGCCTTCACAATAGGTAATCAGCGGGTCATTCTGATTGGCTCTGAAAGCTGCCGCTGTTTAATGAGAAGAAGAGGGCATGTGGGTGAGGAGACAACAGGTGGAGCATCCGTCTCACGCGCTGCAGCTGGGGATGCACCTCTGTTTCCGCCAGCTGTCGGGCCTGGATAATAATCATTAAATCTGCAGGCCTGCAAATCATCTTCGTACAACACAAGCAAGGCTGCCATGAAGGACTTGCGCATTTTGCCTCATTTGGCGAGAATTTTTTCTCGTAAAACGAGGGATGGGTTTTGCTCATTTCGCGGCGGCGCAGTTTCAGAATGACATGCCAGCGTAATTACTGAAATCCACCTGGACTTTGGCAAAGCATGTGAACAGACGGGGGAAGAAAAGGCGGTTGAATGAATGTCACAGTGTAATCTGAATTGGGAGGCCGTAAAAGGCTTTCTTTAAGCTTGGCATGCAGTGAGATGGAATTTATTGCTAAGGGCACACAAATATACTGAGTTAAATTGATTTAATTCAGTAGGTGTTGCTGTGTGAAGTTGTTGCCCTGAAAGCCCAATGCTATGTCCACCTTCATTAGGCTGCAATCTATCATCATCGGATTGGCCGCTTTTCTGGAAATGACTAGGCAGAGGTCTAGATGGCTGAAACCACCCAAAGCAAAACAACAACTGACAAACACTTTTTAAAGGGTGCAAAATAATCTGTAGCCTTTTGCCGCTTCGTCTAACGTCTCTACTCCCGAAATGAATCTAAGAAAAGACCACAGGAAAGAAAAATCGCCAGTGCGATCTCTTTAATAACCCAATTGTTTCTGCTAGACAACGATATTAAATGCTCAAATCACCTCCTTATAAGATTTTTCTCCTGATTTTTCTCAGACACGTGTCCTCTGGAGTTTCAAAAGAGATAGCAACAACGACTCTGTGATTAGATTTGCCAAGATATAAACTCTAACATCTTTCATCAAATTATTCCAAGATCAAATCATCTGAACGGTGATATCTGGTTCATTTTGTAGCTCTGTACTCTTACTCTGTCAAATGCACCTCCTTTCTTTCTCAGAACTCAACAACAAAGATGGCCTAGGGATAATATGAGAAAGTTATGAAATAAATGAAATGTGTGTATATTTTCAAAATTGACCAAAAATGTATAAATAGAAACCAGCTCATTTTTGAACGAATATGGAGCTTGAATTTTTCAAGTGTTATATATGTACCGTAATTATACCCATATGTATGTAAACCTCAATGAAATTAACGCTAAAAGTGTTCTGAGCAAACAGAGGTCTCATCCACTGTGCAGTGAGAGAGTCTAATTGGAGCGTTACCATACAGTGTAGCCAACAAACTGTGTGAATATTGGCACATTTTTAATAAGTAGAAGCTAGTACTGTATGTTTTCCGGCAACTTCAGAGACAGTTTCTATGGCAACTGTGCTCTTTATCTCCACACTGCAAGGGAATATCAGTTGATTTCCCAAAGATTTCTAATGAAAGTAGTGCTCTTTGATCATGTGACCTCTTAAATAGGCATCAGACAAATGATATAAAACAATCCCCAGCCCTTAATTATGGACAGATGCTTGCTCTGAGGTAAGCCTGTGCCAGCCAAAAGTGAAATTTATGGTTCATCGTGGCAGAAATGCTTAGAGGCCCTTAAAGTCTGATGCATTAAAACCCATCTTGGCAGCTGGTGCAATCTGCAGTCAATAGAATTTAAAAGACATTTTACTTAATTATCTCCTGAACTTTGAACAACTATAGGAGTCCTTAATGGTATTCCGGAAAAGCAGGGATCGATGATGCACATTAGCAAGATATTGGTCATAGAAACTCTGCCCTTTTGGCTTTGTCATGTTCAGGTCTTATTTGGTGGCTATAATATGTATTAACAGTGGCAGGTTCTTGTTAAGCGCTTGGTCACTTTCAGCATCAAAAATGCTCCAGATGCCTGCTAAAATCTTCCTCCCTGTTAAGCATCAAAGCTATTCCGCTGAACCAGGAAATGGACAGATGGTTGCAAGAGTTGAGTTGAAAACGTTCCCTCAGACTTTCCACAGAATATTCCACAGTGCTGATGATATTTTTTGTATATAAAATATTTACTATATATATATATATATATATATATATATACAGGGAGTGCAGAATTATTAGGCAAATGAGTATTTTGACCACATCATCCTCGTTATGCATGTTGTCTTACTCCAAGCTGTATAGGCTGGAAAGCCTACTACCAATTAAGCATATTAGGTGATGTGCATCTCTGTAATGAGAAGGGGTGTGGTCTAATGACATCTACACCCTATATCAGGTGTGCATAATTATTAGGCAACTTCCTTTCCTTTGGCAAAATGGGTCAAAAGAAGGACTTGACAGGCTCAGAAAAGTCAAAAATAGTGAGATATATTGCAGAGGGATGCAGCAGTCTTAAAATAGCCAAGCTTCTGAAGCATGATCATCGAACAATCAAGCGTTTCATTCAAAATAGTCAACAGGGTCGCAAGAAGCGTGCGGAAAAACCAAGGCGCAAAATAACTGCCCGTGAACTGAGAAAAGTCAAGCGTGCAGCTGCCAAGATGCCACTTGCCACCAGTTTGGCCATATTTCAGAGCTGCAACATCACTGGAGTGCCCAAAAGCACAAGGTGTGCAATACTCAGAGACATGGCCAAGGTAAGAAAGGCAGAAAGTCGACCACCACTGAACAAGACACACAAGCTGAAACGTCAAGACTGGGCCAAGAAATATCTCAAGACTGATTTTTCTAAGGTTTTATGGACTGATGAAATGAGAGTGAGTCTTGATGGGCCAGATGGATGGATTGGTAAAGGGCAGAGAGCTCCAGTCCGACTCAGATGCCAGCAAGGTGGAGGTGGAGTACTGGTTTGGGCTGGTATCATCAAAGATGAGCTTGTGGGGCCTTTTCGGGTTGAGGATGGAGTCAAGCTCAACTCCCAGTCCTACTGCCAGTTTCTGGAAGACACCTTCTTCAAGCAGTGGTACAGGAAGAAGTCTGCATCCTTCAAGAAAAACATGATTTTCATGCAGGACAATGCTCCATCACACGCGTCCAAGTACTCCACAGCGTGGCTGGCAAGAAAGGGTATAAAAGAAGAAAATCTAATGATATGGCCTCCTTGTTCACCTGATCTGAACCCCATTGAGAACCTGTGGTCCATCATCAAATGTGCGATTTACAAGGAGGGAAAACAGTACACTTCTCTGAACAGTGTCTGGGAGGCTGTGGTTGCTGCTGCACGCAATGTTGATGGTGAACAGATCAAAACACTGACAGAATCCATGGATGGCAGGCTTTTGAGTGTCCTTGCAAAGAAAGGTGGCTATATTGGTCACTGATTTGTTTTTGTTTGGTTTTTGAATGTCAGAAATGTATATTTGTGAATGTTGAGATGTTATATTGGTTTTACTGGTAAAAATAAATAATTGAAATGGGTATAAATTTGTTTTTTGTTAAGTTGCCTAATAATTATGCACAGTAATAGTCACCTGCACACACAGATATCCCCCTAAAATAGCTAAAACTAAAAACTACTTAAAATATTGATACAAAAATATTCAGCTTTGATATTAATGAGTTTTTTGTGTTCAGTGAGAACATGGTTGTTGTTCAATAATAAAATTAATCCTCAAAAATACAACTTGCCTAATAATTCTGCACTCCCTGTATATATATATAGTCGCCATGATTTACTAATTCATTCACTCGTTTTGATTTAACCAAAACAGGGGAACAAGTTATTACAACATGGCCATGACTTAATAAAACAAGGGAACAAATGATTATATCGTGCACAAAATTTACTTAAAATGTGATGACATATTAGTAAGTCGTGGGAATGAATTGTTAATTTATGGTCACGATATACTTTTTTTTTTTTGTAGTTTCATATGACTTTGAAAAACCTTTAAGTGTCAATTTAATGACTCAATTTCAATAAAAAAAGACCATATAATGTCTATGACATTTTGGTTGCGCCGAACATGAAAGAAGATGTTTTAAAGAAACAGGTGGTAGCCAAACAGTTTTGTTGATTTACCATTTACTTCACTAAACACTACGGTAAGCCAAAAAATCTTATGTATACTTTTATATTCCACAGAAGAAGGAAAGTCATATAGATTTGGACCGAGATGAGGGTGACCCCCATATTTAATTAATTCTCCCAACACCTTTCAGTGCACTGATCTTAATCATTATTTCCATGTTTCCAAATAAAAATAGTTTAGTTACAAATATTACATTTAAGAAAATGAATTCATAATATCACTTTCAGTTATTAATTTTACAAACAAAACTAAACTAAATTAACAAACAAAAAAATCTGCGGGAGAAGCATATTCAATTAATTATTTATATGAACTGCATTTTTTATATATTTGTGAAGAGATGTTCTTCCAACTAACCAAAATTACAATTCTGTTCATCTGCCACCATCTTTTATTTGAAGTTCAAGTTTTATGTAAGTGTCTTGGTGGCCTGACAAAAGAACACAACAAATATCTGATATATGCAGTTCGGAAAGTGCACAGTTCACGCTATGTGCGTGCTAAAATAAGGACCCTCGTCCTCAACCCAGTCTTTCCTTTGTGATTCTGTCAGAGAAAAAAATATTCTCTCGGATACTTCTCACCATGAACAAGATAAGTCTGTCAGAAATAAAAGAAGGCTCTCTGTCCGTATGCGATACACACAGATAAATTGCCCAGCAGATTCAAATAGGGGATTGATGTGGAGCAGGATGGAACTGAAGGAAACCTGAAGAGTGGACTGTTTGAATTGACATGTGGGCATGAAGTATTATTTACTGTGATGAACAAGCCACACAGTCAGATTATAAATGAGCTTTTCCCCAGGAGAGGGTAAACAGTGACACACTTGACACAAAGACAGACATGGTGTTTGCGTTCACAGCTTTTTCCTCCTCTACAGCCATATGTACAGCGCCACACGATGAATGATATCACCTTTGCTTCCCATTTCATTTCCAGGAAGACATCCCATTTTAGAGAATATCCCAATCTGTTTGAATTGTCTTTGGTGAGCAGATGAAGACATTAATCAAATCTACAAGTATGAGACAGTTTCTCTTTATTTATTTATTTATTTATTTTTTCTTCCAGAGGCCAAAACCATTTTCTGGCAGATGGTAGTTTAGCTGTTTCTATGTACCTGCACCTGTTTCTCAATTTATTTATACAATTTCTGTCTCAAAACATTTCTAATATCCCATCCTATTCTGTCCCCGCAAGGCAATAGGTGAAATCTTGAAACTTGATAAACAAACCGTTGCAACTGGCCATGTTTCCAGCCATCTTGATTCCAGACGTATTCGAGATTTAAAAATATTGCTTAATACTTAATAAAAACAATGCAGCTCTGAGACGAGTCATGACATTATAATTTTTGAGGCAAAAAGAGTATTTGAAAAGATACAAAGTGCAATTAATTAACCTTTTTTTTATAGGATAATGAAATACACAGCTGACAAAGTTACAAATAAACATGTATGAGTTGTTTAAGAGTCTTAGGGGATATACTTAATTTTGCCTTTCTCGAAGCTTTGTGAGACTGGGGGGTTAAACACATTTGTTGCATTTGTTTTTTTTGTTTTTTTTTTACATATTAGCAATGATGCTGTAAAAAAATGAGTAAATATTTTTATATTAAAATTAATTGGATTAAACTTTTAGTTCTGAAACTCTTTCATTATCATCATACTCACCAACATCTCCACCAAAACTATTATTATTGGCCTTATTGTATTACAGTTTACAAACACACACTTGTTTTTTAACTATGCATTTCACAACTAAATTGTGCATGTCAGAACTACAAACACAGCATTCACAGTGAGTCAGCATTTAGTTCATTCACAGAAAGATTTGATAGAAACCAGAAATAGAAAGTATTGATCATGAAGAGAGTAAGAAATCCCTTGTACATCTTTTATATAGCTGAGGACATTTCAGTTCAGAAAGACAATCCCATACCAACAATACAAACATATAAAACACGTGAGATCTTCAAATACATACAAATTACCTAGAAGTTAAAGACTTTACAGCTAATAAATCAATGTCTTAACCGAGCGTCAAAACTGACTCTTGGCTTTTCCCAACAGACTTTTGGATTTCCCTTCCAGCCAAAAGCTTTATTAAGAACTGCACATGGAAGTACACTACTGAACTCATGCTTTAAATTAAGACTCTACCCTGAAATACTCTTATGCAGTGTATTTGAACTGACACACAAGTATTATGTTGGCTTTGGAGTCATTTCAGAGGCCTTGTAGTTCCCATGTGGACTAATTACACTGATTGCAATATGGACGTTTCATTCAATAGGAAGCAATTTTACAGTGAGTGTGTGGAGCATATGCAAGCATCAGCTCTTGCTTGACATGCAGAGTGATCAGGAATATTGATTCTGTTAAATACAATGACACTGTGATGCAGTGGCGGACTGGCCTTCTGGAGGATCAGGAGTTTTCCCAGTGGGCCACCATACAATGTGGGCTGGCCTGTTGCTCCGTAAATATATATAAAGAATGATTTATACTAAATTTAGCTTACGTAGTCTATAATTCTGTCAGCCCAGACGAATAGCCCATGCGGCCTACTGGACTGAAAAATTCTAATCAATTTATAGTGATCAGAACGGCTCAGTGAAGCGTTCTAAAAGCGCTTGTCAATGTCAAAATGTTTGAAACAGCTAATCAAATCGAAGGAGGTAGGATTTACCGTTCACAGAAGCTGAGCAGCTTTTGAGAATGTGAGCTGAGGTAACATATAAGCAGCTGACCATGACGAGACAATTCACCAATATTTACAGACTGTATACAATAAAAAATGTTAAACGAACAACATTCATTTCAGGGATGCAACTACTGCCCAAATCTCAGATTAGACTTACTTGGTATTTGTCAAACAATACATGAAAAAATATTAAGACAGCAGTTTTCAACTTTAGCAGACATAGAATCAGAGTGAATGTTTGTGTATTGTTTTCAGGATATATATATATATATATATATATATATATATATATATATATATATATATATATATATATATATATACACACACTGGTGGTCATTAGTTTTAAATAAATTACTTTTTAATAAAAAAATACTTTTGTAATTTTTGAAAGAAGACAGAAAGCACAGTAAGTAATGTATTGAAATATTGTGTTTTAAAATAACTGTTTTGAATTTTAAAATGGAATTATTTATTTCTGTGATTGCAAAGCTTAATTTTCAGGACCATTACTCCAGTCTTCAGTCTTACACGATCCTTCAGACTGATTTACTGATTTACTGTTTAATTAATATCATAATGTTTTAATTTGTAAATTATAATAACATTTCACAATATTAGTGCATTTTTCACCATTATATGAATTCAAAAACATCATAAGCATTCATATTTCTGTGTTGTGTTATTTTTTTTTTTAAGTCAGTGGTGTTAAAAATTGCTCTGTGATGTACATAAAGTAAAAACCTTCAAGAAGAATCACATTTTATGGATACTGATCTGAAAGAATATGCATGTTCATGTATACATATTCAACAGTCAGGTACACATGAGAAAATGACAGAGGGAGAGAGAGAGAGAAAGAGAGATTGACTAACTTAATCAATAAAAGAACCTCAGAAGTGAGCATTGACAAACACGTTATGTATCACTAGCTTTAATGGATTCAGCAGGTACATAGCCATGCTACTCTGCATCCTGAACTATAATTACTTCGAAGGAGGGATGGTGAAGATGATGGAAGGGGTAACGTTCAATACCCCTTATGCTCTTTGACGAGGAGCCTGATCACTAAAGGATTTTCCCATAATAAGAGTGCCGGCAGCAAACCGCACAGTAATTTCTAGAAATGGACAATAATGGAAAAATGAAAGCGCTCAGTTAAAGAGACACTTCCAACTGATCTCAGTGTATAGGTCAATGATATATAAGTACTAAAGACTGCAAAAAATTCTAGTAGCAATAACATATTTTCATGATACTTTGAAAACATGCACCTGCACACATCTCAATTATCATTTGCAATAATACAAATAAATAAACATAAATAAATAAGAATCTAGTTGTCTCAATGGCAAAAGTAAAATAAATTAAATAAATAAATATAAATAAACTAAATTAATTAATTATCCATGATATAATGTCTTTTGATTTCCTAGAATTTTATTTCTATTTTAATTAAATAATTTCATGCCAAAATATTTAAGAAATTCATTATTTTAATGAGAATTTTATACATTTATTATAATTGTATCACCCTGAAATTTTCTAATTCATGCCCAAAAATATATTATATAACATAATCATATCAGTTTGAATATATAAATATATATATATATATATATATATATATATATATAAATAAATAATAGTATTAAAATATAAATATATATGTCCATATTGCAATCAGTGTAATATATTCATAGTCACAGAACAACTGCTTACAAGTCAGTGCATGTGTGTGCATTTTTAATAAATTGTATTTTTGACTAAATTTATAGATAAGAAAAAATAAGCTCCACTTCATTGACCCATGTCATAGCCGCATTGATTCAGTTATATTAAATACAGTTTTGACTTAATTAAAACCAGTTCATGCTTTTGGCAAGATTCCATATCTATTGAAAAACTAATTTGCACATACTTTCCAGAACTGTAGCTTTCACTACCTACATTATTTATGTTATTTATTATTTAAGTTATTTATACCTACATATAATCTCTTTTACCAACATTTCCAAAACACTTGTCCCGCTTAGTCAATGTTATTTTATCCTAATAGCTTTGAAAGCATTATTTACATTTAATACAGCTGCGACTGACAGTGACATCTACAGCGTTAAAGTTACAATCTCCAAAGCAAACCCTGTAACAGTGCTTGTAGTGTTGGAACGGACCATGCCGCTCGGTAATCGCTAGCCACGCGGTTAATGACTCATACAAGCTGCTGATTCAAGGTGAAGCTGTTAATGCCATTTGTGTGCTTTCCAAGAGATACAATCGCAACAACTGTGCAATCTTTACTTTTCTAAATTGAAATAAAACAGCACTCAAGGGCAAAGGCTGTAAAGACATCAGCTTTGTAATTTCAGCCTTATCTGCAAGTTCCAGTCACTTATTTAACACACTGTAGAGGCCACCGGATGCTCACTGAAACCTCCATTTTCCCCTTCCTAACATTTCCTTCAGATTTTAATTACTTGTCAATTTCAAGCTGTCCCAAGGCTTAACACTTGCTGTCAGCTCCTAGTCAGTCCCTCCCAACACGCTAGTGTATTGCTGCCAAGAGCTATTGTGCTTTGGATAAGAAAAGAGAATGAGAACCTTCAAAAACAGACCTAGTCTTGAACCTCAGTATTACTGAATTAAAGACCCTGAAGCATTCAGGTGTAGTAAAAATCTTTGTTTGCTACAAGATATATCCAGCTGCTAATGTGCGTTCAACCGCAAGGGACATCGCCACAGGCTTACAACATCTCCATCAATTTAAAATCAAAAGGCTACCGTCTCAATGTGTAAACAAGAAACATCTATCAAAAGTACATACTTCATATCGTAACAAATCAAAGCACAATATGCCACTTCAGTCCAACAGGCTCTCAGTGGTGTTCAGGACCACGGACAGCACCTCCTTCTCTATTCAACCTCCTCCGCCTCATTTCTGGAGGACTGGCATATGAATAAAAATTGGCTCTTGTATCATCTAAGCTATGTATAAGTGCCTATGCATGTAGCTTTCCTAAATTACAGCTTTAAAAAAATGGTGTCTTATGAATAAAACATGCATTACTAAAATGAATCAGATGCATGTTTATTTGGAGCCAATGAAATTGCTTGCTCAACATTTCAATAGCATGGTTCATTGTTTTGCAGTAAGCTAAAAATTTCCCCTGAAACCCTCCAGCTTCACCTGCCTAGATCTGCCTTGAGATGTATGCGTTTATTTATGGAGCAGCAGCATATCTTACATGCTCCCATCTATCTCTGTGTGTGTGTGTGTGTGTGTGTGTGTGTGTGTGTGTGTGTGTGTGTGTGTGTGTGTGTGTGTGTGTGTGTGTGTGTGTGTGTGTGTGTGTGTGTGTGTGTGTGTGTGTGTGTGTGTGTGTGTGTGTGTGTGTGTGTGTGTGTGTGTTGATTATTGCTGCTGATATATGTATATAGATGCAGATACAAGATATATATTATATACTACAACACTTTTTTCAGAAAGTATACACTAAAGTGCTAAAAAAATAACCGTTGAGAGTTTTATAAAATGTTTTATAAATGTTTTTTTCTATTCATCAGAGTCATGGAAGAATGCATGACATATTAAGCAACTGTTGTCAAAATAAATAATAATGAAAATATTTCTTGAGCAGCAAACCATCATATTAGAATGATTGCAAAAAAGTGATGTCGAAAATTCAGCTTTACAGTAGGAAATTACATTTTAAAATGTATTGACAAAAGAAACAACTATTTTAAATTGTAATAATATTTCACAGTTTAACTGTATTTTTGATTAAATAAACGAAGCCCTGGTGGACATAAGCATAACATCTTCCCATCCCCAAACTTTACATACGTGAAACAGTTCTGATTAAGAGTTATTAATACCTTAACAGCCAAGGCAATGTGGAAACAAATTCAGTAGTTATTTTATTAGCTTACTTACAAAACTCCACTTGTACCACAGTTATAGCAGACACAGAAACAACTGAAGCTATAATTTAAAATATCTCCCATAATTTAGATTGCTACAAATCTGCTTCTGCCTTACCAGAGTAAATATTCTCTTTTATTCTTCTCTGTACCTTGATCACAGGGTTCATTTCTCAGAATGATCATTCAGAACTGTCTTTATCCATTATCAACACACTCAGTGGTGCTGTAAAAGCCCTCCATCTCATATGCAACCAAAATTGTACTTGTATTTTATGACTCAATGTATAAAGTGAGCACATTGGGGTGGCTACATAATTTATCCTTCGTTATGCCATATGTGATTGCTTCGGGCATAAAGGATGCTTTTTATAAAGCCAGATAATATGATATTAATATGAGAGTTGCATTTCCAACACTGCACATGTAGACATACGGTCTTTTCACCCCCATCTTGCCATCTTTCTCTCACTCTGTCTATCTGTCTGTCTGTCTATCCATCTCTCTCTCTTTCTCTGTATCCGGGGCACGATTGCTCTCTCCTCCACAAAGAGCCTGGCTCAGACACCTTGCATACAAAACAGCTGACTCAATCTTCAAGCTGCATAATCAAGATAAGAGAGACAGAGAGAGACAGAGAGCGAGAGAGAGAGAGAGAGAGAGAGAGGGAGACACACATCTAACAAATGATGTTTTAGTTTTTTTGAACCAGCGCAACGCTTTGTTCAACGTTAGGTTATGGTTAGGCACAGCTCTTGAGTAAATCCTCCTGACGAAAGTCCAGAATAATTTCGATTGCCTTTTACCAATTAATTAAAGTAAGGGTGGAGATTTTCAGAGTGTCTGAAGCCTAAAGAGTGCGATTCACCCTCCGTCATCTATGTAGAGGTTGTAAAGCTGGTGGAGGTTTTTTTCTCGTGGCATTTAGAGCTATCGACTATTTCTAACTTTCTAACCAATGTTAATCAATAAATAATGTTGTTTTTTTCTTAATAACAGTTGCTATATACATTGTTACAATATTTTTTTTTCATGTTGTGGATTTGACTCAGAATCTGGATAAGGGTCCTTGGATCTAAATAAATGTTGAAATTGCCTTCTTCAATTGAATACCATTAATTATTTAGACTGCAATAATACTTTTCAAGAACCTTTTATGGTCAAAACAAAGCAGTTCAGGGAATGATCTCCCGGTAGTTCTTTTGTACGTTGCATTTGAGAAAGCTCTTAAAATCTAAACATTTTTGTTTTGAGACATCTGAGAGTCATTTATAAAACTCAAAATACAAATTCTCCCATTTAGTAAAAAACTAAAAAGGTTTGTCCTGATAAATGTGTTTGAGTCTTTTGAGGGGGATAGGTGCTTACAAACTGAGACACTGTCGCTCTGATCGCTGATTGAGATTCTTAAAATACACTGCTCTGACTGTAGCATGACGGACTAAGCTCTTTTCTTACTTTATGAACTGTGTTACTTGGTGACCTAATATGCTTTGAGTCTCAAAGTTCATGTACAGCTATGCCGATCAAGGTGAAGAAAACGCATATCCAAAGGGATGCACAAATTTCACAGTTTAAAGCATGAGACACTAAATTTCACAGATAACTAGGCATTTTCACTGATTTGCCTCAGTATACAGTCTTGTTAAACAGATTATGTTTGCCTTTTTTCATGTCCTTTCTTTTAAAAACCCTTTTAAAGCTTGTTTAGCACTTAAAAACAGTATGCTTGTAAAGTGCGTTATCTCCAAGTTTTATGAAGTCACTAGTGTCACATTATACTTCATATAAATCTTGGAATTCGGACTTAACCATTGTATGTCTGGCTCATAAATTCAATCTTAACTCAATTATTATATCTGAATAATTTATTAGACTATTAGCTTCAAATTATTTCTTAATTTAGTTTTCAGAGAGACACTCCTGCACACACACCTCTCCAATTCAACAGCAACACTACGCAAAACTGGTAAACTAGTTGTATTTTAGATATACAGCAAGCTGCACACTTTCCCGGTTAACCATTCTGGGAATAGATGAACACTGGTATCAGACTGGAAAACTTTCAGAGCTGTGTCGGTGTAAACACGATTAGCAGCGATAAGCAGCGATAAGCGTATTTGGCATGTACAGATTGCACATATACTCACTTATATACGCACATATATTCACTAAAATTTAGCGACTAAGCACTGAAAAGGGCCATCATCTGTCATTTTTATGTCTAAAGGCGAACTCTAGCGGCAAACCAAACCTATCTGCTGTCCAGGGTCTGAAATATTCGGCGACATTCTAGAGATGTTAGCGAAAGCACGAGACATTCAATCCTGTAACATCTCGAAGTGAGACGCTTTAGAGTTCAACTACCCCTAAACTAACATTCATATACTGTTTCCTAGGTCAGTGCAGCTTAGAATTTCATATATTACCTCACAAATGCATCATGTCAGTATGTGTCAGATTTTTCCAATCAGAATATCAAATGACTCCAAAAACAAAAGCGCTCACAACTGAACGTTGATAAGCAACCACGCGAATTCATGGTCGTTTTGAGTCTGTTAAAGCGCACGGGCAAACTCAACACATTAGACGATGCATTTCTAAGTTAGACAAGTCATTTCACCGAGGCATTTGTTGCAAATACGCGGGTGTACAAAAGCCACATGGACAACTTACATGTCTCAGCCTACACTTGTACTCCTTTCGTTTCTCGTCCAACAAAACCGACGATAGAAGCGCCGTAGATGCGACATTCCAAAGCATTTCTCACTCACCTTTTTTCGCAGAGCGAAGCGAGAGTCTCTCCGTAAGCAAACCGAGGTCCCTATGTCACCATGTACCCCCTTGACATTTTCTAAGAGGCAGATGTCGGACGGGGGCAACACAAAAAAGAAAAAAAACAATAACAACAAAAACACAAGGTTCCTCTTGGCCACGGAATACAAAGAGCTGCAGCTCCTCACTGCGTCAAGCGCGATCCTCAAAGATCCATTAAAGAGCGAGTGATTAATTCAAGGCAGAGCCTTTATGTATTCCGCACAGACAGAGACATGGCAGAGTTGTTTTGTCTGTCATAACGCGAGCGACAGCGCCTTATAACTATTTCCAGTCATTTATTAGTTGAGTTGAGGAGCGGGACTAGAGCACTGCTCATCCACAAGTCCAGTTGGGGCAAAGTTAAATCTCATAATAAGATTGTAGGTTACCGCGAGGCTATAAATGGTGTGGGTTCGACACCGAAGGGAAGAGCTGTGTGCCACGTGAGAGAACTGTTCAGTTCCAAAAAGATTTTTTCTTTTTCTTTTTTTTATTCCTGTACGCAGATAGCATGTGAAAATTGCGGAGAGCAACATAGAGACTGTTGGTCGAGGGAAGGAATATGTAAACTATTTCATTTCTTGCAAAGTACAGCTACCACAATACCTGTTGTGCAGGAGCATATAAAAATGTATATTTTTGTATGACATTCGGATCAGTTGGCGATTTTCGAAAGTGCATACCGTAGCTGATACATGCACTAGTTTTCACCGGCGCTTTACCACTACTAAACAAATCTATAGACACCAGACACAACCAGAGTCGCCCGGTTTGAGAACGAATTGACTCTGAATAAGTCCTGTTCTTTTCAGTGAATCAGAAACAGCGCCGTGCCAAAAATGGACTCTTCTTTAGCGAATCAAATGGGCTTTAGCGTAAGTGTGCTCCACAAACTGAACAAATGATGCCGAATGAATGCAGAAAAAATATACAGTGTAACTAGTTCGACTCTTCAATGAACTGGTTCTTTGTAGTGAATCAAAATACTTTACAGTGCTGAAACTTAAGTCAAAATCTCGAATAAAATGACTCATATGAATACTTATAACTTAGTCCGAGCGTAAATTGAGTTAATCTGACTCGGATCCGTTACCCGAAACTGTATTAGCCTACTGTAAATAACCGAACGGTTGTGTTGTACTTCAGTCTCTTGACATCTCTGCCACCAATGCACCTATACTGACTGATTAACATGACGATGTAATATATACATTTTATAATAGTTTTGTGAATGAATGGACACAATTTAATATGTAGTTAGGACCAATTATTGCATTTTATGAAATGGCATTAACATACATTCAAACACTTTTTTTTCAAGACTTCTAGTAAATGTATGTCTATAAGCTACATCATGCTGTTCTAGACTGCACCCTATATTATACCCATTCTACCCACATGTGGCACGTAATAAGAATTCTGTAAAATTATTTTATTTCTTCCTATACCAAAGTACTAAACAATCACTAATGGAACTGTTAACAGAATTGATTACAGAAAACAGAAATAGAATCACCAAACTTCTTACCAATTCCAATCCCTTGTCCACTCGTTCTACAATTTTACAATCTCTTGCTGGAATCAGAGGATGGGGAAAAGGGGAAGATGGAGAAACAAGGTTGGCTCATTTCATATTGACTTTCTGTACTCTTGGGAACAGCTCCAATCCACCACCTCCTCCAAATGCACTCAGTCACAATTTAAGGTGGGTAAACCTTTTGAGGTACGATTGACAGCCATTCTTCATACTTTGTAACCTTCTCTCTCTGGAGGCTGTACTTGAAGAAAAGGGCAGGGAGGGAGCTGTGGTCTGCTGCCTAAGTGTCTGGCACAGGATGGATGTATTGTGGAGGCTGAAGTTCCCTAGCTTTCTGCAGCACTCATAAAGAAGTGCGCAGGCACTGAGTGGGCATCCATCTGTAGAGAGATGCTGGTGATCTGGTGCATTACCCAGAGAGTGGCCGGGCTTTTGTGTGTGTGCCTGTTGAGAAGTACCGGTCCGCACAGCTGCAGGGCTGGGGCTGTCAGAGCTGACTGCTCATTAGAGTGGGCAGGCTGATGTGACGTGGTGAGGGTAAATGAGTGATATTCCTGTTGTAGGTATAGCAGTCAATAGCAACAAATCAAACGGAGGTGAGACAAGGGGTGCATATTGATCCCTTATAAGTTTCATGCAACACAGAAAATGTCATAGAGAGTCTTTGCTCCTCTAATATCACACATATGTTCACTTTATTTAAATGTGTATTTGCTTTCTCAAACTAATACTTGTTGAAGCTGTAGGGGAATTACAGTTAAGACCCGAGGACCAGAAATGTTGAATGAAGACCAGGAGTCAGAAGTGCAGTCAGTAGAAGAAATTTTAGTGAAGTTTAGTTTGCAGTTTCATCAGCAGAAGCCAACTTCAAGTCTCACAAGGAGTTCATAGGCCGCCCCACACACAATAACATTGTTACAGCAATTATACTCTAACAGAAGGTACTAACTACGTCAATGATGACGGTTAAATTATTCTGATTGGCTAAGAAATAAAGATAAACAAAGCTAGTAATTTTCCACACAAGAGCAGACAGTTTGAAGCATATCTTCGTTGATCGCATGGCTGACGGGTTAGTGACCTTCCACGTGGCTTGTCGAGAACAACAAGTCATTCCATCTCCTGATGGTGCCAGTTAATCACCTCACCAATACAGACCATATTAACACACACACAGAGATACACAGCTTCTCCAAGGCTGAACTCGGCTCAGGCTCCAACTGTTAACAGAGAGACTCTCAAAACATTCTGCTAACATGTTCTATCTGGTGAGACGTGCAGAAAATATTCATCCTTAATCCATGGAAAAATACAGAAAAGCAAAGAAAGGTTTTAAGAAATAATTGGTTACATAGGTGATAGACAAATTAGGAAAAGAAAAGAATATATATACAAAATAAGAAATATATACAATATATACAAGTGGCAATGGATTTTCGAATCATCTCTATCAAAGCAATGTTTAATTTAGGAGGGTTGCTGTAATTTGTATCTGTTTTAATTATTTTCTGCTAATTAATGATGAAAGAAAGAGTTCTACTTCTAAATACATATTGGTCTGTATGCTAGTGAGCATAAATTAATCTGGTAGTATTAAGTACAAGTAAAACTTGCCAATGAGCAAGATCGGTTTGAAATACTACACAATGGTGTGATGGGAATCATATTTAATGATTCTGGTCCAAGCTCCTGTTCCTCTTTATGATTCCAATTGCTTAAAGGCATAAAAAATAATCTCTGGAAACAGAGAAATAAATATTTTCAGTGAATGAATACTGTTTAATAAAAATGTTTTAAACAGTTCTTGCAAAAGATACACTGTCTCTACACATATTTTTTTAATGAGGTCACATAAATACAATAATTGGCCTTAACTATTAAACAGCAACAGGCCAAGACACGAAACAACAAAAATAATGCTTTTTAATGACACAAAAACTGTCTTATGAACAACCAGCCAGTAACTACATTATGGAATATTTATAGAATTCCATGCTTACGTGTTTACTGGTGCGAGATTGGGACAAACTGACACTCACATGAGATCAACCAATAGCAAACCACAACCATCTAATCCATGGACAAAATCAAGTGTCACCCTACATTTTTTCTTGTTTCATGAAGCCGCTTGAATATACGTCACAATAGGGGGAAAAAAACTATAACAACTTAGTTTCATGTCAACTTTGACTCATTTTTAGTTGTAGGCTGTTGGATGTTTGTGCATTATATAAATATTTTTTTTTTTTTAGTTCAGTGTCAGTAATGCGGCACCACTGAATAGGTACTGCAGGAGTCTATGTCGTAGTACCTAGTAATAACGTTTTGTTTTGCATCGGCAAAAAAATAAAAATGTAAGACCCATAAATGGAACCAATGTTTCTTGTATTATAACTGGTTGATGAAAAAATAATACTGAAAATATCGGTTCAGCCTCTGTTAATGGCTCATAGACTATTCACATTGTGGTATACTTCTCACTGATGTTTTTTTTAAACCCTGCTCAATGTCACCCTGGGTCCTGTCTGTCTGTGTTTCCTGTTATCACTCACCTGTCAGTAAGGTCATGGGTTCACTTCCTGTTATTTCTTCCAGTCTATCTTGATATCACTTCCTGTTCACTTCCGGGTTGTTCTGTATCTGTATCTCATCAGTGTCCTCAGGTGTGTCTCATGTCCTTGTCTTTATAAGCCTTCTTGTGTTTCTTGGTCTTTGTGAGTTGTTAATGTTGCTCCTGTTATCTGACGTTATTTCATACAGCTGTAAGTCTTGTGTGTGGATGCAATCTTCGTGGTTTTTCCTAATTTTCTCCAAGTGTTCCTAGTTTCCGTGTTTTGCACTAAAGTGACGATTTCTGTTTATATTTAAAGTGGTTCCCTTTCAGGGAACTCGAGCTGCGTCTAGCGCTAGGGGAAATAGCCTTGCGTGAGTCACGTGAAGATCTGTGCAACCAATGAGAAACGAACGCGTGTGAATGCGTCACTGCCGGCGACTGCCGGTGACGTCATGAGCTAGAGCATAAGAGCGCGTCCGAAACCCGGGCGCCTCAGCTCTGAATGCCTTCAGCGTGCTGTGTCTGTGTGAGAGTGATTTTGAGTTGAGATAGCTAAAAATCATCAGAATGAGTGTGAAAATGTGGCGAATGAACAGAGGTTCACACCGTGTGTTATCCTTGCCCACGTTTCATAACGGGCAGGGATACACATGTTATGTGTGTAATCTGTTTGGGAGTGGAGCACGGTCGGCACTTGAGAATGCCGGTTGTAAAGACTGCGAGAGGTTCTATCTGCATGCTCACTGTGGTACAGTGGATAGTGTGTTTACCTATCATGCAGGAGACCGGGGTTCGGAGCCCCGGTGGGATGAACTTTTTCATTGCATGATCTCCGCTCCCGCCTGGCGGTCTGTAACGAGGCCGCCCAGGCTAGTGTTCCCCGCGATTCGGGACCTGCAGTAGCCGAGGCTTTGTGGCGCTCTCGGTCCTGGGGATCACAAATGGATCTCGCTGAGGCTGCTGGGGTGGGTCCGTCCTTACCTCAGCCTTCACGAGATCAAGCGGGTCCCAGTCACGAGCACTCTGAGTGAGATGCCCGTGCTGTGACTCCAACACTAGCTCTATCAAGTTCAGAGAGTGAGATCGATTTTGCTAGCGTTGACCCGGTCGAGGAGGATTCGCCACTCTCCTCGCCGGCGTTTGAGGAGCTTGTTGAGGTTGTGGCGCGAGCGGTCTCACGTCTGGGGCTTGATTGGCCAGCAGAGACCAGAAGCACTCGTCCTAAGTATGTTAGACGAGCGTTATCTTCTGACTCGCGTCATTTCCCCGCGCCGAGCAATGCCTTTCATACCTGATTTACATGCCGAGGTATCTAGATTTTGGGGAAGGCCAGCCTCTGAGAAAATTTATACACGTAATATTACGATGTATAATAATCTAGTAGGGGCTCAAGATCATTGATATGGAGGGTTGAGGAAAGTGGATGAGGGCGAGTTACCTCGTCCCTCAGTCTGCGTCCTCCATTAAAGCTCTGGCGCTCCCCTCCAAGCCGATGCGCGTCACATCGTCTTTGGTGGGGAAAGCATACTCAGCATCGAGTCATGCCGCAGCGTGTCTGCATGGCACGACACTGCTGCAGGCATATCAGGCGGAGTTGCTTGGGGACCTCAACGAGGGCGGCGGTATCGGTCCGGAGGCAGTGGCAGAGCTGCGCCGGACCGTGGATCTGTCTCTTCGGGCCACTAGGGAGATGGCCTACTCTGTCGGCCGCTCCATGGCAGCTCTGGTGGCTACGGAGAGACAACTTTTGGCTCAATTTGTCAGCTATGAAAGATAGGACAAATTTGTTTTGCTGGACGTTCCTCTGTCCCCTTCGGGCTTGTTCGGCGATGCCGTGAAAAGCGTCGTCGACGAGTTCAGGAGGCTGCTCGACAGCAGGTGGCGTTTAGCGAATTTCTTCCCCGCCGCCTCCAAGTGAGACCGCCAGTCAAGCACGGTCTCAAAGCTCCTCGCACAGGGCCGCTCAGAAACAAAGTGTCGCCACCCATCTTCCTCCGGTAATCCCCGGGGGGGTCGGGCCCACAAGTTCAAGTTCATGCCGCTGGTAGAAGTAGTGATCTGAGGGTTATCCTGAACGCCAAGCAGGCTTAGACTAAGCGGCCCTGATTACAAGCCGCAACAAGGTGGTGTCTCCCAGGAGCAGCTCTAGAGTCAGCCCGCCATGGGAAAACCACCCCCTCTAAGGAGGGTCCTAGAGCAATCCACCCGGGTTTCCGGTATCAGCCCCGGCTCAGTGGTGGATATGTTCGTAGTACCAGAGACCGGTCCGCAGAGGCCGGTTCCCTTAGTAGAATTCACGGGCTGCGTGGTTACGACTACCCGGTATCTCTCAGTGGGTCCTGCACGCGGTAACCTTTGGGTACGCCATTATCTTGGGGTCTCACCACCCCGGTTCTCGGGCAGTGGTAGGCCCTCAGCAGGCTCTGGTCATGGAGCAAGAAGTGGACACTCTGCTGGCGAAAGGGGCCATCGGGTATGAACCCCTCGTGAACAGCAAGTCCAGGCTTTTCAGCTGTTACTTCATAGTTCCGAAGGGAGGATGGAAGGTTGCGGCTCGTTCTGGATTTTTGTCTCTTAAATTGATGCGAAGAGATGCGACGCTCAGGCGGATCGTAGTACAGATTCGGTCCTATAACGGGACCGGCACGATCGACATCAGAGACATGTAAATCCCTCATTCCCATCCTTCCACAATAGGAAGTTCCTGTGTTTCGCCTTCAGGGGGGAAGGCGTACCGGTATCAGTGCTTCCGTGTTTGGTCCGGCTGCTCTAAGCTCCTCTGTACTTGCAAGGTACTATCGTGTCCTGAACTATGTCGACAACTTGGCTTACCCTGGCCAAGTCGCCGCAGTTAGCAGCACAACATCGAGGTGTTGTGCCCGCACACAGAGGAGCTGGGGTTAAGACTAAGACCAGGGGTTCTCCCTGAGGGGTACCCGCTTCGCAATCAAGGTCACGGGGTGATGCCCACGCACCCTGAGCATGCGGAAGAACTCTTGGTTCTCGTCTCACGATGCTTACGGCTGAACACCAAGAAGAGTGTACTTTCTCCTACTCGGAGAACCACTTTCTTGGGGGGTCATTTGGGACTCAGTGGCCGTGTCTGCTCGGCTCTCCCCCGAGCGCATTAAGGCCGTTCGTCTAGCCGTGAGGAGCATTAAGCTGGGCCAGCCACTCATGGTGGTGGCTAAAGACCAGGGGTTCTCCCTGAGGGGTAACCCGCTTCGCGATCAAGGTCACGGGGCGATGCCCACGCACCCTGAGCATGCGGAAGAACTCCTGGTTCTCGTCGATGCTTACGGCGGAACACCAAGAAGAGTGTACTTTCTCTCACTCAGAGAACCACTTTCTTGGGAGTCATTTGGGACTCAGTGGCCATGTCTGCTCGGTTCCTCCCCGAGAGCATCCAGGCCATTCGTTGAGCTGTTAAGCGACGAGTGACACTCTTACGCTGAACACCAAGAAGAGTGTTCTTTCTCCCACGTAGAGAACCACTTTCTTGGGAGTCTTTGGGACTCAGTGGCTATGTTGGCTCGGCTCTTCCCTGAGCGCATTCAAGCCTTCGTTCAGCCGTCAAGAGTATCGAGGGGCAGCCACTCACGTGAGACACTCTGAGGTGTTAGGGTCCATGCAGCGGCTCCAGCGATTATTCCATGGGGCCGACTGTGTGCGAGACCCCTGCAGTGGTGGCTGAAAACCAGGGGTTCTCCCCGAGGGCAGGAACCCTTGGTCCCCTTCTTATTTGGAGCAGATTTGGGACAGATACGGCAGGCACAGGTCTCCTGTTTGCCTCCGTAAGAATTTCTCTGCCCTCTGTGGCTTTCGTTTAAACATCCAGGGCCTCTGGGGCGGGTTGTTATGGTACAGGCGTGGCCGAGGCTACGCCTGTACGCTTTTTCCTCCCATCACTCTGCTCCCGGGAGTTCTGGCCCAGGCGGAGGGTTGCTGACCCCGCCCAGAGCTAATGTGTCTGGCCCCTTAGGGGGTCCAGCTCATAGAATCCGGTCTCTCAGCTGAGGTTGTAGAGACCATCTTTCAGTCCAGAGCTCCCTCCACGAGGAAACTCTACACCTTGATCTTCATGTCTTGGTGTAGCGAAAAGCAGATGAACCAAGTAACCTGTCAAGTCGGCAAAGTACCGGAGTTCCTGCAAGAAAGATTTGCGGCAGGGCTGTCCCCCTCCACCTTGAAGGTCTTCGTGGCTGCCATAGCGGCTTGCCACGTACCTCTGGGTGGGGTATCCTTGGGCAGGGACCCCCTAGTCACTCGTTTCCTCCGTGGTACACTAAGGCTGAGACCTGCGGCACAGACCAGGGTGCCGGCTTGGGACTTGTCCGTGGTACTCCTAGGCCTGTCCCAGCCACCCCTTGAACCTTTAGAGGAATCTCTATTAAGTACCTCTCTCTTTAGACCCTTCTTTTGCTGGCAATCGCCTCGCTCAAGAGGGTTGGGGATCTTCAGGCCCTCTTAGTGGCCCCTTCATATCTAGTTTGTGCTCGGGATGGCATTTCACCACCCGTGGCCAGGCTATATCCCCAAGGTTCCCACTAATGTGGCTCGGTCTATTACGCTGCAGGCCTTCTGCCCTCCCCCCATTTGGCGATCATGAGTAGGAGCAAGAACAAGGTCTGTCCAGTGCGAGCACTGGACGCTTACGTTCCAAGACTGCCACTTGGTGTAGGTTGGACCAACTGTTCGTTTGCGTTGGCTTTAGGACCCCTAAGGGGGCTCCAGCTTCTAAGCAAACACTAAGCAGGTGGATAGTCGAGGCTATCTGCTTAGCTTACGAGTCGGCCGGACATGCTTCTCCTCTGAGGGTCCGAGCCCACTCCACTAGGAGCATGGCGGCATCCAAGGCACTCCTCTCCGGAGTGTCCTTATCTGATGTTTGTGCTGCGGCTGGCTGGTCTTCGCCGCACACTTTTATGAGGTTTTACCATTTGGACCTCGATGCCGCCCCGGGGACTAGGGTGCTCTCTCAGTGAGCTGGGACACACCCGGAGGCCGGCGTCACTGAGGTGGCGTGGGTATTGCGTTCCCCTAGCGCTAGACGCAGCTCGAGTTCCCTGAAAGGGAACGTCTCGGGTTACGAATGTAACCCTGGTTCCCTGAGGGGAACGAGACGCTGCGTCTTTGCCTCAGCTCCTTGAGCCTCCGTGCCCGCTTCAGACATTCATGCTGAGGCGCCCGGGTTTCGGACGCGCTCTTATGCTCTAGCTCATGACGTCACCGGCAGTCGCCGGCAGTGACGCATTCACACGCGTTCGTTTCTCATTGGTTGCACAGATCTTCACGTGACTCACGCAAGGCTATTTCCCCTAGCGCTAGACGCAGCGTCTCGTTCCCCTCAGGGAACCAGGGTTACATTCGTAACCCGAGACGTTTTGTTTTCCGAGTTTGAATAAAGTTACGTTTTCCTTGAAAACCTGTTCTCCTCGCTTTCTCCACATCGCACACGATCCTCGTATTGTGACACTCAGCTGGTTAAACATGTATTTTACGATCAAATTGCCTCCTTGAAATTATAAGGTTCTATCTGCATTCTGAGCAGTTCCGAGATTTTGACCTTCAAAGATTTTGCGTTTGGTTAAACTTTGTGAATAGTACCTTTTTTTTCGAAATAAAAATCCCCAAATGTACACAATGTTAAAAAACATCACATAATGTAAATAGATGGTCACGAAATTCCTTTTAGCATTTAGTCACCTTTGAATTATAAAGTATGCACATATTACACAGAAAATATTCAACCTGAGTCCGAGTTGCACTGATTGGAAATCCCTGTGAGCAAAACATGATGGCAAAATCTGACTGATTAAACATGATGCCAGTGTGGTCAGAAGAAAATGCACACAGACACTCTGCAAATTGTCCATTCACCTACAATCAGTCTACAAAGCATGAATATGGGATTTTATTATATTTGCACTGGGCTGTCTAAACTAAGGCTAAGTATTTTAATAGCTGTCAATATTATAGAGAGCGGACTCTAATGTCTGTAAATGGGTTTTGGGAGAGAGAAGACAGGCGAGGTGAGGTGAGTTATTGGTTGTGATTTATTCAAATCCTACATTTATTTGCTAAGCCTCTTAGATGGTGAAGAGAAAGAGAAGGCTAGTTATAATTCAGAAGAGGAAATGTTTAGTGGCAGTCGATATAATGGAGCATCTGCCACCGCTGAACATAGCAGATCCATCTTAACATCTGGACTATAGGACAGATGCCTGCAGCTGTCCTCTTATTGCTTGGGAACTGTCAGAAAGATGAGATACTATTAGGTAAAGGTTTATTTAAATGTGTGATTTAAGTGCCGTAGTAGCAATGCTAGGCCATTTGTTTGAGTGACTCAACATTTTTCCTTCACAGCAGATGTGGATGACTGCCGTTAGGGGTGTGAAGTACTCATTGATCACAGATTTTCATGCCATATGTGCCCTCCATGATGGTTCTTTGTCGGGCAACTGCTAATATTTCCATACGTCGCCACTGGAAAATGCATGGGGCTTTCAATTTGAAAGCGAAATGTAATTGTTATTATTCCATTCATTTTCTTAATTCTCTGCTAATGTTGTAAAAATTGCATTATGAAAATCCATGTTTAGAGGATTACTGTGTTTAAAATATCAGAATTACGTTCCATGAATGAATGAACGGTGTATCTAATGGACTGAATGGACTAAGTCTGCTATGTGAGTGTGTCGTATATGAGCTTATTTCACAAAGACACGGAAGCAGTGTGTCACTGCTCCCTTGATCTCACTCTGCCTAAGTATGTGAAAAAAGGTGGACTGTCTTTGTTAAGTGTTTTGTCTTGCTCCTCCCTCTGGATTTAACTGTCTCATGAATAAAGCAACAGCATGACAGCGCGCATAAATGTTAAGAGGTAATGTAAGTTGGTGAATGTATAACGTTCCCTGTGAATTTCAGTCATGCAGCATTTCTTGACATCAGCAGAATTGTGAAAGCACAGCAAGAATGATGTAACAGCATAAAAGAAAATCAAGGCTTTTACTAACAAGTACATACAGAATAAGCCAGTGGAAAGAATATCACGGGTTATCATGACTGCAGAGCCTTGGACTTCAAGAGTTTTATCGTAAGAACTGCATTTTATTCCAACAATAGGAAAGAAATCGTACCATCTTTTGATGTGTGTGATGTACCGTCATTTACATAAACATGCCAAGTTCACTGTCTGAGGTAACAGCAGTTCATTACGTAGGAGTTACATTTGCATAGATCTGAATATGCAGTGACACCCGGATGAGATTGGCACAGACTGTGCTAGCTTTGAGACAGTTAAGTACACATTTCTTTGGTAAATTGGTGAAGCTCATACTTGCCTTCATATTTCACAGTTAAGTAAACACAGTTTCTGGAAACTGGTTACTGGAAAGCACCGTCGGTTGAGCTTCCAAACCTCCACTCACAACCTTTAAGAAATAACATTTCTTCAGCAGGCACTTAACATTCTCAATCAAACACACTTTCTATAAATAAATTCTATTTCTTTTTAAAAAGTCTTCATCTCTTCCATATCTTTGATTTTTCTGCTCGTTTACCCGCTCTAGCTTATGCACTACTCTAGAAACTGGGCAGAACTTGGCAAAAGTTGCTGGCTCTTGTAAGATAAATTGCTTGTGATGTTTCTCATTTGTAAGTCACTTTTGAAAAAAAAAAAACAAGTAACACCAAGTAACATTCTACTAAATGTAATGTAAATGTAATGAGGTTAATTCTCTACCCCAAAAGTGTGAGCAATTTTAATAATGATACTTGCCTTAGCAAGCACCTTTCAATATTTTTTTATTTTACACTGACTATACGCATAAGCCAGAAGACATAAGTATGTTTTATGAGTATAAATATGTTTTATGAGTATGGGTAACATCAGTAAATTTTTGTCATTTGGATGAAACTAACCGTGCCATACTTAAACTCCAAAAGCACCACTGAAGTAGCACCTGAAGCTAACATATTTAACATGGAAAAAGTTATTTACTTATTATTATTTGCATGAATGCATTGTTTTTTCACTGGCTATGTGTGTTTCCATATTGTCATATTTTGTGTAATTAAGCATTTGAGTGTTCTCATTGGCTGTGTGTTCATGTCATGTTTTTTTGTCCTGTCATTGTGTAACCCCACCCATCTTGTTTCCTTGTTATTGTTTGATTTGCCCCACCTCACCTGTCCTCCCTCATTATCTTACTTGTGTGTTCATTAAATATTCTCCTTGCTGTCCTGTGCTGCTTCATTGTCTCTGAAATGTCACTTGTCATATCCAGTCCAGTACAGTCGAGTCGAGTCAAGTTGTGTTTTAGTCGGTTTAGTCAAGTCCAGTTTTGCTATGTTTTCCCCCTCGGGGTAGTTTTGTTTGCATTTTTATTTTTCATTGTATTATGAATAAAACACCCTTTGTTGCAGTGATTAAGTCATCATTTCACCCAACCCTGACAGATTGTTATTATTGTTATTTGTTACCCATCATATTATGGCATGAATTACACAGTGATTTAGTTGTTTTCTCGTATTTGTTTGAATGGGGATCATTTGTCATCTGTCCATGAAAAAAATAAAAAATAAAAACTTTTCGATTTTCAGCACCCTGTTGTCGTGTAATACTTTAAAAAACAATAATATTATCCAATATAATACTTACAAAATTATTGTAAAAATTTTCATTTTTGTATTTAGAGTAAAAAAATGTATTACTATAATATAATTATATAATAATATAAATTATAAAAATATAATTAGTATTGACAACAATAAATGTTATTACAAATGTTATTATTGACGACATTGACAAATTATTTAATTAACTGAATTAGATTGAGAGTCAATGGCAAGTAATTAACTGATAAGAATGTCAATGTGTACCTTGAATGCAATGTAAGTCACTTTGAATAAAAGCATCTGCTGAATGCAGAAATGTAAATGTAATTAGTTATTGTACCATGAATTAACAAATGAACAATAATATATTTATAAATATATTTATAAACAATACAATTATTTATTATCAATAGTAACCTAATAAATGAATAAAGACTATTGGAAAAATTATTGTTCTTTGTTTGTTCATTGTTTGTAAAATAATGTCAGCTTATGTTAGCTTATTTTAAAATGTTATGAAATGAAATGTGTACTTTGTCATGGCAATAGCAAAGCTTAGGGCTGCTCTGATGATCATGCTAACAGATTATTTGTTTGTTTGTTTACTAACTTAAAATTTGCATGCATTTTAGAAACGAGACAGCCCTAAAGGAATAAATTCATCATTCTATCACCACTGCACCAGTGAGCACAGAAACATCTTCTGATTGTGTTTAGCTACTGCATTTGTCCAGGAGGCCAAGGAAACTTGAAGGCATCTGAGTCATAGCTCTCAACATTCAAATTGCAAGTTCAGTGCCAAAACCAGCTCTGATGTAGACAAGGGACGGGTGTGTATACACACAAAGACATATATATGGACTCACGCAACATGCACCGTGACCCCGCAGTGGCAGCATGCGTCCCTACTACTGGGATAAACACACCACCTACTCTAAAAGCTTTACAAAAGAGCAACATCTTCTCTGCCAGCAGTGACATGCCTCTTTTCTCCCCAGACTCCGGAATAGAGGGCTCTTATTTGCGGCAGCATGGGGGCAGAGTGTGATGTCTGATGCGTGTATACTTTCAAGTTACTCTAGCCATTCGCAGCCCTAGTCGGGAGTTATGTCCCCAAGGACTGCTCTACTCCATTGCTGTAAATAGTGCTTGCCTCAGATTGATACACTTACAAGGAATAAGCGCACAGGGTTATTTGGGCAGTGGATGCATGACATACATAATTAAAATTGGCTAAGTGCCTGTGCACAGGGCTCAGGTCATTTCTGCCAGCTTGTTCCTTGTCCATCAGCTAAAAAAGAAATTTCCTGCTTCCTTTTTTATCTACGAGTATTGGCTCACAAATATAACATGGACTTGTTTTACCCATTCAGTTCTATCTATATTCAGAGCCAGATGAAAGGGCGGACGCTTTTTTGTCTCCCTGATTGTGTATGAGTCTCGAGTCTCTGCATTGTCACTTTTGTGTCCATTGACGCCCATGGGAATGATTTGACGACTGGCTACTCTTAGCTGAATAGCTTATCAGGGTGTGATAGCATTTTCTGGAATCACTCTCGCTGTCTGGTCAGCAGTCGGTGGCATTATGCTCCACACAATGGCGCATTAGAGGGCTTGAGAAGACAGGAAGCACTCTGATAGAAGGGGCTGGATTCTGTTCGGAGTATATGTGGGGCTCAAATGCATTTGAATGCAATGCATGCATGGGAATAAGGCATTCATTTGCCAGGCTGGCAGCAGGCCTGCTAAACCACGGGCTCCTTTGACTTCCTGCCAGAGCACTCGCTTATGCAGTCAACAATCCTTTCACCTCTGTGCTGGCATGCTGTTGCTATGCATCTACCTGCAGAGGAGTGAAGCGGATCTATCGCTGTGCCTGTGGCATGTTGTAATTCACTATAGCTGTTGTCCTAGGACAAATTTATGAGTCAGTACTGATAATATAAACATTCAATGGAATATGGCCTCCACTTTATTATGGCCATATTGTAACGACCTGATTTCATTGTTCATTAAACATCCTCCATGCTGTTGTGCTGTTCAATTAGGCCTAAGGAATCAAGCTGGAATGGAGTGTGTAAGAACAAATGCACACATGCTTGGGTGCCTATGTGCGTATCAATTCAGGAGAGCACTTGTATAAAACACTGATATTCACAGTGTTAGAGAACACTGCAAATAATGTTTGTCATTTTTACAGAATAATACAAAGTTCTGTAATGAAACTCTAGATGGCGCAGGCTGATATGCCCCTGCTGTCAGGGTTGGGTAGAGAAGGGAAGAGCGAGGACTCAAGGATGCGCGTTACTAGGGCTTTATTCAAAGAAAACAAAACTTCAAACATAAACCACCCAGAGGGGGAAAAACATAACTAGACTTGACTTGGGCAGACTGGACAAGACACGAACTGGCAAGAGACATGAACAGAGCATAGGCAAAATAACGACAACGACGCGACAAAGGACAGCAAACATGAGCAGACTAAATACACACAGGAGGGAGGATAATTAATCGGAAACCAGCTGAGAGAAATCAAACTAATGAAAATGAAACAAGATGGGCTGGGTAACAGACAAGACATGAACACGTAGCCAATGCGGAGCGCATCGCTGCATGTTCACATTAAACAAAGACAACGCGCAGCTGGTGACAACCAAACTGCGCGTGACAGAAAACACAACAAGAAAGCACACAGACGAGAGAGAGCGCGGCTCGCGCAAAGCTTGAAACCGCGCCCACTCACATGACATAGCGCAGAAGAACGAGCAAACACCTGTTCTCGCGCGACAAGGACGAGCAAACACCTGTTCTCGCGCGACAAAGACGAACACACGAGTCATGAATGCCCGAATCCCGACACAAAACCGAAACTGAACCAGACCAAAGTATCGGGACCGGACATCATAACTCGCACAAAAGACGTCACACAGACAAGCACACACAACTCGAGACATTACGGTAGTGTCAGAGCTCTGCCACAACAACAAGAGATTACTAGACCGAATGTGGCAGAACCCTGACACCTGCATGGAATCGCTTCTTTATAGGGCGCAGCTGATTGGTTCCTGCTTTATCATTAGTCAATGAGCTCGCTGCTCAAACTTCAAATACATAGTCAGCATATGCTGTTGTAGTTGCAGCATGCTTTTAGAAACCCTCCACCTTCCCCAGCTCCACCTGTATAGATCTGCTTTGGGTAATGCATTTACGCTATAGTGTACAGCAACAGCATGTCTTACTTGCTCACTGTGTTGTGTGTTGTGTTTGTATTGGCAGTAACAAGTCTTTGTATGCCTTTTTTATACCATAAATTCAACAGGATATTTCTACAGTGTACATTACTAAAAAGTAAAGGCTAAGCTAGCACTAACAAAGTACCATGTTACTGTAATACCAAAGCATTCATTGAAGTAATATTAAAGTAGTCTCTTTTATAACTTTAGTTATACACCATTTTACCACATTGTTATTTTGTTTGTATTTCACTTCATTAATTATGAAGCTAAATGAGCTGACAGTAAAGAGAGGGAATAGAAACACCTTTGCCGTACTGTTAATATTAATTTAATTCAATATTTATTCAATGTTGGTGCTTTTATTGTCAATTATACATATCTGTGTACCACAGTTTGTGATCTTCTGGTACTGTACAATCAGGGTTCACGTTATTATATATTTCTATTATTACTTATTCTTGTCTTTGGTTTGCTGTATTGTATGTTACTAAAGTCATGTTTGTTGTATTATTCTGCAGTTATTTTGTGCACCATCTATCCATAAGTTATTACTGGCCACAGGGGGTGAAAAAACATTTAATGATTATCAGTGCGGTGATGATTATCATTATTGTGTTGGATATCAATACATTTAAAAGTATTGAGAAGATTGAGGATGATTGCTATATCAACATTACACAAGTTAGAATATACAGTCTGTCTGAAATGGCACTACATGTAATTATTTATTGTAAAATTAATATAATCACACACACACAAAAAAAGTTAATTTAACAAAACATTTTACAGTGCACTAAATTTTAAAAAATATTGAGCATGAGAGTGAGGTAATCTGACGCCTTAAAGGAAGTCTGCATCTGTGCATAGATCAGTTTTACTGTTTCACCATCCTGTTTTTTCTCCCTTCCGTTGGCACAGGTTTAGGACACTCTCACCGGGTCGCCCACTAGTCTGCAGCTGTCTGTGAAGAGCCTGCCAGCATGTTTCCCTCCCTCTCTCTTTCTCTCTCTCTCCATCTTTTCCAGCCCACCCCAGCAATGAGGCGGATTCCAAAACCTCCGTGACACTACGCAGGCTCTGTGAGCGCAAACACAGACACATCCACCCACATCTCGCCGTCAAAGTGATCCCCTGCTCACGATGCTGAGGGGAAAACAGATTGAAAAGTGAGTTTGTGTGGAGGGAGGGGCAAAAAGAGTGAAAAATACCTGACTCATTCCCTCCTCTGCCTTTTTCCTTTCAATTAAATATGCCTTGCAGCTAGAGATGGAGCAGATAATGGACTCCTCTGATGATACTAACTCGGCTACTTTTTAAAGTCAAGGCAGGATGTTGGCCTCTCCGTGTTTGAATGGTGGGATGATTTAAAACATCTTGCATAACTTCACAGTTTACTTTGCATTGACTATAGGATTTTTCTAAGCTATGTCTCTTGTAATGCTTCAAAGACACATATATATATAACTATATTTGGACATTGAAATCATTTTCAAATGAATAGTTCACCCATTCACTCACCTTCTTGTTGTTGAAATATACAATTTTCTTTCTTCTGCAGAACATAAAATGAGATATTAGGCAGGATGTTCTTTTCAATAAAACAACAGCCATTCAGGAAAAAAACACATTATCAGAGTCTTTTCAAGCCACTAGTTTTGTGTGAGGAATGGATCAAAAACTGGACCACATTCTGCATATTCTAATTTCTCACATATCATGTTTTCTATTATTGATCCCAAACCTAGTGAGATGTTGATTCATAGAATGGAAAACAGAAGCAAGAATATTTTGTTCATCTAATTTCTTATGAAGTACTCTCATACACAGGTGCTTTTCCAATGAACAATGTTAGCCAACTATGGTCACAAATTCTGTTGATACCAACATAGTTAACTGATTTGACTAAAGTTCCAATGAACATTTGCAAAACACCATTGAAAACTTATATGGTTGAATCTACAGCGCTAGAATTAGAATTATATTTTCTTGTTGGTATATAGTTATTGGACACAATAAGCAAGTTAACATTCAGTACACACACATAAATATCAAATATAAACATCAAATAAAGCAAAATAACATGGAACAAAGAAAGTGAAATAGTCATAGGGTGCCATGCCATGTTCGTTACAACAGCATCTCGGAGAATAATAAGCAGAAGTGATTACTCCTCCACCTGTGCATGATGTCATTAACGATAGTCCTAAATTGTTGAACCAGTGTGGTTCAAACGACAAGCATGCAACCATTCGGTTTCAGAAAACAGCACGTGACTAGTTGTTTAGTTTCTCCAACGATGCATCTTACTATAGTATTTAATCAGCGAGTTGCATCATTGTATGGGAAACATACACCAGGACTGGAACAATGTGTGGGCGAGAATTTTCATTTTGGATAAAGTATTCTTTTAATTTTCAGCCACAGAACTGAGCTATTATATTCAAACAACTTTACCAAATCCCTGAAGGTTAAAGTGATCGTTTTAAGGTCGCAAACCAGGTACCCACTAAGCAGACAACTAATGCTAAGGTGTGATCATCAGTTCCTCTTGACTACACCTACGGAGGCAATTGCCTGACCACCAGCACTATAATTATACTGCATGTTCCCCTCCGTGCTCACGGCACTACCTCCATTTCCTCAGCACAGCCATTAAGCAAGCTGTACATACACCTACGCACACATAGACCAGCATAAAGACACATCTCATACAAAGCTCTTGAAACACACTGAGTAAAGTGAAATACTTTTGTTTTAGACCATTAATTATTTGAGAGAGCTACTACCAACTGCAGCGAAATATTAATCAAAATGGAATGTGTGTCCATAAATTTAAGATTCTCTTCAGTCGATTAGCCGGACCACTTCAATTTATCTTCAATAAAACACAAATTGATTCACAATGTCTTTTTGGGTGGTGTGTTTTATAGTTGTTTTTGGGGTAAATGGAAAAGGAAAGCTGAAAAATGTGAAGAAATCAGTCATTCATATCTCTCTGAAGTGATCAGTCAGTCAGTGGTGTTCAGTGAGTGCAAAAGCTGTTGAGGAGCACTCTGATTGAATTATTGTTGTAGCTGATCCAACGTTCTTTCATGTTTTTGCACATGTGAGCATTTGACTGTTTTGGTAGAGAACAAAAGAAAAACTGCATTTAACGTCCTCCATTTGTTGTTTGATAAATTCTAGACGGTGTTTCTAGTTGATCCCTGACACTGTGGCAGAAACAAGCTTACAGAAACAACAGCAATGGTGGTGTGCAGAAAAATCTTCCCCGAGTAGAAAAATTGAATTATTGTCATGCAGCATGAAAAGTTTTACAAAAACATTCCTTATTTTTAAAATTAACTACAGACTTGCTTTTCTTTCACTATAGTCTTCATTGCATTAATGTCATATCACTGTAAAGCTGCTTTTAAACAATCTGTGTTATAAATGAAGGTGTCTTGACTGATATCTTTAGATTTCTGTGGTATCAATATTGTAGACGTTTCAGATGGTTCAAATTGAAACGCCCCTACTAACATCAGCTTGACAACTTGTGTACAATTAGAATTCCTAGTGTCCCGCTTTAGTCAATCATATGCTTGGAAATTATGACTTTTCTGACTCAAGGGCACAAAGTTGGGAATTCAATTACTCACACAGCAAAACGATAGTTGTCAGTCCAGTATCTGAGTCCACACAATCAGATTTTCGTGTGTTGTTTTACTTTAAGTAACTTACAGTGTGTCACGGTTGTAACGGGAGGTAACGGGACAAACAGAAATAGTCTTTAATTAACAAACTCAAACAAAAAACACTTATTGTGCAAACTTTAGCAAGGAGATAACAGGCCAACACCTGGGCGGAAACACAAAATTTTACGGACGACAACGGACCAAGACTGAAGGAAACACAATTACATTTGGATTCACTTACATTGTATTCAAGGAACAAATTGACATTCTAATCAGTTATTTCTTTCCCTGGGAATTGAACCCATGCCCTTGATGTTATAAACACCAATGCTCTACTGGTTGAGCTACAGGAAACACAGGGTAGATATACACAAGGGAACAAGACACAGCTGACAAGATTAGTTGTCAATTTAATTAATTAATTAATTTAGTTGTCAATTCCAAATAGAGTCTTCATCTTGTGACTGGACATGATTTAAAAAAAAAAACAGAAGCAGACCTGCTATTGGTTTGTTTATGAATAAATTAAGCAAATATTTGGCAGACACTTTTATCTACATTACATTACTTTTGTAGACTTACATTGCATTCAAGGAACACATTGTCATTCTAATCAGTTCTTGCTTTCCCTGGGAATCAAACCCATAACCTTTGTATTGCAAGCACCACACTACAGCTACAGGAAAGCCATAAATACGTGTCACTTTATAGAGTTTTTTATTTAATAGTGTTTACCCAAACAAAGATAAAGTGAAACCTCACTGTCTAGCCTAGAATGAGGACTGAATCTTTATGACGTAACTTAAATCTCTTAGCTTTAAGTGAATTTAACATCACATCTTCAGATCTGGATTTTGAGATAACTAAGCTCATAGTTGTCTTCACCTCCCACCCACTCATCCTCCTCAGTCTCTCTCTATCTCTGTCTCTGCGCCTCCATCTTTCTCAACACTATCTGAAAGGTCTTTCCCTTGTCCAAAACCTCATCAGCCAGAAGCTTACTTATGGACACCGTACTTGGCACGTCTTTCACAGCCACACAGGCAGAGTACCAGCGAATTTGCCTCTTTCAAATCTCGGAGTCCTTTCAGAGGGAATTGAGCCCCTGCTTGACGTCTTTGAGAGATGTGAAGTCACATAAATGCTTCAGTAGTCACAGCCAAGTGCTCTCAAGAATTCATGAGTTATTTGCAGCCCAGTCAGTCTCGCACATCTTAATGCATTTATGGACCTTATACATGCATATACTTCATTCAAGGAGGAGGCTGGATTTCCTTAGATTCTCTTCCACTGCAGTTGAAGCATTTATGTTGCTCACGGACGGATCTCATGATGACAAGGCATGGAGGGCAAAAGGATTGTTCTAACCCCATGATACACTCTGATATCTCTTTGACAAGAGGCCTCGTTTAGGTGCGTGGAGGCTTACAGTGTATACAGATGAGCTTGGCTTCACATTCCCTTTCCGTATCTGCATCGCTTGACATTTTCGTGTTTACCCACCTGGAATTTAAGCCATCGATGGTATGAAATAATTCGTGGACACTGTGTTGAATAGAACAGACAAGACCTGTCAAGAGGGTGAAGATGTTTCATGATAAGCTTCTTGCAGTTAAAAGACTGGTATTGCTGGATGAATTGCATATATTCATATATATTTCCCATTATATATAAGGTATGTGATCTCTGTTAATGCTAGCATCCTTATTTTGCAAACCACAGTTTTAAGGTACTGTGCATACCGTACAATACATATGTCAATACCGATGTTTTTAACCTCACATTTCCCTGCATCTTGACCCAGATAAAATGTTTGCTGTACTTAAAATATTACTTGGATTGAAATTCAATATTTATAATGTGACTTTAAGAGAGGAGTGACAGACTGCAGTAACTTTGTGATAACGAAAGCGGCCTGCAGCACTAACAAAAAAACAATGATAAGAAATCTCAGGAAAGTTGGTGGTTGGCATGCATGCTTGTACATTTGTACATTTGTGTGATGTACTGGTTATACTAACAATTGGCACAGATTTCTTGTGTCGTGTTTAATTGAGTATTATGCACAAATCAAAGGTAAAGTAGTTTATTTTTTCTCCTGCATGGAGGAGAAACAGAATATCTGATTTACGAGGAATGACTCCTGCGTCAAGAAGACAGACAAAAAGTGCAAATAATTAACAATAATACTGTCAAAAATGCAAGTATGTGCTGTGTACAGATAATGAGGTATCTTGCTGTGAAAGATTAGTGAAAAGAGTTATTCTCTGTATGTGGTGCCTACTGAAAATCATTTCATATCATACAACATTTAAAATATGGACTGAAAACGCTCCCAAAAAGATTGTGTTTTCTATGGTGTGTTTCATTTCATACTTTACATTTATACGAATTACAAATGTACTTTTAAGACATTTAATTTATGTTATTTAATTTATGACATGTTATTTTCGCATTTCGTTGAGTGTTATTTGTTACCTTAGTTCATAGAGTAGTTCTGAATGTAAATCTCTGTTAAACACATCTATTTGTCAAGTCAGTTCAGGTCAGCTTTATTTATATAATAAATAAGAAAAAGTACACTTATGAGGAATAAAATAAGCCAACACTTCACTTGTGCTGGCTGAATTAGGTGATACAATCCAGAATAGTGAGTTCTCAACCAGTTTTGTTTTCTGAACAATAAAAACATCCTTCTGATGATGCAATGTTAAAAAAAAATCCAGAAATTTCCTTCAACATGTCATGAAGTTTAAATGGCACAGCACAGAGAAATTGACCCAGGTGATGTTCTAGCCTCAAACAGCATTAGACATTGCTGTTGTTTTTTTGAGTAGTCTGAAGCATCTGCTCAAGGATATGCCAACTGTTTCAGGCCACAAAACATTGTTTCTAGTACAAAAAGCAACGCAGATATGATCATGTGATTCCATCCCAAGTGCAGTTACTCTTCAGTGCTCAAGCTTTTATGTTTTCTGTCTGGAGCATGTTACCTCAATGACACAGTGAGTCACTTTTAGTGAGATCGGCTTGTCAGTCAAAGTATTGGAATGCAAAAACTTCAATACTATATTTTAACACTAGCCAATCCTAGCGTAATGGCTTCTGAAACGTTAGCTTTTCCCTCATGAGAATACATTATATATTAAAATATGTTAAAATAGAAAACAGTTATTATATAAATGACATTATGATTCAAAATATTACTGTTTTTACTGTTTTTACTGTTTTTTCAGACTTGTTGAGCATAAGTGTCACGGTCTTGTCCTGTGCTGTTCCCTTCCAGGTCCTTTTATGTATCTTCTAGGTCCTGCACGTCCTTTAATGTGTCTAATCACGATCCTAAGTCCTGTCAGCTGTTCCCTATCCTGTGTTTGTCATTAAATACCCTCCTGTGTTCCCTTGTCTTTGTCGATTTGTTGACTTTATGTTTAGATGCCAATTCCCTTCAGTGTTTGCACAAAGTGAGTGAGTGCCGTTTTGAGTGTATTGTTCAAGTCTTTTGTTTCCCGTGTTGTTAATGAAGAGCCATTCCTGCAGCGCAAAAGTATAACAGTGAGAGGCTTCTTTCAAAATATTGACAGGTTCAGGATATGTGAAGATTCTGTAAAATATTTAATAAATAAAATGCATAAATAATGTATGTAGATATAAAATCACATCATATGGGTTAGCACAAAAAATTGCACTAGTTAGCACTTTAAGGATGGCAGGAAGATTCAATTTAATGCATTACCTTAAATGCATTACCTTAACCTTAAATTAAATGAAAATGCTTCTACTGACCAAATTCCCCATCAATTACAAAATCTGACCCATAGAGGACATGGATGAAATAGATCAGGGGTGCTCAATACGTCGATCGCGATCTACCAGTCGATCTCCAAGGTACTATTGGTAGATCGTATGACAAGGTGAAGTGGCATTGTCATGAACTGAAGCTATACAAATAAAGTTGAGTTGTTTTGAATAAAAACTAGACGTCAGCGTATCAGCCATCCTGTCACTTGATTGATACACAGGACAACCAGTCAGATGACATCTGATTTTTTTCCGTACAATTAGGTCACTGTGCTCAAACAAACAACGCCCCTGAGCGCTGCAAAGCTAACAAGCTAGTCATTAGTTACATCCTAATTTTTCGCTCGGTTTTTTCCTCTTAAACGGAAGATAGAGTATAAAAATGAGTGGGGGAGCTGGACCAAGTAAGAAGAAAAAAACGGATCACTTTCATACGGAATGGGAGGAGGACTTTTTTTTCACTTTGACATTTTCAAAGTGCATTTGTCTCTCTCTCTATATATATTTCTCAATAAATATAATGGGTAGATCATTTTGACTTGGTCATTTCAAAAGTAGCTCCCATGCTGAAAAAGTGTGAGCACCCCTGAAATAGATGATAGAGTTTATGTTGTATTTGTCTCCAGCCAAGTGTAGTCATGAAGCCATGCTTCTTTTTAAGCAAGATATGTAGCAATTACACATATGCATATACACATATATGCACATACACATATACTGCAGAACTTTCCATTTACTGTAAACAATACAGTCTACATAATGACAACTTAATGGCCTGGTCGTTCTTATCGATCTTCTCTTGGATCCGATTCAAAAGACTAGAACCTCCTGGGTAGAAAGCAGGCCAAGCTGTGAGGAAAATCTGAAAAGGTATAAATATAGTTTGATCTAACGCCAAATAAACAACACAGATCAGTTCATCTTCAATAGGTGGTGAGAATAAGTGGGATTTGTGAAATCATCAAAACGGTCATCTAACTCAACAGACCTTTAGCACCCTTAAACACACTGACACATGTGTTTCACTAATTAAAAGTAGACTTTGAATGCATAACTCATAGAGCTAAATGAAAAAAGCATGTTATCTTTATTGAATAAAAAAGGGAAAGACCTCAACTGAGCAGAGCAGCGCTTTTCATGCGAATGACTCAGAAGCTACATGTAACTACATTCAATTAAAGCTCCTTAAGAACAGGATGTTTAATTCTTCTCTTCGCCTGATCAGATGGGATCTAGGTAGTGAAGGATCTGTTTGTAGAACTACGCAACCTTTAGGGAGAGAAAGCCACTTGGGAGGCTGATATTTTCAATAGATCAGTAGATTAGTAGCATGGTATCATGACATGCTACTAATAAACATGACACACACACACACGCACTAACCACCTCAACAAAAAACAAAAACAAAAAAGCAACCTTCCTGTATTCTCCAGGCTTGTACTACTAGTATGTGTAATGTTTGAAACTTTGTATTGTAAGCACTCTTATGTACTTTTGCATATTCAGGATGACTTGCTTTCTGTACTCCTCAAATTGTAAGTCGCTTTGGATAAAACAGTCCACTAAATGAATAAATTAGCATGGTCCTGTTAGCGAGATAGTATATGACATCGGAAGTCCTTTACAAAAAAAGTATAGCCCTACTTAAAGTTAATTTTATCAAAAAAAGTCAATTATTTTATCAATACTTCATGGGAGTACATTTTCTTTTTAGTTCAATAAAGTATACTTTAAGATTAGTATATTTTGATTAAACAACTGGTCTAAACAGCTTATTGTTTTATTGTAACTAGACTGTGAACTATACTACAAGTGATTGTAGTTTACTATGATTAGTTTACTAGCTATATACTTTTAGTCCACTATATCTGTCAAAAGAGTAAGTATTATAAGCATATAAGTATATTAGATACCAATTCTATCTATTAACTATTTTCTTATCAGCATGTATATTACTGTACTAGGATATTATCTGTTTATTAGAACTTATAAAGCAAATGTTAATGTCTTATTCTGCACTCATCCCTTAATTCTACCCAAACTTAACAAAATACCTATTACTAACTATGAATAAGCAGCAATTAGGAGTTTATTGAGGCAAAAGTAATTTTTTTTTTTTGTAAGATCTGCAATTGAAATGAATGAGAGTGCTAACAGAGTTTTCTCAAGGTATTATAGACCTCATTTCCTCTTCGATTTAAAAGGAAGCAAAGCTAAATGTGTTTAACTTGAGAAGTTTAATGAATGATTACTTAGATATAGTCCAAGCTAAAGGATACGGATGCCCATAGGCTGCCAATGAAAGAGCGAAACTGTGGATATGTACTAATTAAATGTGTATCAGTTGGACCCCATGTCACTTGGCAAACTGATCCGACCTTTAGAAGAGCACTTCAGATCTGCATTCTCGCTCTGAGATTCGTGCATTTTAATTGATGGGGACAAACTCCACTGCTGGGCATGGCTGTATAATGTCATGCTGCGAAGGCTTTCTTCTCACCCATTGGCATGATTGTATCTTTGATTTCTCTGCTTATGATTTGCACTGCAATATGCAGTCGCGCTGTGACACGGATCACCTCCTGCGTGCTGTTGGGGAGGTGCTCTTTCACTCTGGCCTTCAGCAAACATTTGCATTATCATACAAGGCAAGTGATTAACATAAAACAGAGAATATGGGTTGCATGAACTGGTGTTTACTTTCAAACAAGTGAAATGATGAATCTCCATAAAACCAGAATGTTTGGAACATCAGGGACCTGCAGCACAAACTTTGCATATGTTCAAAAGCATGCAAAATAATTATGAGGATTCAATTCTTATGTGTTTTCTCATCTTGTTTCAAAGATTTTCTTATATTTTTACTGGAAAACATCTCAAATTGTCCTATTCTCAGTAAATAATAATATGTGTGTGGATGTAAATATGTCCACATGTACATTTTATGCAAATTTTATACACCTCTCTCTCTCTCTCTCTCGCTTTCTCTCTCTCACGCACACACACACACACACACACACACACACTAGCGTTTAGCATACAAACCAATGCAAAGTATTGTATTTCAGAATCCTAGTCTTGTTTTGTAGTTTGAAAGTTTTTTCTGTTCTTTTTTTCCCTGAAGAGACCACGCAAATGGGCTGATCATACAGTGGGCTGGAGATTGTTCAGTATTTTCAGGATAGACCGTTGAAGCCACAGGTTCAGACACTGACAGTCAGACAGTCGATTCACCACACACTTGAATACAAAGTTCTGGAGCGAAGGGCAAAGGCCATTTACTGAAAAGTTTTCAGCTGTCTACAAATAGAGTGAGGATAGGCATGCATTCCCAACACAAAATCTAGGATTGAATGGTTTTATATATGCTGATTTCAAATGATTTGAGTTATTTTAAAGGCCCTACCAGCAAACGAAAATATAATTTTATTTTTTTGCCACAGAATTGTGTTTTATTATGTGCAGAAAGCACATACTCTCCTTTCTCCTTCTGAAATGCACACACACACACACATAATCCATACAGACACAAACTCACACATAAATGTTGTCAGTGCTGCATCACTAGATACTTCAATTTTTCTGTCAACTTGTATACATGATGTAATTTAAATTCATATTGTCTATCTCAAACGACTCATGCAGCTGGAGCAGAATCTACCACAAATAAAATCGCACAAAAAAAATACTCATCTTGCACAACACTTGTCATCCACGGTTTGTTCTATTTGTTTTCCAGGTGTGTGTCATTCTTGAGACAGATTACAGTCCATTTGTAGAAGAAAGGTTCAGTTCTCCATGTGGATGAAGTCTCACACATGTACCTTCCGGAAACCCTGGAGACGGAGTGAATGTGGGGACATGTCCATTGAGAGCGGCTCCTGTACTGTCTCAGGCCCACATGGCTCTCATGTGTGAAGAATGCAGCATATGGAAGCAGTGGAGTGAAAAACCTACTGGGCACCTGAGCAAAGATGACACATTGAGTACAACTCTGTTTGCACCATGGTAACATAGGAGTGGATCAGCGCTCATCATTCTTTTATAGCCACATCAGCCCACCCTGTTCGAACAGACGTCATACTCTTTCGTGCGTAAGAGCATGTTGAGAAAGTGAAAACAGGTGTGCTTTTTATGACAGTAGGCTATATGTCCCCATCAAAACAAGGCAAGTTAGTTTGAAGATCAATTTTAGGGCAGTTCAAAAAACCTTGGTCGTTCATGTCAGGATAACTTTTATCTATTTAACTGTGATTCGACAGTTCAGGGTGACTCATGGTGATGTGTTGGTGTGTTGTTCCTGCAGAGGAGATCTTTTTTTTAAGCCTTATCTAGTCAGTGAATTGTTGCTCAAACTACAGGAGAAGTGAGATGCAGAGGCTGAGAAACACACGATCAGTGGAGATCACAAACCAAATGGAAGGAGCCAGTCAACACGGACCAAAGGAATCACCTAAAAATGTATGTTTGACCTTGTTTTCTTCTGTGGAACACAAAAGGTCAAATTCAGAAGATACATTTATAATAAAGGTAGCTGGAGATTTCAAGTTTAAAAAAAGAATGCAAACTCAATCCATATAGCTTTGTGTTAAAAACTGAAAGAAAGTGTGAGCTGTTATTCACTGAAATGCTGTCCTTAGCAAACTCATGCATTTAAGAGAGAAATATCAAATGTATTGAGTTTGTAAAGTCTCTTAAGCTCACCAAGACTGCAATTATTTGATCAGAAAAGCAGTAAAAACACATTGAGAAATAGTAATACACTTTTAAGTAACTGATTTCTATCCTAATACATTTTGAAATGTAATTTATTCCTGTAATCAAAGCTGTATTTTCAGCATCATCACTCAAGTCTACAGTGTCACATGATCCTTCAGAAATCAAATCAACAATTTGCTGCTCAAGAATCATTTCCAATCAACATTTCAATATTCCTTGATGAAAATAAATATGTTTCTCCTTCGCAACTTTTGTATGAAATGAGAATATTTATAGAAAACATATTAAATACAATGAATATTTTTTATCCTTTTGGCAGCTTGACGGTTTCAGCCACAATAAAATTAAAGATTTTAAACAACCTGAGAATGAGTAATAAAAACCGCTGACAGATTTTTATTTTTGTTTTGATTCTTTCCAAATTGTTGCATTAGCTTGCAGTGGCTTTGTCCTTATTGTCTGGAGGTCAGTAAAAAGGTAAATACCAAGCGAGTTCATTAATAGTACAAGTGCTATTTGAAATATCCTGTGGATTCATGTGCCCTGTGACCCTTTGGCTTGTAATGATGCAAGCGTGGAAACAGCACAGGTTTTCTCTTTTCTGAGAGGTGGGGGGTGAACAATAAGAGGAGGCAGTTGATTTGACAGACATATTTCTCAGTGTCAGTGGATATTTGGGTCAAGCCTTCTGCTGTCCGATGAATAGAGAGAGGCCAAGAGGTGGTCAATCCTGTTCAGATATGCCCATCAGCTCAGAACAATACAGACAACACGGCCCGCTGGTGCAAGTTAGGTTTGATCACAGAAAGCCTGAAGCTTGACTCTCCTTCCCTCAACACTGCCAGTAGCTGGAGGTGTGTTTGTCTCTTACTGAATATTGCACATGTTCAAGGGCGAACAGTTCCTATATTCTGAAATTTGTCTGTTGCTTGATCACCAAGTAAAAGGGTATTTTTGGAGGCCAAGAAATAGCTGGAGAAAGCTAATGTAGCATCTGGACTGGACAGAGACAAACAGTTATTTGATATAGTAAACAAATAGTCTTTGAAAAAAACTTGACAACCAGAAACGTAAAAAGTAATAAAATCAAGCCTCTGGGTTCCATGATTTCATGACCAAAAGGAATGCGAAAGCCTGCTAATTACCAATACAATGTAACTGTCAGCGGGTGTGTGCTGCGGAGAGAATCGAGGAAGCCGTGGGATCCAACAGAAATACTTTATTTAACAAAATGGAAAACAAAAGACTTTAAATAGAAACATAAATGGCAAAAACTAGGAAAGTCTCAGTACAAGGAGAAGCATGGAGAACATGGAAGGTAGCATGCACACACGACATTACAAGGTCAAACAGAAACAACGATCGACAAAGACCAGGGAACACAGGAGAGTGTTAATACACAGGGAGATGGGCAACAGCTGACGAGACTTAAGGTAAGTGATTAGACGCGGACAGGTGCGTAAAGGACATGGAAGATGAATAGAAGGGACCCGGATGTGAACAACGCGACAAGATTGTGACAGCAACAGAATGACTATATAGGAACTGACCTATTCTTCAAAGGCAATTCTTGCTGTGAATGAACATGCCTCTTTGCAGGACATTGTGTGTATTTTTTATGTTTTGTTTATTGGAGGTATATTTATGTATACTGCTTATGTCAGGGTTCTGCCACATTCGGTCTAGTAGTCATTTCTTGGTTTTGTGGCAGAGCTCGTGTTTGGTGTGTGTGCGCACGGCGTCGAGGATTCGAGCCGCGCGCGCGCGCTTGTCTGTGACGTCTTTCGTACGCGTTATGATGTCCGGTCCCGATACTTGGGTCTGGTTCAGTTTCGGTTTTGGATCGGGATTCGGGCATTCATAACTCGCGTGTGTTCGTCCTTGTCGGGAGCTCGTGAGAACTCGTTCTTGCGAGCTCTACGTTATGTGAGTGGGCGCGGTTTCGAGCCGCGCCTCCTCTCGTCCGTGTGTTTATGTTTGGCACGCGGTTTGCATTCAATTAGCCGCGTGTTTTCTGTCACGCGCAGTTTGGTTGCCGCCAGCTGCGCGTCGTCTTTGTCTCGTCAATGTGTAACCCTCCCACCTTGTTTCCCTGCTTTAGTTTGATTTGTTCCCAGCTGTGTCTCATTCAATTTTCATCCCTCGTGTGTGTATTTAATCCATCCGTGTCTGTTGTCTTGTGCTGGTTTATCGTCGTTACAAGGTAGTGTTCATGCTGTCCTGTTTCTAGTCCTGAGTCAAGTCTGTCAAGTTTGAAGTTTGAAGTCTGAAGTCTAGTCCTAGTTTGAGTCTGTCCTCTAGTCTTGTTTTTCCCCCTCCGGGTTGTTTATGTTCAGTTTTTATTTACGTTTTTGTTATGAATAAATCCCCAGTCTCATTGCATCATTGAGTCCTCATTCATCCCTTCCTACACACCTGACAGCTTATGCCTGCGTCAGGACAGAATTATTAGAGAATGTCCCATCCCATTTCCCTGTGGGGTCAAATGTTGTATAATAGTTGTAATTAAAGTGTTATGATTGTTAGATTAATCAAAACCACATATATATCAATCTTGGTATCTACAAATTCATATTTTGATGGCCTGGATGATAGTGTACATTATATGTTTATATATATTATGTAACTTAGTGTTACAAGAGTCTTGAAGAGTTCCTTTGGCAGCATCCAATCCAGTTGCATATGCAAATGCTCTGCTTGAGACAACTGATCCCAAAAGCTTTGAGCCACCATTGGTTACTGACCTCTGGGAGGAAAGACCATTCCCAATGGGTAAAAGTCATTTCCCACTTTCCTTGCATCACACTCTTCCTTTGCATCTCTTGTCTGTACATCTTCAGTTCACAGGCCTGTTTTGCTTCGGGGCCATGCAGGCCTGAACTAAGCCTTAAAATCTGCAGCAAGCCATGTGCTTTTCAGGAGAGAGAAAGAGAACACATTGAACTACATGCAACTCGAGCTACTATACCAGAGTCATACTAACATTGACAAAGTTAATCATGATTTCTTCATCCGAGGAGAAGAAAGTGACTGCAACTTTAACACCATCGACTCATGGAACCATGAAATCCTTCATCAGGACTTCAACAATGGCTTCAGACACAAAAAGACAAGTATTCACACATTTAATGAGGTGCTTTGAGAATGTGCTGATGATTCTTGTCAAGGGGGTTTAAATGACTCTTTTAACATGAGTTTCATTTCCCATTCCTGTTTCAAGTCTAATCCACTTTCACTTTACCATTTCCCATGTATGCGTTTTTTGTGTGAATGATTTTGTTTAGATTAGGTTTGTGATCGTGATTTAGTTAATAAAACTTTGTCCACATAACATGTGAGCTTCTTGCAGGTTGATTCTGGTCTGCTTATACATCAATGTCACTTTAACGAAAGTGATCCTAGCTACATGATAAAAAAGTTATTTTTCTGTAACCACAAAAAATATTCTTTCTGAACAACTAATAGGTGATCAATACTGAGTTTTCACTGGATGAACAGAGTTATTGATTATCATATTAATTTAAACTTAAGTGACATGAATAATTAATTAAAAAGAGTTATGATTAATTATTTAGATTGCCCTTGAGCTAATTTTGCTATACTATTATTTGCATTCACATTCATCTCAACAACACATTCATCTTCTGATTGTACAGATTTTAAAATCTGCCTCATCTTTCCTCATGGACACAAATTGTTTTCAGTCAATCACCTGGGTTTTGTTACAACAGCTGTTGTATAAAATTTTAAGCAATGTTATATTAATTATTTGAAAGAAATTAAAGTATTACATTGTTCAACTGGCCAAGGTTGCTATGGGATTTAGATTTTTAAAAAATACAGTATCTTACCCAACACTGGGCTTTATAAAGTTAAATGAAAAACAAGCATGAATTTCAATCACATCATTACTCTGAAAAGGATCAAATCAGTTAGGAAAAACATATTGATGTTGTTAGCGCAGTCTGGTGTAAACTAAACATTTTATTTCAAGGGTTAAGTTTGATAGTGCGACTTCCTCTGAGCCTAAATGTCATGTACTAATCATCATCACCTGCAGCCACTCAGTACTCACTCTTTATGAACAGTCACCAAACAGTCCAACTTTGTTTGGTCTTAGAAATGCATGAATTTGCATCTGACTTGATGCCACAAACCGTCTCGGGTTACGTATGTAACCCTGGTTCCCTGAGGGGAACGAGACGCTGTGTCGAAGCACTAGGGGAAATAGCCTTGCGTGAGTCACGTGAAGATCTATGCAACCAATGAGAAACGAACGCGTGTGAATGCGTCACTGCCGGCCGCAGCCGGTGACGTCATGAGGCAGAGCATAAAGCGCGTCTGAAACCGGGGCGCGTCAGCCATGAATGCCTGAAGCGGGCCCGGAGGCGCCAGGAGCTGAGGCCAAGACACAGCGTCTCGTTCCCCTCAGGGAACCAGGGTTACATACGTAACCCGAGACGTTCCCTTTCTGGGAACTCGAGCTGTGTCGAAGCACTAGGGGAACGCTATGCCAACGCCACCTCAGCGACGTCAGCATCCGGGTGTGTCCCAGCTCACTGAGAGAGCACCCTGGTTCCCGGGGCGGCATCGAGGTCTAGCTGGTAGAACCTCATGAATGTGTGCGGTGAGGACCAGCCGGCCGCAGCACAAACATCAGACAAGGCGACTCCGGAGAGGAGAGCCTTGGATGCTGCCATGCTCCTAGTGGAGTGGGCTCAGACCCTCAAAGGAGAAGCATGTCCGGCCGACTCGTAAGCTAGACAGATAGCCTCGACTATCCACCTGCTTGGTGTTTGCTTAGAAGCTGGAGCCCCCTTAGGGGTCCTAAAGCCAACGCAAACGAACAGTTGGTCCAACCTACGCCAAGTGGCAGTCTTTGACGTAAGCGTCCAGTGCTCGCACTGGACAGACCTTGTTCTTGCTCCTGCTCATGATCATCAAATGGGGGAGGGCAGAAGGCCTGCAGCATGATAGACCGAGCCACCTCAGTGGGAACCTTGGGGATATAGCCTGGCCTCGGGTGGAGAAATGCCTTTCCCATCCCGGGCGCAAACTGAAGACATGAAGGGGCCACTAAGAGGGCCTGAAGATCCCCGACCCTCTTGAGCGAGGCGATTGCCAGCAAAAGAAGGGTCTAAAGAGAGAGGTACTTAATAGAGATTCCTCTAAAGGTTCAAGGGGCGGCTGGGACAGGCCTAGGAGTACCACGGACAAGTCCCAAGCCGGCACCCTGGTCTGTGCCGCAGGTCTCAGCCTTAGTGTACCACGGAGGAAACGAGTGACTAGGGGGTCCCTGCCCAAGGGTACCCCACCCAGAGGTACGTGGCAAGCCGCTATAGCAGCCACGTAGACCTTCAAGGTGGAGGGGGACAGCCCTGCCACAAATCTTTCTTGCAGGAACTCCAGTACTTTGCCAACTTGACAGGTTACTGGGTTCACCTGCCTTTCACTACACCAAGAAGTGAAGAGCTTCCACTTCAGGGCGTAGAGTCTCCTCGTGGAGGGAGCTCTGGACTGAAGGATGGTCTCAACAACCTCGGCTGAGAGACCGGCCTCTATGAGCTGGGCCCCCTCAGGGGCCAGACCCACAGTTTCCCAGAACTCCCGGGAGCAGAGTGATGGGAGGAAAAAGCGTACAGGCGTAGCCTCGGCCACGCCTGTACCATAACAACCCGCCCCAGAGGCCCTGGATGTTAAACGAAAGCCACAGAGGGCAGAGAAATTCTTACGGAGGCAAACAGGAGACCTGTGCCTGCCGTATCTGTCCCAAATCTGCTCCAAATAAGGGGACCAAGGGTTCCAGCCCTCGGGGAGAACCCCTGGTTTTCAGCCACCACTGCAGGGGTCTCGCACACAGTCGGCCCCATGGAATAATCGCTGGAGCCGCTGCATGGACCCTAACACCTCAGAGTGTCTCACGTGAGTGGCTGCCCCTCGATACTCTTGACGGCTGAACGAGGGCTTGAATGCGCTCGGGGAAGAGCCGAGCCAACATAGCCACTGAGTCCCAAAGACTCCCAAGAAAGTGGTTCTCTACGTGGGAGAAATAACACTCTTCTTGGTGTTCAGCGTAAGAGTGTCACTCGTCGCTTAACAGCTCAACGAACGGCCTGGATGCTCTCGGGGAGGAACCGAGCAGACATGGCCACTGAGTCCCAAATGACTCCCAAGAAAGTGGTTCTCTGAGTGGGAGAAAGTACACTCTTCTTGGTGTTCCGCCGTAAGCATCGACGAGAACCAGGAGTTCTTCCGCATGCTCAGGGTGCGTGGGCATCGCCCCGTGACCTTGATTGCGAAGCGGGTACCCCTCAGGGAGAACCCCTGGTCTTAGTCCTAACCCCAGCTCCTCTGTGTGCGGGCACAACACCTCGATGTTGTGCTGCCCGTGCAAGTACAGATGAGCTTAGAGCAGCCGGACCAAACACGGAAGCACTGATACTGGTACGCCTTCCCCCCTGAAGGCGAACCACAGGAACTTCCTGTTGTGGAAGGATGGGAATGAGGGATTTATATGTCTCTGATGTCGATCGTGCCGGACCCGTTATAGGACCTAATCTGTACTACGATCCGCCTGAGCGTCGCATCTCTTCGCATCAATTTAAGAGACAAAAATCCAGAATGAGCCGCAACCTTCCATCCTCCCTTCGGAACTATGAAGTAACAGCTGAAAAGCCCGGACTTGCTGTTCACGAGGGGTCCATACCCGATGGCCCCTTTCGCCAGCAGAGTGTCTACTTCTTGTTCCATGACCAGAGCCTGCTGAGGGCCTACAGCAGACTGTAGGACCCCCGAGAACCGGGGTGGTGAGACCCCGAACTGAATGGTGTACCCTAAGGTGACCGTGCGCAGGACCCACTGAGAGATACCGGGTAGCCGTGACCACGCATCCCGGAACTCTACTAGGGGAACCAGCCTCCCGGGGCTGGCCTCTGGTGCTGATAGCATGTCCACCACTGGGCCGGGATTTCCGGATTCCCGGGTGGAGTGCTCTAGGACCCTCCTCGGAGGGGGTGGTTTTCCCATGGCGGGCTGACTGGTCAGCTGCTCCAGGGATACACCACCTTGTTGCGGCTTGGCGTCAGGGCCGCTTGCTCTTAGCCTTCTTAGCGCTCAGGACAACCCTCAGATCGCCCCTCTTGCCAGAGGCTTGAGCCTGTCGACCCGACCCCCCGGGATTAACCGGAGGAAGACGGGTGGCGACACTTCGTTTTTGAGCGGCCCTGTGTGAAGAGCTTTGAGACCTCCCTTGACTGGCGGTCTCACGTGGAGGGCGGCGGGGAATAACTTTACTGAACGACACCTGCTGTCGTGCAGCCTCCTGAAACTTGTCGACAACGCTTTTTACGGCGTCGCCGAGCAAGCCCGAAGGGGACAGAGGAGCGTCCAGCAAAACAAATTTGTCCTATCTTTCATAGCTGACAAATTGAGCCAAAAAGGTGTCTCTCCGTAGCCACCAGAGCTGCCATGAAGCGGCCGACAGAGTAGGCCATCTCCCTAGTGGCCCAAAGAGACAGATCCACGGTCCGGCGCAGCTCTGCCACTGCCTCCGGACCGATACCGCCGCCCTCGTTGAGGTCCCCAAGCAACTCCGCCTGATATGCCTGCAGCAGTGTCGTGCCGTGCAGACACGCTGTGGCATGACTCGATGCGGAGTATGCTTTCCCCACCAAAGACGATGTGACGCGCATCGGCTTGGAGGGGAGCGCCAGAATTTTAATGGAGGACGCGGACTGAGGGACGAGGTAACTCGCCCTCATCCACTTTCTTCAACCCTCCATATCAATGATCTTGAGCCCCACTAGATTATTATACATCGTAATATTACGTGTATAAATTTTCTCGGAGGCTGGCCTTCCCCAAGATCTAGATACCTCGGCATGTAAATCAAGTATGAAAGGCATTGCTCGGCGCGGGGAAATGACGCGAGTCAGAAGATAACGCTCGTCTAACATACTTAGGACGAGCCCTTCTGGTCTCTGCTGGCCAATCAAGCCCCAGACGAGAGACCGCTCGCGCCACAACCTCAACAAGCTCCTCAAACGCCGGCGAGGAGAGTGGCGAATCCTCCTCGACCGGGTCAACACTAGCTAAATCGATCTCACTCTCTGAACTTGATAGAGCTAGTGTTGGAGTCACAGCACGGGCATCTCACTCAGAGTGCTCGTGACTGGGACCCGCTTGATCTCGTGAAGGCTGAGGTAAGGACGGACCCACCCCAGCAGCCTCAGCGAGATCCATTTGTGATCCCCAGGACCGAGAGCGCCACAAAGCCTCGGCTACTGCAGGTCCCGAATCGCGGGGAACACTAGCCTAGGCGGCCTCGTTACAGACCGCCAGGCGGGAGCGGAGATCATGCAATGAAAAAGTTCATCCCACCGGGGCTCCGAACCCCGGTCTACCGCATGATAGGCAAACACACTATCCACTGTACCACAGTGAGCATGCAGATAGAACCTCTCGCAGTCCTTACAACCGGCACTCTCAAGTGCCGACCGTGCATGCTCCACTCCCAAACAGATTACACACATAACATGTGTATCCCTGCCCGTTATGAAACGTGGGCAAGGATAAACACACGGTGTGAACCTCTGTTCATTCGCCACATTTTCACACTCATTCTGATGATTTTTAGCTATCTCAACTCAAAATCACTCTCACACAGACACAGCACGCTGAAGGCATTCAGAGCTGACGCGCCCCGGTTTCAGACGCGCTTTATGCTCTGCCTCATGACGTCACCGGCTGCGGCCGGCAGTGACGCATTCACACGCGTTCGTTTCTCATTGGTTGCATAGATCTTCACGTGACTCACGCAAGGCTATTTCCCCTAGTGCTTCGACACAGCTCGAGTTCCCAGAAAGGGAACTGTCATTTCCAGAAACTCTTCCAAACCTGCTTCTTTGTCTGCCTCCTTCCAATCAGCCAAAGAGAGTCTTTCCTTCTCAACCAAACCAGATGAGACTGTTTCCAACACCATTATTCATTTCATGCTCTTGATTGTCTTCACTCCTTCACCATGCCAGTTGTCTGCCCAATTTTTTCATTTGGAAAAAAAAATTGTTTAAAGTACTCTTGTCTGTGTCCTCTTCTGTGTTATGACCATTCTAAAAACCTTTTTGTTAAGGTTGCCATTAAGGTCTGAACCAAGTTATTTACGACTGTTCTCTGAACTTTTAAAATCTTTTTTTTATTTTTGTGAGTATTAAGCAAACATTGCATTTGATAATTTTGCAAACATTATGGGAGCATTAATTTAGAATGTTCTGAAAAATACTCTAAATAAGTGGTAAAATAAAAAAAATAAAAATCATAAGATGAACATGCAAGAAACAAACGTTCCCTGAACGATGTATAGATGTTTTTGTGCTAACATTTTGAGAATATGAACAAAAAGGGGGGGGGGGGGGGGCATTGCCCCCCCAGACCAGAGCCAATTAATGCCTGCCTTGTGCTTTGAATATATATATATATTTTTTTTACAGAATTCATATTTTCTCATTTTATTTGTCTTATTAGTTCTGTGTATAGAATGAGTAAGATATGGTTAATTAATTTAATCACTAAATTATTAATTACTGTATTTAATTTATAACTGTAGCTTTATTACATTGCGCCCCCCTGGACATTACAACTGCACACTCCTCACTCATAAGCTCATTTTATGCTTTTAAGAGCTCTCTAGATAAATATAAAAATCTGTAGATATGGTAGAATTAAATTCTTGTGACTTATATTATCATAATAATAATATAATATATTGCCATCAACTGGGAATTATTTTTATAGTCAGATGGTGCGGTTACATCATCTATCAACACGAACTAAGGGGGCGATGCTAATCAGCCAAATCTTGACCCTTTGATGGAGGCAGTGTCACTATGAAGTGCTCATAGGAAGTGCACACAGATTTTGGCATCCCGTCTTATACTTTATTCATTCTTTGAATATGAAAATGACCTTCACTTATTCGTCCACTCCGTATGTAAATGCTTTGTGTATAAAGTATATGCATATTTAAATTAATACAATAGCGTAGTCATTATTCTGCGCTGTGGATTTTTGCTATTAAAATGCAATGCATTAATTATGAGTCTTCATGTTTAGTTTGTTACAAGCCGCTACACCACACACCACAACTACAATCCTTAATGACAATCTGAAGTAGCTTGTTCAAATAAATTAAAACCGGGTCATGCACAGGGAGGCTAGCTTTCAATATGTCCCTAACATCCTGGTCACTACAATGTCATTCTCTATGATTAAAACTCATGTGGTGGAGGTAAAGAACAAGTGCTATTCATTTCAAATATGCATTAATCTTAGAATATTGTGCACAAGTCCATGAAACATTAGCTTTCATTAATATGCAAATATAGCATATGTGCTGTCTGTGGTGTATGTGCGTATGTAATCACAGTGATTTAGTGTCTTCATAAAATGACAAGTGATGGTTCAAATTCTTAATCATTTTTTCAACATGACTCAGTCAACATTTCTGTCAGGAATTGTTGGTACTTTTGCGGTCACAGGTGGCATCGGTACAGTTAGCCCCAAGGATTTGCAGATACAGTGATTTGCGTAAATGGCTCTGTTTAAATCCAATGATCCAAATAAATGCAAGGTAATATTCCTTCCAAACAGGAACCATTTTGAAACTGCTCCAGGGATATATATACATTTCTTTCTCGTTTGTGTTTGAAGGAGAGGTAAAAAAAATATTAATAAAATCAGAAGAGGAAGGTGTATTCCTATAATTCATTGACTCTCCTTTTGGAGCTAATTCACTAAATAACTATAGTTATTCTAAACAGAGACCTGCCATTGGGCCTCATTCAAGAGGAGCGTATGCACATAAATTTGTTCTTACCCTTATGCTAATTGTGATGAATCTGGATTATTCTAAATAACAAAATGCATGCCTGCAACAAAACGTGAATTGGATTCTTCCACTGACTTTTGGATTATTGCGGAAAATAAACTTTGTGATTAACAAAAGTTTATGATTCTTATGATTGTTTTGTACCTCATGATAAATGCACACAACTTTTATGAATTGTGAAGCCTAAATGCATTTGCTTCGTAAAGAGATAAACATAGGCTATAAACAACTGACTGTCACATGACTCCAAAATTGCCATCATTTAAGCTTCTGACACTCTATGATGATGAGCTCCGCGCTTCCCCCCTCTGGCCAACGAAGGGAGCTCTCACATGTATACTGACAAACACACACACACACACACTACATTTTCCATGATGCCGTTCATTGGACTGATTATCACACACCAGCTGCGAACCATCACCCGGACTATAAAAGACTCACACACACACGCACTGTCATTGCGAAGTCTTGATTTGCTGTGGTGATCATTCTGAGCGTTTATATTCCTCTCTTGTTTTCCTGTTACCGATTCTGCTGTTATCCATTGTTGATTCTGTCTGCCTGCCTCGACCTTTGCCTGGATTATCGTTTATGTATGTTCTCTGCCTGTCCTGACTATCCACCTGTACGACCATTCTTATTGAAAACACTCTATTGGATCCCTGCTCTTGGAACCTATCTCTTTCAGTCTGTTTTTTTTAAATCCAGAAAGTTTGAGCTGCAATAGTTTGCAGTAACGTTTATTGCTATGATGATGGTTAATATCACTTGTTTTTGAGTTTTAATTTGCAAAAATATGCCATACCTGCTGCACTTTCTGTGCACATTTTTATTTGTCTATACATTAAATTGCAAGCTCAAGTTTCTAAGACCACCTGCTATATGTGATGTTTGGAAAAGTAGAGTATATGTGGTGGCTTCAGTTTAGAAATTAGCAAATTTTATGGATTATGATCTCTGTTTGAAAATGCAGATTTGAAAGAAAGCATTAGGGAATGAGCCCTAATCTTTGTCTACTTTTTTTTTTTTACATTTTCTATTGATCGTGGCAGCAGTTCTTCATCAGATTATGATCTAATTATGAAGAAGCGTATTAAGCAGCTATATATCCAGACATGCAGTGTCGACAAGTTCTTTCTGCATGTTAAAGAGGAGCCGATTTAGGTACTCATATCGCAGTGGTAGAGCAATGCTCTACAGTCCCATTGAAGTATGTCAGATTGGTAGTTTGCATCCTGCACAACCTGCTCCAAAACAACATCATGCAAATTGCACCCAGCACAGATTTTTGTGGATGTGTTTGCATCGTTACCTTATTTGCATAATTCCTTCAGTGAATCGGGAGCTACAACAACACAGACAGCACGTGTGCATAAATGGCGCCATCGGTGGGCACAATTTACTCTGACTAAATTCCCTCCATCGTTTTGCACTTTGTTAAATAAGGTCTGCTTTCACACAGATCATTAATACGTGGGACTCAAGCGGCAAAAGGCCAGCAGTTATGCGTAAGCCCATAATGACTTCATCAGGTTCCTTCATCTGCATACAATCATACAGTGCAGCCAGCCATTAAGAGGAGCAGGGATTAGGACAACCTGCAAGACTGATGAGGAGTCGGCACCCACCGGAACATCCAGGCGGGAAATTATCAGTCAATCAGCGGCGCTGAGAATGTGACACCACTGTCTACTTATCAAAGACAACCCCTCAAAGCAGATGAAATCAACTCACTGCCATAATGGTACTATGATTTATTATAGCCAATATTTTGGCTTTTTGCATAACTTGAGAACAATCTGCTGGGATTGAATGAATGAATTTATATCAGACTCCAGACGTCTTGCTAGGAAATGCAAACACAATAGTTCTCATTATTCTAATCTAGAAGCAGATGGTGTGGGGCCAATTAGTTAGTGAATTTATATTATTAGTACTTGGGACTTTGCTGCTGGCCTCAGTGCAATTTTTTGTTATGCTTCTTGGATTTTGCTACTTGGCAAATGATGTTCTTACCGAACAGGATGTCCGTACATGCATCATAAGCCCTCATCTGGGGAGGGATAATATTCTCCCTGCAGCTTGTTTTTCCAAAGCCTTCATACCTTACTCTTCAAAAAGTAGAGTTGTGTTTTATAAATTACTTTGAAAACCGAAATGTTAGTTGAATCCTGTGAAATCCTAGTAATATGTAACTCTTGCTTTTGGTCAGTTGTGGTTTTAGGCCTTGTTTATTAAGGTATTCAGATGTGTTTTCGTCAATCGGATCACACGTGGACAACAGGTGTAAATGCAGTCTAAAAACGTTTTGAGTTTGCCCAATTTTGACTATTTTATTGAGGTAGCCAGAAACGCATTTGTCCGGATTGCTTTTGTGATGTAGACACTCACAACCACGAAGACTGTCTTCACTCTGCACATAATGTGTGAATATTATGGGAAGCATGCTAGCCAGATGGGATTTAAACTTTGTCGACTCAAGACCTAAATTTGCTTTGAAGATGAAAAACATGCCAAGAACAATGTCCTCTCAGCGTTCTCCTCGCCGTGGTCTTGCTACTGTCAGAGCAGAAACAAAAGCTGCTGCTCCCTGCTTTTCCGTCGTCTCGTTCATATGTAAATTGAACGAAAGAACTGAAAAAGCCTATGAATTTACCTTCCCATATCCTCCCCTTGAAGTAATCAGGAAGGAAGTGGTAGAAAGTGAACAAAAGAGATGGATTAAAATCCCCAATGTAAATGGAAAAGTGTCTCCTTTTTTATTTTTGTGATCCTATCAAACAAATGCATCTCAATACCAGTTGTAAACCAGGTCTTAGAAAGGTATTGATACTTCTCAGCAAGTCACTTTATTTGAAGTATTGTTCATGTCTGCATCTTAAACTCTGCAGGATATGTAAGTTTAATACTAAATGTTTGAAGACTGCTCAAATACATGCTTTTAGCCCTTTATTCATTAGGTTCAAACACCTGTCCTTTCTTTGAAATCCCAGGGTCACAATTTGTAACAAATCAGGAATGGATTGATATCCACTTATTACCATCCACTCTAATCCAGTGACTGTGGATCCAGAGGTAAAACCCTGTTGCTTCCTGCCCATTAACCCAGATCAGTAGACTGGACAGGAAACTGATTTAATGTAAAATTGCACATAGCAACCTGGAACATGTTTTTCCTCTGCTCCTGCACATTTGTTGCGCGACAGACAATATCCTTTCAAGAACGGCAAAATAATTAGATAGTCATTCTGAGTCCCCAGCTCCCTTGCTATAATTGCAAAATTAAAAATCTCTGCATGTCGGCACCTGACATGTAGAATTAACTTGTGGCTGTTGTTTGTCAGCTTGCCTGAATAAAGCCACATGAAGATGGGAAAGAATGTTGGTGATTGAAGATTAAATTGGTTTATTTTAGTCTCACTGATTCCCAAAGGGGGCTATGTGCTTCAGGGGATACTTGATTTTGAGTATTTAGATTTTGTTTTATCACTCTAACAAAGCAACCATTACAACTGTCAAAAGAAAAAGACATTTCTGGCCACATTTGGAGTCGATAAATGAGTACTGAAGTTTTCAGGAAGGGGTTGTTCAAGGAGCTACATAAGAAAAGAAAAAAGACTGGCAAAAACAGCTCTATTAGTTTGACACAGGGGATCTTAAGCACAACAAAACAAAACCCAGAAATTAACTGTATTAAAATATAAATGGTCTTCATTTGGAAAAAAGTATATTAACCTGAAGAATATAAGCTTTAAGAAGGAAAAGTCAAATGTTTTAATCATGAAAATAATTTCTTTATTGCCAATTTGTGAACAGCTTGTAAAGAAACTTAAAAAACTAGACCTTCTCCTACTTTCTACATTGTCTATGAAAAGTATAAAATCAAAAGGAATAAAATGAAAACTTGAAACAAATGCTTATATAATGTTCAGCATAATGCCGCAAGAGCTATATTGTAGTGAAATGTCAATGTGACATGCAAAGAAAAGGGATAATTCAAACTAGTCTATCTTTTGTCTCAAACATAGGCCTATTTTATAATGAACTACCATAACAATATAACTGCAGAGCTTGTGCCAGTACATCCACATCACTATAATCAGATGGTTTCTTAACTGCTATTTTCTATCCTCATTTTTGTTTGTGGGTTTATTTTGTTTTGCCAAAGTTATTTCCAATCACTCCAAAGGTATTTCCAATTTAATTTTACTTCTAAGTGCAGAAGAGCGAAGAAGACCTTTTTCTGTGCTGTGAGTATATCGGGGCATTGAATCGCATTCAGTTTCTTGCATATTGTGTGAGCACAAGCAATAAGTTGCTGACTGTAGTTCACTTAATGGCCACCGGTGTCACTAATAACAAGATTTCCTGAATTCTACAGGTAACCTCTTTAAGCAAAGGAAAAACGTGCTTCTATCTATAATTTAGTATAACTCCAAAAGTGTGCCTATTACACTTCCCTGTAGTTTCCATATGAAATGACCAGTAAAACACAGACTTTCATTCCTTTCACACAAATTATCTTTACTGAGGCAGATTGTTGTGCATAATTCGTAAACTAATTCGTAAACTAAAAAGCTATTTATATGGAGCTGGTTATGTGATGCAAAGACCAAAATGTAGTAAACTTGCTCTGTGGTTCACCTGGTACACCACTTGTGATGCACTGCGCTCAATTACAACGATAAAACAGTTCAAAGACTTAGAAGCAAGCTAATTTAGCATAGTTGCTTCAGGTAATGTTTTTGTCAACACTTAGGTTCGGTTTAGGTTAAGATTCAATGTAGGTGGTATGAAATTTTCAAATAAGATGGTTGGATTAACATTAACCATTTAGCACCACTCAAATACATTTAGTTAGCTAGCTACTCCAATATGTATAACCAACATAACACAAAATTGCCAGATTCATATGCATCTCCGCTGGTGCCGCTAACTGGACATTTCACTTTGAAAGTGTTGCAAAAATCCTAATAAGAAACATTTCAATTAACAAAAATGTCCCTCCTGGCATGTTTTCCCCAATGAGCCTATAGGTTGATATTTTGATCATATTCAAGGCTAACAGCATGACACGCACTGGAGGTATGTTGCATCAAAGCTGTCATTATATTTTAGAGTGACTAAAAGTTGGGACACTTGACCAGAACTGCACCCGTTTTAAAACCTAAAACTTACACTCATTATAAAAAGTTTAAAAGTTGAATCTTGAAGCACAATGATTTCTGGAGACTAAAGAAAATGAATTGTTGTTGCTCAGAGGTTACAAATCAGTTATAAAGATGAATGCAATGAAATCAGTATTCCACCAGTAAGTTTAAAAAGGACAATGTCAAGGTGATTTTTAAGTTTTAGTTTACCAAATGTGAGCTATTCATCAAAACAATGTTGCAAAAAGAATTAAGGCAAAGTTTTAAACTATTTCTTAGTAGGAGTAGGAGTGGTAGGAGTGAAGAATTCATGCAAGCTAGCATAAAAATATCAATGAAGTTATTGCTTTTTACCAGTCCGTACATCAAAAGTTTAAAACGTATTCCTACAAAGAATCAATTTGATATACAAGTCTCATTCTTGTTTCATTTTAGCTGAATCATCCTAGTTATCTATGACATTAAGGGCTAATATCTGTGGGCGAACACGACTAGATTCTTCATCGACGATTCATACTGCAAAAAAATCCAACTCCATATTCACCTAGCAACTGACATCACGACAGATGCAGACTTATGAAATCTCTAAAGGTAAAAAAAACTGTGCCTGTCATTATGACATTTGCTATTTTAAGGCCGTGTTATTTGAGATTTTAAAATGTGTCACGCAACTGGACTACCAAAAAAAAAGAAAAGAAAAATACATTCATCAAAGAAAGCACAGTAGGTTCTGATGCTTTCAACCTTTGAGGATGAAAATTAAACATGGTCCAGGTACACTCAGTCATTCTCACATATTGAACAAGCATTTCTGTGAATGCAATAGATGAGAATATATTCTAAACTCATTCACAAACGTTCTTGTGCCGCAAGGTATTTCTCATATGCTTTCATCAATATTATATAAAAATCATCAAAATACATTTTTAATGTATTCTCGAGATTAATGATTCAGAAGTCATGAAAAGGATCATATATCTTTCATTACTAATTAATTTTATATCTAAATAATAGCTCATGGCACAAAACCTTGTCAATCTTGGAAGCTGACTCATAGTTTTGGACACTTTTCTCATATAAATCCCATTTGTACTTTGATTATATGTCACCATAAAGTGAGATTGCTATATCATGACAGACCAGCAATTGATTGCTGCCATAATGGTTAAATTAAGAAAAGGACCTTCTAACCTCACCACAAAAAGATCTTATTACTAGCACTTTAAAATTCTATGGACATTTATGCTCTTTTGAGAGGGTCATAAGGTGAATGTGAATATGAAGCATTCTGAATGGTAATTTTATGAGCAAAATATGGATTTGAATAAATGAAAACGATAAGCTGGTGTGCTTTTTGCACCATCAAGAAAAGTAGTCAGGAGTAAGTAAATTTTCCCTCCAGAAAATCATTAAAATTACCCTCAAAGAGCATATCATGAATCACCAAACAGCAAGTAGTGGATTTATAGTTATATTTATACAGTATGTCCCACAAGTCAATTCCTTGACCGCACTGTGGCGCGGCCTCAGAAAATGAACGCGTAAATGGTTTGACCAATATGCTTTTGAACAAGTAATGCTTTTGACAAGCTCTTTTCAATGTTCCTGACTGAAGCGAATATAAAAGGGATGAACTTAAATGAAATGCACAAAGTCTGCGTTATTTTCCCCTCTACTTACACTCACACACATGAAACGCATCACAGACATAATAGTGAGGTTTTGAAAATGAAAGACATACAAGAGAAACCTTTGTCAGGCTTTGATTTGGGCTTGTAGAGTTTATTTAATTTCAACCCGTAAACATTAAATCCCCACTTTGAACCATATGCTTCTTTGAGATTAGAACCATGCTTTCATGCTTCATGAGCAAGGGGCTGCCATAAAATATGCTTTGAACATTCACCTCCAATTATGTTCAATGAATGACCATCCATTGAAGAGTTCAGCTAGAATAGTGACTTGTGTAACCATTCTGAAAATTGGATTTGTGACACAACATTGTTAACACTCCTGGTTCACAAACAGCCAATAAGGACGGGAACTGAAGACCCTTGACAGAAAATGATAATGATAAAGCTGCCCAATAAGCCGCTAAATGCTTGATTGTACAAATAAAAACCTGCTTTGGCTGTTCGTCCTTTCTGTTGCACGATTCGGTGAACCGCTCATCTGTGTAGAAGAAATCTACTGAGGAAATGCAAGATTGCCTCTCAGTAAATCTTGTCATCTCTAGTTCTTTGCTAGATCTATAATGTTCCCCTTGATTTGGTGCTGCATCAATCCCAATTAAGGAAAGACTGAGGAACACATCGTGGAGTGTAAACCGTACACATCAGCGGCAGTATCTATGGCTTTGGGATCCTTCAGCATTCCTAAGATGCATTAAGCTTTCACTTATGTTCTTGAGAGTGTCCCGCATAATGGATTCAGAATGTTAAAACTGCCAATATTTACTTGGTCGTAATGAATGAAATGTTTGTTTGAGAAGTAATGCTTTTTCTTACAGATGCTAATTGGTGGTAATGTGCAATCCTTTAGTCTGCAGCAAAATGAGAGTGCTGCTTTACTGTTTTAGTTGTTTAGCTTCAAACTTAGTAGCAGAATAAAAATGAATTTGATGTGAAGCTTTCAAATTAATTTCTATACTAATAATAATGGCTCAACGTCACTCATGATGTGCTGCAATCAAAATATAGACAAAATGGTTCTGATGTTTTGAGAGACATTTTTAGATTAATTTTCATTTTCAGTGGCTTTAGGGTTAGCAGATGAGAAGGGCAGTGAAATGGTGGAAAGATGCCGTGTACAATTAGATTCTGCTCCAGCACAGAGAAAACAAAATGTCATCACTGCCCAGATATGTAATTATTTGCTTACAGGCCTGGGATTAAGATCTGACTGCAAGCAATGATTATGGAATTTACAGAACATATAAGTTGATGTCCAAGTTATAAACCCTATAATGTAAATTCCATCCCTTGAAATGGAATGAGCAACATTCTAAAATGCACATATAAAGTTTAACGGTACTGCGATGGTTTATTGTTTATTATCTTCCAAGCCAGAATACAGAATACCTCATCTATCTAAATATGTATCTGTTAAATTTACAAAATTCTTTGTATCTATCTTTGGATATGCAACAAAACTAAATGTATTCCAAATGCTCTGTTTAATAATTTGTAGTCTACTTTTATTCTGTAACAGATGGAACTTACAGGCAGAAATGCGTGTCTTTAATAAAAATTGCCGTACAGGCGGATGGTCAGGACAGGCAGAGAGCATACATAAACGATATTCCAGGCGAGGAAGTCAAGACAGGCAGATAACGATATAATGATATTCCAGGCAAGACAGAATCAATGACGGGTAAGTAGCAGAAACAGGAACAGGAACAGGAACCTAAAACAGGCCTATAACCACTCAGAATGATCACTGTAGCAAATCAAGACTTCGCATTGAACTGCTGGGAAAGCAGTTAGTCTCTGTGAATGGTTCGCAGGTGGTGCAATAATCAGTCCAATGAACAGCATCATGGGAAATGTAGTGCGTGTGTGTCAGTATATATGTGAGCTCCCTCTGGTGGCCAGAGAGGGGAGGCACGGAGCTCGTATTCATAAACTATTCATATCTGATTCATTAATTTGATCATTTGATCATTAAGTTGAGGAGATCCCCCCCCCTCCCAAGCGCTTTGAGCTCTGGAAAAGCGCTATATAAATGTAACTGATTATTATCAAAAGTTACTGAAGATATTTACATTGTTACAAAAGATTTCTATTTGTAATTTAATGCTGTTCATTGGAAATTTCTGATCATTAAATAATCCTGAAAAAAAGACAAAAATATTAAGCAGCACAGCTGTTTTCTACATTTATAATAATAATAGTAGTTTCTTGAGCGTCAAATCATTGTATTAGAATGATTTCTGAAGGATAATGTGACACCAAAGACTGGAGTAATGATGCTGAAAATTCAGCTTAAAATATTTTAAAAAGAGGCAACACTTTACAATAAGATTTCATCTGTTAATATTAGTTAAAAGGAACAATACTTCTACAGCATTTATTAATCTTAATGTCAATTTCAACATTTGCTGATACATTATTTAATCAATCCCGGTATGTGGGATCTTGTTGGAATTGTAGTCCGACACTAAATGGTAGTACTCAGGTGAGTGAGACCGACAGACCTCCAATTTTCAAAATATCTCCTCTAATGTTTCATACAAGATAGAAAGTCATAATGGTTTGAAATGACATGAGGGTTAAAAAAAATCATTTTTCATAAATTCTTGTGCAGGATTTTTGAGTCATCACTGACCTTACCAGTCACATATAGAGTAACGGTTTGCAAGAATGACCAAGAGCATGAAGGATCAGTTGTTTGGTTGGTACTTCACTGAAGATGTCCAGCTCTGACATGTCCAGTTCCTCTGAGGGTGCTTTCATGTTTTTTAAGTAGCCATTCTACCCGGGGTTCACCCTCATGAGTAGCGCCGGCTCATCTAATTCTCTCAGCTAAATCAAGGAGCTGCACTTTGTGACACTCTGAGTTTAGATCAGATTGCCCTACAAGGACAATTTTCTGTAGCGCCCCTCACTACCCGCGTCTAGATCACCAGGGGAACTGCTTGCCAGTCACTTCAAAGGCAGAGATGCCTCAATCCCACACCGATTTGTTGAAAAGAATGTGCAGAGCATTTGCATAGATGCTGTGTTGCTAGCAGGTGCGTGGGAGAAAATAATAATCATGAGGGGAGTTGGGGAGGTTTCACCACATTCCTCCTTTCAACATGAGTTCAGCATTCTGATGGAGAAACTTTGGGCAAGCCTAGATCATGAAGGACTGATAACCAAAAAAGTCCCTCCAAATATAGGTCCTCTGGTGGTAAAAAAGTTATTGTCAAAGATTTAATATATTTCATGTTGTTCAAAGAAAGCAATAAAATATATTGAAAAGAAAGTTAACCAAACACAGAAATGTGGTCTGCAGGCATCTGATATGTTGGCTAAACACAGTAACAAACACTGATAGGACAAGAATAGTACCATTCTAGTAGTCTACCATTTTTGCAGTATATGGGCACAGTGTGCAGAATGAAAAGAAAATTGGCTAAACATTACAGTCACATTCAAGTCTAAAAAGAAGACAAGCTAAAATATAGCAGGTTAAATAGCAGCAATACTTAAAATAAAAAAAGAGTAATCCAAAGAGAGAAATTCAATGCAACAGTGTGCATAAGCACATCCAGTTCTACAAAAAGAGTCCACTTAACTGAGGGCAATATATACAAAGCTAAAAGCTTAAATAAATAAGGAACAGGAGAAATCAATGAAACAATGAGTCACAAATGACAACCGCAGGGAAACACAGGAAATGATGAAAAATGTGTCAATTTGTTAAGCATTAGTTTAATATATTAATTTAAATGGCTTCTCTTACAGATATAGCTTATGAAATGTGCCGTTTGCAACAGAGAATACTGTATCGCACAGTACAATTGACTCAAATACACTACATTTTAACACCATCTTCTTAACTTATTGAGCAAACCACCAAAATATTGTCCATTTGTACACAAAACGGGATTAAAAAACATCCCAGAGATCAATTATAATAGCCTGTATTGTAAATCAGTGACATTTTATAACAGTATAACAGACTACTTGCATAAAATGCATATAAATCTCAGTTTTCACCCTAAATCTCCAAGTAACATATCTTGGTAGGACAATATTTAAGTGCTTAGATTTATGCTCAAAGTTCTGTAAAAGAGGGGAACAAAACAAAATGCAATGCAAAACAATGATAACTGAGATATATGGATATAAATGTTCCTTAGAAGCCTGATCTATCATATTTGAATCTCATTTTAACATGACTTAAAAAAGTATAAGTACACCAGTTGCTACAGTTCAATGCATGTTCATCTTGGAATACATTAACATCATAAAAAGCTATTCTTAAATTTACTTCATAAAAGTAATTATATCACAGGTGGGAATTTTTTTGAATGACACTAAAAAGCCTTTAACCTAGAGTACAAAAATTATATAATAGATTGAAGTTGTTAGCTAAAGTTTTAATCATGTTGGTAATTTATAAGCCTTTGAAATCCATGTATCAAATATGATACGGTATAACTTTATAATAGGGTTAATATCACCAATTAACAGTATTAGTGTATGGTGTTAAAATGCTTATTACTACATTATTTTTCCCTGCTGCTATATGACCCAGTTGGAGTAAGTACACTTTTCTTAAATACAGTTTTATATATATATATATATATATATATTTATTTATTGTGTGTGTGTGTGTGTGTGTATGTTTTTATGCATGCATGTACGTATACTCACAAAACATAATATAATGCCATAAATGTTTTATTATATATTCAAAGCATGAACATATGGAATTTCATTCTTTTGGTGCTGATATCTGGTATGTGCTCTCATGTCTAAATGCATTTTGTGTCGCTCATTACCCTGAGTACAGGAATGGGATCATTACCAAGATGCAACCGAATGATGCTGTGAATGTTAATTTGGTATCTATTTTTATTGTGATTTCCCATGAGGGTCAATAGAGAATTTTGTCACGTTAGCTGTTCTAGGTAGCCTACACAACCTGTGTTATCAATACAATGAATCTACAAGTCACCTTCACCAACTTTTATAAAAACGAAAATGGAAAGATCTCAAGCTCACATGCAAAAATAGACACCAACAGAAAAGTTAATGACAGTTCTTTTGTCTTTTATCTTTACATACTACGCCCAGGTGAAACGCAGATTTTCTACTTGTTTTAATAACAGGTTACTTCAGCTTTTCATGGAGTGAACAGTGACGTTGACAACTTAATGTGCTTCCCATAATTCTCCTAAATTGTTCTTTTGGATTACAGCCAAAGAAACCCTTCGAGGCTCATTAATGTACGCATTACATTAAAACTGGAATTTAACCCTTTGGCACTGTTAAAGGTTATGAAACAGTTAATCATTCTAAGTGCTGGGGGTGGTGGCGGTTTTGTTGGATGTTTTACTTCTTGAAACAATCAAAGACTGTCCACTTAGGGTTGTGAGACAATGTAGAAGGTCTAAGACGTTTCTTCTAATGCTTTGAGTAGACTCGCAATATGTGAACATCGACAGCCCAGGTTAGTCTTGATATCTGAAATACAAATGTCATCGAGCAAGATTGCAAAAAAATCTTAACAACCACAGACAATAACAATCCCATTCAATCTGTCAAACCAGCCACCCTTGAATTGACACTTACTGTCAAAACGCACATAGATTAATGTTGTTCACAGATTAGATCCCTGAATAATGCATGAAGTCTTTAGATACGTTACAAGTGGCATAGTGTTAAACAGCAGGTCTCCATTTATGTGGGTTGAGAAATCTTTGTACAATTCAGAAATCTCTTTCTCTCTCTCCCTGTGTCACAAAAATCCTCTGTTTTCGACTCCATGACTCCATGCAGCTATTATTAAAATCACACTGGAATCAAAATTAACATTCCTTTATGGAATATTACAGTATTTATTATAAATGATTTACCTGTGCACAACATTATCTTTTTAACTTTGTGTGTCCTTTATAATCTTTTATCAAAATAACTTCCCTCTTGTAGCGACATCTCTTTTCTGATGAGAGGTTTACTGGCTTAAACTACAACCATCCAATCAATTCCCGGTGGACAAAATCAAGTCCCGCACTACTTTTTTTTTTTTTTCTTGTTCAAGAAGCCGTTTCACTGCGCTATATATCACAATAGACTATTCGACAAAAGACCCTCATAACTTCTGTTTCATGCTGTCTAACAAAAAGTAACTTTGCAGCTACATGTCAACTAACTCTTATTAGACTGCAAGGTTATGTTTAGATGTTAGGGTTCGGGTTAAGATGACGTAGATATTTCTAGTCAGGAGAATGTCTGTTGTGGGAGCATCTAAATAAAGGGTTGGCAGATATTAAACACTCTAATTACTGGTAGTTGACAGACAGTATGGTTGAAGCACTTGGTCCTGTCTGTGTCAGGGTTCTGCCACATTCGGTCTAGTCATTTCTTGGTTTTGTGGCAGAGCTCTGACACTACCATAATGTTTTGTGTGTGTGCGCGCACGGATTCGACGGTTCGAGCCGCGTGCGCTCTTGTCTGTGTAATATCTTATGTGTGGTCGTCATACTTTGGTCTGGTTCGGTTTCTGTTTTGTGTCGTTATTCAGACATTCATAACTCCTTTGTTCATCCTTGTCGTGAGCACGCGAGATGAGTGGTTCCTCGTGGATTTGGGCTTTGCTTAAAAAACGTCCTCTCGTGTCTGTGTGCTCTGTTGTAAGCACGCGGTTCGTGTTTTCATTGGCCGCATGCTTTCATGTTGTGCTTTGGTGTCGCTCGCGCAATTTGGTTGTCACCAGCTGCGCACCATCTTTGTTTAATGTGGACACTCAACGATGCGCATTCGCATTGGCTGCATGTTCATGTCTTGTCACTGTGTAACCCTCCTACCTTGTTCCCTGTCATTAGTTTGATTTTTTTCCCAGCTGTTTACCCTCCTGTGGCTATTTAATCTCTTTGTGTTTGCTATCCTGTGTCGCGGCATTGACGTTATTTTGTATTTGAGTCACTGCCGTATTGCAGCCTGTCTTGTCTTGCTCTTTTTTTTCAGTCAGTCTTGTTTTTTCCCCCTTGGGGTGGTTTTTGTTTGGAAGCCCTAACCTGCACAATTGAGTCCTCGCTTCTTCCCAAACCTGACAGTCTGTCTGTGTCTTCTTTGTCACTTCCTGTTGGTGAGGTCTTGGGAACACGGTCGTGTTGACGGTCATGTGGGTTAACGTCAAGCGTCTCCTTGTTCCTAGTTCTCAGTTTTGCACTATAGAGAGTGCCATTTCGTTTTCTGATTTAAAGTGTTTTATTTTGTTTAATAAAAGTGAGTTTGAGTTAATCCTGCTACTTTCTAGTTCCTCCTCGCACCGCATTGTACACATTCTGCTCCTCATTGGTAACAATAGTTGGAAAGTTATTTACAATTAGTCGAATATCTAGAATGTTTTTTTTTCTCTCTCTTTTCAACACACAAATGAATCTATTGATTAATAAAGCTTTAAGGTAGATTCAGTGATGCACAATTCCTACACTGAATTGTGAATAATGCAAAACATATTTCAAATGCTTGATATCAGTTGTGGCTGAGCTGTGACTGAAGGTTTTTCAAATAAAGCTGCAGCTGATTATTTCATAACCGAATGATTATCTGAGGTATTATTCATTCAGAAATATGCTAGTTGAAGGATACATTTGTGGTTTACTGCTGACAGCCTTGCTCCGAGGGGTCCTTTACACAACAATATTTTTAACTAAAAATGGAAATGAAACATTTTGAGCTTTGGCCGGTCATTTACATGACAATGTTGTTTTGAGGGCCTAAAACTGCAAACTTTGGAAAACGGGGTTTTGAAAAGAATACCGTCATCTACTCCTATGTAAAAACATCCATTTGCAAAAATGCTGACATCATGTGCATGTATATTACGTGTTCGGTCAATAGACGTGTAGGTTCCCTTTCAAGGGAACTCGCGCTGCGTCGAACGCTTGGGGAATCCTTGGATGATGTCCGCGCGAAGCACAATATGTAAACTTCCGGCGCGCGCGCGCGCGCGTGCGTGAGTGACAGGCGCAGATCGGTGACGTCACGAACCAGTTGATAAAAGAGCGCCGGAACCCGGAAGCGGCAGCTTTGTTTGTCTTCGCAAGCACAGTGTGAGAGTGTGTTGAGTGTGCTGGTTATTTTGAGAGAAAAACCCAGATCTAGTTTAAAAATCAGGGATCTCCCATATATATTTATATACAATATCTATGTTTATGGCGAACCAGGCATTTAAACAGTGCGCATCTCCTTGCCCTCGTTTCCTCTCGGGGGGAGATGAGCACTTGTTATGTGTAATGTGTCTGGGAGCGGAGCATGCTAGGTCAGCGCTTGTGAGTGCTGACTGTGATCACTGCAGCCAACTACCGCTGTGGGTGCTCCGCTCACGCCTGGCGGTTTTTGATTCTGAGACCGGCCAGGCTCGCGTTCCCCAGGGCTCGGGTCCCGCAGCAGCTGAGGCTCTGCGGCGATCTAGGTCATGGGGTTCGCAAATGGACCTGACGGCGGGGTCTGAGACGGGCGCTCCCCTATCTCAGCCCTTACCCGGTGGATCCAGTGCTTCATGCATGGTTTCGGAAGCACGCTCGAGGGCGGTTACTTCCGACCAAGCTGAAGCACCGGCACTGCAATTGTCTAGCTCCGAGGAGTTAGACGTTGCTAGTGTCGACGCGGAGAGTGAGGATTCGCCAACCTCCTCCCCAGCTTATGAGGAATTGCTCGAGGTGGTGACTCGCGCTGTGGCCACGTTAAGTATTGAGTGGCCAGCGGAAAGCACTGTCGTTCGTCCAAAGAGAAGCAAGTTGGATGAACGATTTCTGCCAGTGCGGGTCCCTCACCCTCGCCGGGACCTGCCTTTTTTCCCGGATCTGCACACTGAGGTGTCTAGATCCTGGAAGAGGCCAGCCACCTCCAGAGTGTTTACGCCACAAAATAATATGTATGCCACTCTGGTTGGTGCGCGAGAGTATGGTTATGGCGCGATGCCGAAGGTGGAGGAGGCGCTTGCGAGCCACCTCTCTCCGCCCTCGGTGTCATCGCTTAAAGTCCCGGTGCTGCCCACTAAACCTATGCGGGTTACATCAGCTCATGTGGGCAGAGCATATTCTGCAGCTAGCCAGGCAGCGGCGTGTCTTCACACCACCGCCCTGCTTCAGGCTTACCAAGCAGAATTGTTGGGGGACCTCGATGAGGGCGGAGGCATTGGTCCACAGGCTGTGGCTGAGCTACGTAAAGCCACAGATCTGTCCCTACGGGCCACCAGGGAGACGGCTGCCTCTATTGGTCGTTCCATGGCAGCCTGTGTGGCCACGGAGAGGCACCTGTGGTTAAATTTGACGTCTCTAAAGGACAAGGAGAAAAATTTTATGTTGGACGCCCCTCTGTCGCCTTTTGGGCTTTTCGGCGATTCGGTGAAAACGGTCGTCGAGAAGTTCCAGGAGGCGGCAAAGCAGCAGGTGGCGTTCAATGTACTCCTGCCTCGCCGCCCTCAGCCTGGGGCTGTGAGCCAGCCACAGCCCCAGGCCTCCTCATATGTGCAGCGGGCCGCTCAAAGGCAGAGCGTCTCAACCCGCCAACCTCCCCAGAAAACCGGGGGGTCGGGCAGGCGCTCCCAGCCTCAGCCTTCGGGCAGGAGGACGGATCTGAGGACCGTCATCCTCGCCAAGAAGGCTACCTCGAAGAGGTCCTGACGCCAGACGCGCCGGGCCTCTTGGAGGCGACCCTCCTCAGTTGCCGCCCGTTACACCGGTTGCACTGAGGAGGTCGCCCCCTCCAAGGAGGGTCCTAGAGCATTCACTCCAGGTGTTCCCCAGAAAACCGGGCCCTGGCGGGTGTGCTACACAGACACCAGAGGCCAGCCTCGAGAGGCTGGTTCCCCTAGTAGAATTTCTGCCGGCATGGACATGTCTTCCAGAGGTTTCTCAGTGGGTCCTGCGAATTATAAAGAAAGGGTATTCGATCCAGTTTGGGTCTCGCCCGCCCAGGTTCAATGGGGTTCTACCCACGGTGGTGGACCCCGAGCAGGCTCTGGTAATGGAGCAGGAGGTAGATTCTCTACTGAGGAAAGGGGCCATAGAACATGTACCCCTCTCAAACAGGGAGTCAGGCTTTTACAGCCGCTACTTCCTCGTTCCAAAGAAGGATGGAGGACTGCGGCCCATCCTGGATTTGCGCCTTCTGAATCGCTCGGTCATGAAGCTAAAATTCAAGATGCTGACTTTGAAACAAATAGTGGCACAGATCAGGTCCGAGGACTGGTTCGTCACTATCGATCTGAAGGACGCATATTTTCATATTTCCATCCTTCCACAGCACAGGAAGTACCTCAGGTTCGCCTTTGGGGGGAAGGCGTACCAATATCAAGTACTTCCATTCGGCCTGGCTTTATCACCCCGCACTTTCACGAAATGCATGGACGCAGCGCTAACCCCGTTGCGCCTCCAAGGCATAAGAGTTTTGAATTACATTGACGACTGGCTGATTCTTGCCCAGTCGCCGCAGTTAGCGGTTCAGCATCGAGATGTTGTTCTCGCACACATGAGAGTGCTGGGGTTGAGGTTGAACGCAAAGAAGAGTGTGCTTTCTCCTCTTCAGAGAACCACCTTCCTAGGCGTGATATGGGACTCGGTTTCGATGAGGGCGCGGCTATCCCCCGCCCGCATCGATTCGATTCTGTCAACCGTGAAGAAAGTCAAAATAGGCCAGTCCATCACTGTAAAACACTTTCAGCGAGTGCTGGGCCTCATGGCAGCAGCTTCCAGCGTCATCCCGTTCGGGCTGCTACACATGAGGCCATTACAGTGGTGGCTCAGAACCAGAGGGTTTTCCCCGAGGGGCAACCCTTTCCGCACTATCAAGGTCACGCGGCGATGCCTACCTGCCTTGGATATGTGGAAGAAACCCTGGTTTCTGTCTCAAGGACCTGCGTTGGGAGCTCCTTGTCGACGCGTCATGCTATCGACGGATGCTTCCCTCACAGGTTGGGGAGCGGTCCTGAGGGATCGCTCTGCCCAGGGTCTGTGGCACAAACACCAGTTGTCCTGGCACATAAACCTGCTGGAGATGATGGCTGTTTGGAGGGCGCTTCAAGCGTTCCTCCCAGACCTCAGGGGCCATTATGTGGTTGTTCAGACCGACAGCACCACTGTGGTCTCCTATATAAATCGTCAGGGGGGTCTACGTTCGCGACCACTATACAAACTGGCGCGGCAGATCCTCCTCTGGTCCCAAGGGAGACTGCTCCATCTACGGGCAGTTCACATCCCTGGGACCCAGAATGTGGGAGCATACGTCCTGTCGAGACAGGGTCCGAGGCCCGGGGAATGGAGGCTCCACCCAGAGGTGGTGGAGCAGATTTGGTTCAGATTCGGCCGGGCACAAGTAGATCTGTTCGCGTCCGAAGAATCAACGCATTGCCCTCTGTGGTATTCACTCCTGCATCCAGCCCCACTCGGGCTGGATGCCATGGTCCAGACATGGCCGAGGCTATGTCTGTACGCATTTCCCCCGATTGCTCTGCTCCCGGGAGTTCTGGAGAGAGTTCGCCGGGACAAGGTCCGTCTCACACTGGTTGCTCCGCGTTGGCCGGGCAGAGTGTGGTTTGCGGATCTTGTTTCCCTGCTGGACGGGGTCCCCTGGGAGATCCCAGTTCGAGTGGACCTCCTGTCTCAGGCAGCGGGCTCGATTCTTCACCCCTGCCCAGAACTTTGGAAACTGTGGGCTTGGCCTCTGAGGGGTCCCAGCTCATAGATTCTGGTCTCTCGACCGAGGTTGTTGAGACCATCCTCCACTCCAGAGCTCCCTCCACGAGGAAGCTGTACGCCCTGAAGTGGAGACTTTTCACTTCTTGGTGTAGCGAGAAGCAGGTGAACCCAGTTACCTGTCACATTGGCAAAGTGCTAGAGTTCCTGCAAGATAGATTCGCTGCAGGGTTGTCCCCGTCCACCCTGAAGGTTTACGTGGCTGCCATTGCGGCTTACCACGTACCTCTGGGTGGCGTGTCCATTGGCCGGGACCCCCTCGTCACACGCTTCCTCCGTGGTACCATTAGGCTGAGGCCTGCAGTCCAGACCAAGGTTCCTGCCTGGGACTTATCCCTGGTACTCCAGGGGTTGTCCCAGGCACCCTTTGAACCGTTGGATGAGGTTCCACTAAAGTTCCTCACTTTAAAAACCTTATTCTTGTTAGCTATAACATCGCTAAAGAGAATTGGGGATCTACAGGCGCTGTCTGTAGCTCCCTCTTGCCTTGAGTTTGCGCCTGGGATGGTGAAAGCCTTCCTCCATCCCAGGCCAGGCTATGTGCCCAAAGTGCCCACTCATGTGGCCAGGTCTATAGTACTGCAGGCCTTCTGCCCTCCCCCCTTCGGTGACCAGGACCAGGAATTTAAAAACAAGGTCTGTCCAGTGCGAGCACTGGACACTTATGTCTATAGGTCTGCCCCTTGGCGTAAGTCTGACCAGTTGTTTGTTTGCTTTGGGACCCCCAAGGGGGCCCCTGCATCCAAATCTACTTTAAGCAGGTGGATAGTTGAGGCTATCACCCTGGCTTACGAGTCGGCCGGATCCTCCTCGCCTCTGAGGGTCCGGGCCCACTCTACTAGGAGCGTGGCTGCCTCTAAGGCCCTTATATCTGGTGTGTCGTTATCTGATGTTTGTGATGCGGCAGGGTGGTCTTCCCCGCATACTTTTCTGAGGTTTTACCAGCTTGACCTCAACTCCGCTCCGGGAACACGGGTCCTCTCGTAGTGAGCTACGAGACACTCGTCGGCCTTCGTCACTGAGGTGGCGTTGGTATATCGTTCCCCAAGCGTTCGACGCAGCGCGAGTTCCCTTGAAAGGGAACGTCTCAGGTTACGTATGTAACCATAGTTCCCTGAAGAGGGAACGAGACGCTGCGTCTTTGGCCTCAGCTCCTCGCGCCTTCCGGGCTTGCTTCAGACAAACTCTAAGCTGCCGCTTCCGGGTTCCGGCGCTCTTTTATCAACTGGTTCGTGACGTCACCGATCTGCGCCTGTCACTCACGCACGCGCGCATATTTGTTTAGGCAGAGAAACCACTTTTATTTGATTGGTATACGGAATGTGAGGCACCTCCATACAGCACAATGATCATATCATGAGTGGAATTTCAATTTCTGAAAGATGTTTACATGCCTAGGCTTTTAGTGCTTTAGCACCAAGCAATTGGCTAATGGAAATGTGTTAAGTCAATCCTGACAATGTTCGAGGGAAGTTATAAATGCAACCATTAATTTGCCTTGCACTTTTCACCCTGGCATTACATTTTGCATCTCATCTGATTTTTATTTACAAGAATTTGACTGTAACATAAAAGCCTTTCCGTAAACGAACCAAAACATTGATTATATGATGCCTGTGGATTTGTACCCCCTTGTCTCGACATTTAGAATTTAGCATTCAGAATACAAGCAGAAAAACAGAAAGATTATGGCATGCCATGATTTGCAAAAAGGGAGGGGAGAAAAGAGAGAGCACAGACACAGGCTCCAACTTGTCTCCCTTATTTGGAGTGACAAGTTACCTCATGCTAACACATCAGTCTCCTGAGCCCTCAGAAAGAAAGCAAAAAAAATCCATTACTAGTAGGCAAGTTTTATTAGATGCTGGAGAGCAGTAGGTGATATGCATGCGTTCCGAAATATAATAAACATTACTGATGGATTCCTCTTGGCCATGTTGTCTTTTCAGTTACAGATGAGGAGTGTAGTATGCTTGTTCCCTTCTAGAGTTAAATGTTACTATGGAGGGTAAGACAGTGGTAATATCAAACATTCTATGATGAATAAAGAGGTGAGAGTATAATAATATACCATCATTAATGGAATACAATTTCGTCAACATGTTAGATTCATTTACGGCATGTAAATCTACACAAGTACTAATTATTTTCTTTGGAGATTTTTTTAGCATGTTTACACTGCCATTTCTTTCATGTCTAATAACCCGTCACAATGCCACTTCCTGATTTTGCAGAGTTAGACACTATTCTGGGTGTATTTTAAGATGTTCTTGACATTCCTGTTTGAAAATGTAGTACCAACCCTATCCCTACCCCTAAACCTATCCATAACGTCTCCATAAAATTGAAGGGAATGATAGATGAATAAAAGTGATGTAGAAACACCTAACCCTGGTTGTGAGCCTAATCTTGACCCTAAACTGCAAACCTGGGCAAATCAGATTAGTTGATTGGAATGTTGTTCCAGGATCAACAAAGACGCTGATCTAGTAACATGTTGGACTTGGTGAAATCAGGTTTTGAAATTAGTCTGATTTCATATGACTTCTGAATAACACTGAATAAAAACAGCTACAGTTTGAATAAAACAGTTTTTATCCATATAAATAAAGTCAGTAGGGTTCAAAAAAACATTACACCCACCCATGACTTTCATTGTATGGAAATGAAGACAACTGTAAATTAACAATTATTTCAAGCTAATCCTGACCAACCACAGGAATGATACCCCCCTTCTAGACCACTATACCCCTCCAGCCAAGATGCGACGTTTGACTACAAATCTTTCCCAGAAATTATTACAGCCATGCTTGAAGAAATACTGTACATGAAATCTGAAACTATTTGCTCTGAGCAGTGGTGGATCCTGGCATAGGCTACGTGTGCTGCCTTCACACACAAACAAGCTCCATATCCAGGACAGTTTCACAGGATTGTGCCTGCTCTACGTTTGGCTCGACCCTCTCGAGAAAATGAATTATGACCTATCAAGAAACTTTCTCTGAGCAGTTTCCTGTGCTTTACTTTTCCGCCCCCTCTCAGTTCGCCTGCTATCTGCGCCATAGAAATAGGATGAACAGTCTGGTATTTAGTACTTTTCAGATCAAATATATAAAATCCAAGAATTAAATGTTCTTCCATGTCTGTCTAATATACATTCACCAGCATAAAGGTCTACTATATTTTGCTACATTTCAAGAAAAAACAAGTGTGCTTTCTAGAGCCCTTTTTCTTTACTATAATCACATCAGTATAAAAACATATCCATGTACACACACACATATGTATATATATATATGACATTAATATTTACCCAAAAAGAAAGTATCTCACAATATAAGATTTTCAGGCTTCATTATGATTGAGATATTCGGTGCCCAGATATACAAATAAGACAAAACACGAATACACATTTTTATGTTGAAGACTTGCAAATGACTTTGTTCAATTGATAATTGAGGGGCTTGATGGTGATAATGGCAGGATTTGGTATTATTCTTATATCTATTGGTCAAACTCAAAATATCATATGAGTGAAACGGAATTCCATGATTATGACAAGACGAGAGTTTGTGGGCTCTAATGAAGAACCATAATGAATGACACATGAGAGATGCAAGTCTTTACAATGTCATCCCATAAATAATCACACATACAAAAAACAAGGAACATCAGGGATTTGCATTCGAGCTTTACTGGATAAATGTAGCATTAGTCACACAACAGTATGTGGGTGTTTCTTCAACTGCAGGCACTTTAATGTCCCAGGGGTTGATTTTTATTCAAACTAACAGATTTCATTTCATTTTTTTCTTTCTGTTATATGAATGTCACATTAAATATTATTGAAAACTTTAAAAGAACTTTTGTTTTTGCAGCTATTCCTGAAAACATTTAGTTAAATGTTATATATAATAATTATAATGGGTAACAAGGAACTTAGAGGAACTTTGCAACAATGTCAACTAATGCTTTTTATTTTATTTTATTAATGCTAAATTTTTAGCTTCATGTCAACTACCAGTCATTAGATTAGTAGCGGGCTGTTATGGTTAGGTTAAGGTTCAGATTAATAGAATATGTTGACAGGCAAAGTTACAAGGTTACATCAAAATATAGATTTAGCAAATATGAAACATCGGTTAACGAGCGACGGCTCGTGGTACCATCACAGAGAGGCACAAAATCACTCTGCTGAACAATTTTTTTGCTGGTGGAATGAGCCCCATGCTTTCATCCGTAATGTAGAATCCCTGACAATATCCAAAAGACAGTTGAAAATTGTTTTGTGAGCACTTAACCTCATAAAAATAAACCTTCCTTTTTCTAAGCAATGTCTGAAACTTTGTGAGCACTTCTTGTGGTCCTCTACCTCTTCATGACGAATCGCTTGCTATATTCCTATATTGCTTGCTATATAAAGTTGTTTTGGATAAAAGCGGCTGCTAAATGATTAAATGTTAATGGAAATGAAACCGAGTGTCTACTAATACTCTAATGAGAGTAAGTTGACATTTAGTTGCAAAATTAGTTATAGTTATAGTGGACAGTGGAAATAAAGTATGTATACCATGTATTTAAGTTTTAAGGTTTGTAATTAAGACCTATAAAAAGCTAGCAGTGAAATTAGCCAGACGACAAAATGGACATTTACAGCACTGTAATTTGTATCATGGAATGCCTGAAGGTTGCGAGTTCGATCCTCAATACTGGCAGGAAATGACTGAATATCGGCAGCAAAGCTCAGCTTCTGACGGGGAAGCAAAACACACCTCCTCACCGCCAAAACTGCAGCGCCACAGCCGCTTGCAGCCGCTCAACTCCACTACGTAAATTTGAAATAATATGATTTCCTTGGGCGGGCCGATAACATTTGATCCTGGGGGTTGGGGGCCATTCAGTATGATTGATGTACACTCCTGACACAAATGTATAAATTATCACTGTAATATTTTTTATTGTAAAAAATTGATCAAATATCAATTATAGAGTCTTATGTCTTCAAGTAAAGGTTAAACGTGTTTAAGGGTAGTGCTATGGGTTACTGGGTTGGAAATTAAACTTGATTTTGGGACAAGTGCTTGAAGTCAGAACATTGTTAGCCCTAGCTCGCACTGACCCAACAGTGGAAAAAAAGGTTAAAGTTAGGCTAAAAGTGCCACTGATTGAGAATCATTCATGTGCATTTTCTCTGAGAAGAGAAAAGATGAATGCTGCTAATTCTTAATAAAGATAAGGGCATATTTGTCTGCGTTTAAAAAACAAAAAGATAGATTGAGACAGCAAGTCATATAATAGAAATGCACTGACTGAATTTCAAGCTGGAAAACAACAGCTTTGCCTTTCTGTGGGTGTTGTCTGATGCCAAACTTGATTCTTTAGCCAGAGGCCACAAGGGTTCCCAGCAGGGAGAGAATCCAGTAAACAGAAATAATGGAAGACTGATAGTGGAGGTGAAACATTTATAGCAAAACCACTGTGTACTGGTGAAAGGATTTATTACATTTTTTAAAAAGTCATAAAGGACACACTCAAAATTTGATTCAATTTTATATGTCTGTCTAAAGTGGCAAGTTACGATGAACTGCTATTTGCGGTTTTGTTTGTGACTGCCAGAGTTGGGCAAGTTACTTCCAAAATGTAATACATTATATATTGTTACTGACAATTTAAAGTAATTAGTTACATTGCAATATTACTGTCTCTGAATTGAAATGCATTGCACTACTTTTCTGTAACTTTTGAGTTACTTTCACCAAAATAACCACAGAAGTATGACTAGTCTATTTTAGAGTTTATTGCTGTCCGTTACACATCCAGTGGAGGGTGATGTGGCGTAGCATAATGACAATATGATAATATGATAATTTCTACAATGTCAATCACAAAAGTAGACTAATTACCAAAGTCTGGTATATTATTGTAGAGATACCAAACACAATAGAGCTAGAGTTCCCTATAATGCCTAATGAGATGGCAAGAAACATCTCTTTTAATTTCTATTTCTTTAAATTCAGGTTCACAACACAAACCTGGGATTCACTGGGTAAATATGAATCACTTCACTTTTCTGGGTTCAACCAGTATGGCAGACCAAGAGAAACTTCTCTTGCTCGTGCTCTCGTCCTCCACATTGTTTCTGTTCTCCGACTCTGCAGCGCTCTCGGTTAGCTAAAAGCCCTGATATACTAGCGGCAAAGTTCTTTTTCGTTCTTTGTATAAAGGTAAAACGAAGTCCGAAATATGCTAACCAGAATTATTAACTTCATTTTGCAATGCAGAGGTATGTGCAATGTACTTCCGTGTAGTGTGTTAGGATTCCATTTTGCTAGTCAGTAGGTAACGAGCAATGTTGTGGGATGACGCACAAAACACTATTAAACACTGTGAAGGTAAATATTTACCACACTCACGGTATATAAAAGCATGAGGATGGAATAAAGAGATGGGCTGACATATCTTCTGAGGAAATTTTTTTCAATTATGTCATGCTGATGATTGAAGTAGACAGGTCTTTGATGTGCATCTCAGCAGCTCGGTCAACAAACTCCATCTCTGCAAAAGTTGTGAATTTGGCTTGCTTATGACATTGACATTGAACATGTTCAAATGATATATACAATCAACTCGTCATCAGAAATTATCACGCCTCAACCTATCAGCATAAGATTAATCATAAATGATATATATATATATATATATATATATTTCACAGTGGTGTGAAAAAGAGCTTTCCCCTTCCTGATTTAAAGTTGTTTGTTTTTTTATTTTATTTTTATTATTTTTTTGCATGTTTATCACACTTAAATGTTCTTTTTACTTCTAGCTATTGGCTATCCTGATGAATGGTTCCCATCCAGCAATAACCGCCCAGTGAGGTACAGAGATTGTGGGGAAAGTCATATTCTGCTCACATCCACCAAAGAAAGAAAATATATAAGTGAAATACTGATACTGATGGGGAAGGGATAAAGGAGTATGGTTGTGCATCGATGCCTCCGATCAAGGAGGCACTAGTCAGCCATCTCTTGAATGGCTATCTTCATCTGCATGGCAGAGCATATGTGGCAGCAAATCAGGCTGGGACAGCTTTGCACACGATGGCTATGTTTGTAGGCTTACCAGGCTGACCTTCTGAAAGACCTGGACCAGGGCCAAGGGCTCCTCCCCATGAGACGGTTGCTGAACTGTGTCGTACAACAGAAACGACTCTCCGTGCCACCAAGCAACCGCTGCTACGATTGTTCACTCTACAGCAGCCATGATAGAGATACGCCTCTGGGTAAACCTGGATGACATCAAGAGGAAAGAAAATGACTTTCTCTTTGAGCCTTCTTGGCTACAGTGAGTAGGTTGATGGTGCTTCAGCTCCCCTTGGACAGTAGTTCAAGTTGATATCAGTCTTGAGTGCAAATTTTTGCTTGGCCTCCTCTCTGTTTAAAGAGTCGTTATGCTGAGGCCTCGGCTACTAGAGTTCAGTATGTTTAAGCCTTCTCGCTATGGCAAGCGTCGTCAGGCCTCTTCTTGTCTAAGAGTTGTATATACTAGAGAGACCTCCACTCCCTTGAGCTCCACCCGGACAATTGATTCCTGTTGCAGGCCCCTCTTGGGTCTCCTTGCAAACAGTCTGGAGTGTAGAACGTCATCAGGCCTCCTCTCTGTCTAGAGAGTCATTATGCTGAGGCCTCCATAATTAGAGCTCAGTATGCTAAGCCTCCTTGCTATGGCGAGCATCATCAGGCCTCCTCTCGTCTGAGAGTTGTACTTATTCGACGAGGCCTCCGCTCCCTGGAACTCTGCTTTGTCAAGTTGCAGACCCCTCTTTGGTCTCCTTGCAAGCTGTCCAGTTTGTAGAAAGTTGTTAGGCCTCATCTGTGTAGAATAGGGGTGGACAAACTTTTTGACTCGCGGGCCACAATGGTTTCTAAAATTTGACAGAGGGGCCGGACCAGAATAGAAGAACGTGTCAGAAGCAATTGTGTCAGAATCATGACTGAACGCTGCACAGCTGGTCAAGCGCGAACACACCGATTAATGCAATGTCTCGTTCTCCTCTCTCAAGGAACCAAGGTTATGATTGTAACCGGAGGTCAATGCCTTTGGAGTGCGCCATCTGTTGGGGACACTTAACACTTAATATTCATCAATTTTATTGATTGGCCTGCTTTATTTATATTGTTTTCCTGTAACCACTGTAAAGCTGCTTTGAAACATTCTGTATTGTAAAAAGCGCAATATAAATAAAGGTGACTTGACATTACAGGGAAAGGTAAAATGAAGGAGGTTTAATTATAATTAAATTTTAATTATTTAATATAACTTGGACAAGTTTGGCAGGCTAGATTAAAAAGCCCAACATGCCGAATATGGCACGCGGGCCGTAGTTTGCCCACCCCGGTCTAGAGAGTTGTTATATTGAGGCCTCCGCTATTACAGCTCGGTATGCTAAGACTCTTAGCAATGGCAAGCATCAAGATTGCTGACCGGTCCTGAGTGTACAGAGGGTCATTATATGAGGAATTTGCGGTTGTGGTGAGTGTGGCATGCTCTTCTCAATGTAAGAGGGAGAGTCTCTGCTTCCTTGAGCTGCATCCGGATAGCGCCTTTGGAGTTTTAGGCTCCACTTAAGTCTCCTCATAAGCAATCCTGGGAACCATGAGAGTTGTTACTCTAAGACTTCACTCTCAGAGCTCAGTACACCAAGATTCCTCCACACGGGCGTTTTCAGCCCTCCTCTCGATTGTGTCGTACCTCTTCTGGTGAGGCCTCCGCTACCTTGAGCTCTGCTCGGATAACAGTTCAAGTTGTAGGCTCCATTTGAGCCTCTTCGTAAGAGGTCTGGAGTGTATGATGTTGTTAGTCTTCCTCTCAGTTCGGGAAAGAAGAAAATACGAGACTGAGGCCTCTGCTCTTAGAGCTTGGCTTGATTTGTTAAGTTTATTGGTGAGTGTTGTCAGGCCTCCTCTCAATACGAGAGTGTACCTTTTTCTTTGAGCCATCCGCTCCCTTGAGTAGAGAGAGAATCATTATGTTAAGACTTTCAATTCTAGAGCTCAACTTAGCTTTGCGAGCGTAGTCAGGCCCCTCTCAATATAAGAGTTATACCTTAATGGTGAGGCCTCCGCTCTCTTGAGCTCTGCTCAAAGGTCATTCAAAGCAATTGGAAGCGAGTTCTTCTTGAACTCCCTTGTAAGCAGTCCTGAGTGTAGAGCGTTGTTAGGACTCTCAGCTACAAAGTTGTCTCTCGGCAGGGTCGCCCACAACTGTTTGATCTTCTATTGTTATGAGTTATGTCAAGGCCTCCACTCGGTGTACAAAGGCGTTTATAAGGCGGATCAAACTTTTGCATTTTTGGATAGAAAATTTGCATTGGCAAGCTGTTTCGAACTCCAAATGAGCTCAGGTAAGTACGTTCTTTGATTTCACTTGAAGTACATTGGGGCCTTCGTGTTGGTGTGGCACCAGTCCAGGTATATACTCAAGTTACTTGTGCTATTACTCAATGCAGAGAGTTTCCTCTCTGTAACACTTAGAATGCCCTTAACCATTTCATTCTTGTCCCTTTCTCTGATAAACTGAAAATAATGGGAGTGTGTCCATTTCACAATGTAGATGCTATCTCAAGACCAGCAGTTTTATCAACCATCAAATTCCAACAACAGGAAATTGACATACTATTTTACCTGCAGAATTTTTTTGGGGGGTGTGGAGTGTGTATTCGTAATTTCTTATTAAATATATAAAACTAATACCACTTAGTGTAATATTACCAAACTTTTATTAGTAATGCATTATATCACTGCATCACAGCAATATATTATACCTACGGTAAAATACTTGCTTATATAATGCTTTACTCTCAAGACTAGTGACTGCATTCAAGTCACCTTTGAGAGAAAGTAAATTAGAGCCGGGAAAATCATGATGGCTCTGTGGGCCAGATAAGAACAGGTGAAGTCAAACATAATGTTCCTGTTCAGTGGGTACATTAAATTGACAGATTTATCCACTTTCAGTCAGACATGCATTGGACACTAAGTACACTTGAGAAAACCACAGCTCGCTGTGTTCAGCTTAGCAGAGAATCTTTCCAAACAGACCCTTGACTAAAGCAAACACGGCACAGGACTGCGGCATGGACCCACAAACAGATGTCCCGATCCTTTTATGGTCGACGACAAGTCTTTTCACTCATGTTCTGAAGAGATGTTATGTTGTTCATTTACTCAAGCTACCGGATGGAGAGGGGCTGATTTGCTGAGTAACAAATTTACACCGTCCCTATGGAGAGATTGTGCTCGTTCAACGAGTTCACATATGGAAATGATGCATGACTACATCTGGAATATGTGATTTTCAGGGATCTGGGCTGTAAATAATTTACCGTTAGATAAACATGGGCCAAGCAAATCCATAACACTGTTCAACATCCAAAAACCCGTCTGTGACATCTTCATAGATGTCGTCTGAACATGTGTGATTAGCCGGTGGAGCCAGAAACCAGGCTTTTGGTAGAGTATGACATCTGTGAAATGTCTTTATGGGGGATAATAAATAGCAAGCCTTTAATTCGACATCCGCTCATAAAATTTCACGGATATATACAGTTTATACTGAATCAGCAGTTGAAAGAGTCAATGTGGATGAAATAATAAAATGAGAAATGGAGTTGAGTCTTTCCATTAGCAGATTCATGGCAAAATTAATTTCTTTAAAGTCATTTAGACTCACAAGGGGGTCGAAATTAAAGTTAGTCGGTCTTTTGTCAGACAGTGCCCACGGCTAAATCCCAGAGTTTCTGACATATCCAATACTTCCGAACATTTCGCTGTAATAGTCACTAAGAACTCAGATGTGCTACGGATCTCGATCTCTGGGAGCAAATGAGGACGGGGTCATTCATCTCTGAAATTACATGTCCTGGGAAAACATTCCCAGCACTTTATTTCAATCAGGACCCAAGGATTGTAAACAATGGACATAAAAGCCAGCGGTGATAAATCGCTCTGTTCGGTTACATATGATTCCAGGCCCTTTTAGGGACTTACTCTATCAAATTTTCAATTGATCCTGTCATCTCTCTCCATTCTGCTGCATGAGAGTATTTCAAGTGATGTAATTTCAGAAAGGATCCAAATGGGATATAATTGGCCCTGTCAATTAATAGAAAATGGTAATTAAATTAATATCCAGATTAATTAACACAATTACATAAATAAATCTTTGCCAAGAAAAGCCACTAAATTAACATCACAGACATATTATTTATAATTAATATTAATACTTTAAAATTATTTTAAAGCAAAGCCACTAAATTAACATGACAAAAATAATAATTAATAATACTAATAATATATAATGTTATAAAAGGACATCACATTGTTATTTTTTATTTAAATAAATTCAATTAAAACTGCATTTTTTTATTCAATCACTTTTTTTATTTTAATTATATATTTTATAGAATCCATATTAAAATATCTATTAATGTATTTATTAAATATATATAATTATATATAATACAATTATAGGACATGATAAATAAAATGATGCTGTCTTTTAAAGACGCTATCAATTTAATTGGTTGTTAAAATGGCATATATCAGTGTTTAAAGAAAGCAACAAAAAAAGGATAATTTAAGACTACATTATTGTGGCAGATGAAAGCAATAAAATACCTTAATTAATGACTGGACATTTAGATATAGACATTGTCCATGAGCAGACAAATGTTGATCGATGTGACTCATTCTCTTAATTCAAATAAAAAAGCTCAGTCAAAAAGTCATTAAGAGTTAATGAAACAAGCTCTAGTTTTAAAGATGCAAAGCCAACATTCATTCAACCCAGATTTGTTTCACAGAAAGGGCAGAAAAACGGATACTACTGCGAATAATTTCAGAGAAATCAGTCCCCATAAACTAAAGTCTCATGTCTAGCTATTAGGCTTTCGGATTTCACATTTCAGACATTCAGGCTGATGATACTAGTGTACAGAATAACCAGTCAGGTCAGGGCCCTTCGTGTGCCAGCATGACTGACTTGGCAATATGAAAGCCCAATAATGTGATGGAGAGGCAATTTACCGCAGCTCTCCATCTTTCTCTATGACCTTTCCTCAGATGTCTGTAATGTATGTGTGTGTCTCCTACCACAGTAAATAATGCTGTGGGACCTTTCAACTAACCTGTGCTCACCATCCGCCTTGCACCTACCATCATCGGCAGGGAGAGGGAAAGATTGATGCCCAAATTCAGCTCCGTCCGCCCACAAAAACATCACTGTTGCTGCAAAATGTAGAACCCATTATTTGCCCCCCCTCCAAAATAAACCGATATTGCGACAAATTCATCAGGTCGTGTGATGAGTGACAGGGGTGTTAATGCAAATACGTTACACCACAAGCATGCGGATTAACATCCAGAGGACTCTTTAGGAAAGAAACTATCCAAGCAAATGAGCTACATTTCAAGAGACGCATAAATCGATTATCATTTTAAAGGGTTTGACCCACGTCTCACTTTGAGAAGATGAATTTTCTTCTAGAACAAATCCATCTTTTGAATCATCCTTCAGTAAAGACCAAAGAAAGCTGATGAATATTTGATGCGACCTCTGCGTGGGATCTCAAAACTCGGGACTCATCAGATGCGCTCTCAGGTGTTGAAATGATCAGTAGGAATCTGCTATATTTCTGCGTTTAGACGTTTCCTCAAATTTGTCTGAAATTTCTCTGCCTTTGTTCAGTCTCCAGTCACCCACTTCCACACGACATGCAAAAAATACAAAAAATATTCACAGAATCACACCACTTAATGGGCGAAAAAAATTCCATTATACGAGGACATTTCAAAAACCGTTAATTTCGTCGGCTCGTTCGGCAAGTGGCCATCCTGCCTGTTCTTTATCTTCTAAGAATAGCCTGCACAGGAGATGAGGAACTGCAGCTGTTCTTCCTGAATCTCATTTACCTGCTGTCATGTCCCTGCTCTGAGACCACATCAGTAATTAATAGGGGCCTTTTTTCCACTGGCATCATCAGGAAAATCCCCTCCAGCCACTCTCCCGGCTGGCGGCGGGATGAGCGACACAGCTACGGTTCTCTGGAGACACGTCGGCGAAGCGACAACTTTGAGGGATCGCTGAAAAATTGAAAAGAGCATGGAGGCTGGTTTGGGCTAGAAATTAAAAGCAGCCAGCCACCAAGAAGCCAGCAGTGTTGTTTTAATCATTGATTGATTTAGAGCTTCACTTTGGCTGAGCTTATCCTGCCATTAAACTCACTATGCACATAATGGGATTCTGAAGAAATGCATTCTTCATGGGATGCAATCCAAAAGCTCATCTCCTCTTAATAGCAGCAGCACAAGTTTTTGGAAGGATACGCCCTATGAAGTATGCATGACACGGCATATACGAGTTTTGATTTCCGTTCTCGCATGAATTGGCTGATGCGTCGCTCTCGATATCGGTAGCTACATTTGCATTAGAGAGCAAGCCACTCAAAGTCAGCAACAACTTCTGTGGAATTAGGAAACCCATTCTAATTATTGTGAGAGAGGGAATGAAGCCATTTGCATTCACATTCACCCCGGCCGTGGATTCTCCTGGGCCTTGTGAATGTCTCTGTGTGTTCAATTAAAAATCAGAAGTCTTTCAAAGCGTGGTCACCTTGAGACTGCCGAACAGCGAGTTGCATTGGATTCCTCCTGCTTTTCTGATTGCTCTTGGAGACAAAGGAATAGCTTTAATTGTCTCCATTTGAACTTGCCAGTCAACAGTCAACTCAGGCTCAATGGAAAATCATACTGGTGATGACATTTGTGCCAAAATGATATTAGATTTCATCTTGTTTCACTTTCAAAGTGAAATGAGCAGCTCTAAAGGTGCGTTGTTATATTAATGTTGGTAAGTGGCGATAAAAGGTTGATTATCACATTTAACCATAAAGTACCTACACTAAACCTAACCAATAACGTTAAAAAAAAAACCTGTGAGGTAAAAACTTAAAAACCCAATTGCTTTGCATCGCAAACTGTGCTGTAACAAGGTAAACCAGCGGAACTATACACATGGAGCTGGTTATGTGAGACAACAATTTATCAATTTAGAAATCATGCACTGTGGTAAAAAATCAGCTGAAACAATGATGATTCTGCAAGAAAACACTTTAGGGCCCTACCATAGACAGTAACGAATGCGTTTTTCCCATGCATCTGATTGACAGATGAACGAGACGCTCTTATTTCAGTGTGGTTGTTAATTGTGTGGATATTTCAGCAAATGTGTGCTTTGTACAATTATTTTAACAGTATAAGGGTATGACAGTGATGTACTAAAAACTGAAACATTTTTCTTTTGCGTTTTTGTTTGCTGACAAACAACAATGTTGTTAAAATGATCCCATTCACATGGTAAAAAACTTTGTATTACTGTCACAGCACAGTTCATCTGGGACTCTTATTTTTCTTTTGGTTCTAGATCTTTCCGCCACTCGTCAGTTGCCATGGTCGCTAATCATCACAGGTGTTTGTTTTTTGTTCATCACTACTAGTACATTTAGTTCTCCTTCTCCACCTTTCAGTGGTCGGTTATTGTTTGTATTGACTCCATGTGAGTGTGAATGTCTGAGTTTGCCGCATGTTACGTTTTTACAACTGTTACGTCCCCCTTGCATTCATCATTAAACTCGCCTAACCCGTGACAATTACTAGGCCAGTAGTTATATCACTTCAATAAAAAATAAGGGCCTATTGACTGAACCTCTGTATGACATCACCATTTTCACAAATTCATGTTTTTGCAGTTTACATAGAGAAATTAGGCAGTTTGTACAACAGTGTTTTCAACTAAAAATGGAAAACGTGTCATGCATTTTGGCCGTTCATTTACACATCAATGGTGTTTGGGCGCCTTAACTTCTGGAAACAGGATTTAAATTGCAAGTTTTTCAACACTGTGCACATGTGCATTACGTGTTTAGTCTACAGGTGCGTAGTATTTCTTTACAAAGCGACATCGCCAAATATGTACATCTCACAGATCTATTTGATATGCGTGTTTGCATATGGAAGCCATATTTTTTTGAGAGTTTGCTCATCATCAATACATCTCAAGGATTTTACCTGTCAGACGTTTGGAAAATGACTTAAAGAGGTTTATGATCTAAAATAAGTCTCTAAGATGTTTGTACACCACGTCACACCTTCACTAAACCAGGACTCTTATTTTGCCTTTTTCAGTCACATGTACTTTTGTTCCAGATCCTTCCATCACACATCAGTCACTATGGACACTAATCATCACAAGTGTTTGTTATGTTCATCACTGCTAGTATATTTAGTTCTCCTTCACATTTCGGTTGTTGTTTGTGTTGACTCCATGCGAGTGTGAATGTCTGAGTTAGTTTTCACCTCTGTTAGGTCACCCTGCCTTTCATTAAAGTTCCGTTGGATCATCCTCATTTTTGTCTTCGTCCTTGCCTTCCCATTACACACAGCACTTCTCATTTTCTTGCAAAGTTGTAAATACACAACAAAACAGTTCTTATTCAGATGCTTAGATTTATTGCATGGAAAGAGCAAGAACTCACCAAACTCGGGGCCCTTTAGGGGGTCTGTTAAAACTAATTCGGCTCAGGGGAAGCAAGAGTAATTTTTCTCCACTGTAACTTTAAATGAGTGCCATATTTTGCCATAGAAAGTCTCATATTTTGTAATTAATTTTGTTTTTATATTAAAGCCCATTGAATATAGGCAAATGCATGACTAAACAAACTGCCCCATAATTTACTTCATCCTATTGACATTGTTGGAAGGAATAGCTCCAAACTGTATAGCCCAATCTGTGTTGAACTCATCAGCACCCCTCGTTTTATTCATAGCTGCTCAGATGACAACAGGGGTTTGATGGAGGCATGTTAGACTGCATATGAAGGTTTTGTTTGAAAGAGGAGTTCACCCCATGGTTCCTGATATTTTCTCTTACACTTGATCAATTTTAATGATGTCATTTTCTGAATGAATACTCCGCGTGACAACCCAGCAGCTTAAAGTGTGTTGAATGTCGTCATGCTTTAGTTCCCCCGCTGCAAATATGCCCATAATGGTAAAGTCTCCTAATGGTGCAGGTAATAATAATGAAATTAACTTTTAAAGTCTCATGTGTTTATTTTAAATTAGAGCAAAGCTCTGGCAATAATGGATATGAAACGTTTCCATTAATGGCACTTTATCTGCATCTCACAAAGCACCCGGATACATCTTCCCATTATAAACATAGATAAATAAATGTCCAGATTAAATTACTGTCTAATTGATAAATAATAAAGCAGAACCATGACAGGTTATTTTTTAGGGTCCATGTGAATGGCATTAAATGTTTAATGATATTTCAACTGAACACTGAAAAACAAAAGCATTGAAGAAATCGTTTGAATTTCATGAAATGGACAAACTGACAGCAGCTGTCACAGTTTAACCAAACTAAGTCCAATCTGAATGATGCACGGAAATGATCTGACCAATTTGGAAATGTATTTATATGAAATCTCTTTTACTTCTCCAAATCTGTCAGAACATTATGTAACAGCTTTATCTGAAGTTACCTCATTATTTATGGACTCTATGGCTCTTTAAATACGCAATATTGATTTGAGTCATCATGATCTCATAGTGACTCAATGATTCCATCCAATCACACAGCAGTCCAGGAGGCCATAGAATTCTATTGATTCTGATTCTGAAATTTCATCACGATTCTGAGCAATGTTAATATCTCCGAGTTATTTTCAGTCTTTTTTTCTTTTCTTTTGGTGATTGTAAAAATGTGCCTGATTGTGTACTCATCTGAAAACCAAGGCTACATAAAACACACACACACACACACACACACACACACACACACACACACACACACACACACACACACACACACACACACACACACACACACACACACAAAGACAGCATTAAGTAAACAAAGAGGATGCCTAATAATAGCTTAGTGTAACCATGTAATTAGTGCCACGAGAGAAAGAGAACAGGAAAGAACATTGCAGGACTGAATATGCCAGCAAACTCATGCATGTGAAAGGGATGGGGGAAAAAACAAGCTGCTGTTGTTATACAAAGCATCTCTCTCTATCGTACAAGTGCTTTTCGATGCCTTCAACAACCCCCCCCCCCCCCCCCCCCCCCCTCCCCTCCCAAAGTCACTCAAAGGATCCGGCCTCCGAGGACTAGGAAATAGTGTCACCATGTTGTAGCTGATTGTCAACATCCCAATAATGAGGGGGTCTATTGGCAGACAGCACACAGGGACGCAGACTTTGATTATTCAGACTTCCACTGGTTTCCTCTCGTACTCTGACCAACAAACTAATCAGCCAAGTTGTTGTGTCTGCTGTTAGCATCCACACTAATACACCCCCATGCACAAATCAATATATCTATTTATATTCACCTAGAACATTCATGCTGCGAGCATAGACTTTCCAAAAAGTTATTCTGAAGAAGAAAAAAAACTGTTGTGTGAAAGGCAATGGATTTGTGAACATTGTTGTGAGATATAAAGATGAAATATTATATTATTAATATATATATATATATATATATATATATATATATATATATATATATATATATATATATATATATATATATATATATATATATATATATATATATATATATATATATATATATATATATATATATATATATATATATATATATATATATATGTATATGTATATATATATATATATATATATAAATATATATATATATATATATATATATATATATATATATATATATATATATATATATATATTACGATATATACAATAAGATTTATTTGGCAAAACGTTATAATCATTTAATTTGTTGACATTAGCTGGCTAGGTATAACATGAATTAGCAATGAGCAACTCTTCTATAGCATTTATTCATGTTAATCTTTAACTGATTTTTTAAAATAAATTGTTGTATCTGTTAGGGTTACTTAATGTATTGTGAAAATTTTATTAACTATCACTAACAAAGGTTAATAACTAGAAAAAGATAAGACTGCTAAAAAGATATTGCTGATTGTTAGTTCACGTTTGTATGCTGAATAAGACCTTAATATGTGCTTTATAAGTACTAATAAGCAGCCAATATCCTAGTAATAGACATGCTAATATGGAATGAGTTAATAGGGAGAATTGGACCTTAAACTAAAGTGTTACCATCTATTTAGAAATTAACATTATTATTGATTAGTAAATGCTGTAAAAACGTTGCTTAGTTCATGATAGCTAATGCACTAAATAATTTTAATAATCAATAGTAAATGACTTGAATCTAAGGAAATACTTTAAGGCAATTTCTTAGTTATTAACTAGTTAATGCATTATCTAGCAAAAACAAGCAATGTCTTAGAGCAATTATTAATCTATGTCATTGTTAGTTAATACAAATGCAATTGTTCATTGCTTATTCATTTTAGTTCAAAGTACATTGATTTAAAAAAAGTATTAATAAATCTTGAACTAACAATGAACAATACTTCTACATCATTTATTAATTTTATGTTATGTTAACTAATGTAGTTAATTAATATTAATGAACAGATCCTTTGAAGTGTAATCTACTCTATATTGTTAATAAAAGGGTTTTGCACATAAATTCAAATCGATCCAGAGCAGTTCTGGAGTGTACAGCTCACTGGAGAGGAAAATTATCTTAAGTTAATTAAACTTAAGTTTCTTACTCAAAACACTTTATTTTGATGGTCCCTTTTGAACGTTCTGTTGACTATAAGTAACATTGCAACTTCATGTCAACTAACTCTCATTACAGTATCAATGGACTTTCTTCTTAATATCTGCTAACTCTTTATTCTGATGGTCCTCCAGCAAACATTCTTCTGACTATAAATAACTTTGCAACTACATGTCAACTTATTCGATCCCTACTAGTCTACTAACACTCTAATGAGAGTTAGTAGATATGTAGGTGCAACGTTACTTATACTCAACATAATGTGTGAAAGGGACTATCAAAGTAAAGTGAAACCAGAATTTTTTGAACACACACAGATTTGGAATATAGTGAATTTACTATGGAGAATATTTTTCAGGTCTTATGAAAAGATAACAATGCTGTTTTTCCAAATGTTTGGGGTTTGGAACAACATGAAGGTGAGTGCATCATGGCAGAATTATCTTTTTCCTTGAGACTAATTTAGAATCCAAACAAAACTTGGATTGGACAAGAACTGATTAGAATGTTGATGGGTTCCCTGAATGCAATGTAAGTCGCTTTGGATAAAAGCATCAGCCAAATGCATAAATGTAAAACTTATGTCAGATTCTACAGAATGTTCTCCGTATGGCTCAGAGCATTTTACGGGTGCTGCTACATTAAATGCTAAGTGTGCATTTTTGTAGGTGGGGGGACTTTGTATGACAGGAAGGAAAACTGTGTTTTTAGGCATGACACATATGGTCAGCAAGCTCTTCTTACAGAGGGATAACTGTGACTTGGCTTCATGAAGCTGAATTGTGCAAGGTCAGCCGATAGCATGGGAGTAGGCTGCTGCCCTGCTCTCTCACTGCGGAGGTTCTTAATCAGCCTCTCCCCTGCCCGCCAGAACCAGAGTTACAGTCACTTCACACCACTGAGCACAGTCACTGAATTAGACGAGAGGGTTAAAGATCAGTGATGCGGTGTTTCACCTACATTACATTTCCTGACAAGGTAATGAAGAAATGCAAATTATAACATAAACATACATACACACATACAGACAGACACACATAAATAAATGAATTAATAAATAGATATAAATAAATGTATTTACACACGCAAAACATTGTCACAGTTTGTTGCAGCAAGAGAGTAGTTAGAAAACAGGATCTATTCACATCAGTAATGTTTATTTTCAACAAACACGGAGGAGCAACACAGGAGAACACAACCGAATATTCAATGACGAGAACGGACCAAGAGTGACTAAAATGTAGGTCTACAAACACAGAAGCCAAATTATTAAACAAGGAACAGGTGAATCAAATCAATTAAACAATGAGTTGCTATGACAACAAATGAAAGCATGCTTTTCCATGGAAAAATCATGGGACCATGGAAACATAAAGGACAAATATGAAAGAAACTAAAGTTATTTGACTGTTTTCAACTGAAAACATAACTTTTTATTCCTTTGGTTGTTCGTTTACACAATAACAGCGTTTTAGCAGCGTGAAAATGTAAACTTTTGAAAACTGGTTTCAAAGTGCAAGTTTTTTGTAAATAATACCATCTCCATGTAAACTACAAAAATATGTATTTGTGAAAACAGTGATATCATGCGCAGGCATATTATTACATTTTCGGTCTTTCTGCACGTACTGTTTCTTAACAAAGTGACATACGTTTTTATTTGTTTTTGTGGATCTGTGTGAACAGGGATCAGTTTGACAACGTTGTCGTCTGTACACCAAGATTACAAAAAGGGAAAACCTTGAATGTTACAGTAATTTAAGGAAATATCATTTAATATATTTTAAAATGTTATTGAGGAGTGTAAGCAAATTATATTAACATTCTGTTCTTTTATCTTTTCCATATGGACCTTTTCTCAATCTATATGTACAGTTTATTTGTAAGAATATTAATTAGCTAAACTGCCATGATTTTAGTCGTTCTGAATACTGTATTAAATATATTCGCTCAGTACCCTAGGCTTTGCTATGACTTGCATTTTAAGATTGTCTGGCAACAGTTCATTTGAACTGGCTCTTTCCAACTGTCTTTAATTATAAAATAGCCATGTAGCTTATATAACAAGTACAATTGTCCAGCTATTTGTGTTGATATGAATCTTAATTAGTTTTTTTGACTGTTTCGAGGACTATTGGTTTGCCCATGGATTTATTTTTTATAAAGAGACTGAGAGTCCTTTCAATGTTTCCAAAATCGACACTAAAACAATAATAGCAACTAAAAGCATTTCTGGAACAATTATTCAAAGCCTGTTCATGTTTATACAGTATGTATCATTAAATATCACAGACAATCTGATGAGAAAAAAAGAACACTTCTTTAAATGTCAGGCATTAATTTAAGAGTGATTCAATACTTATGGGACTCTGTGAGCATTATGGGAAATCCATAATGTGAAGCCTGCTTTTAAAAGGCCACAATTTTAATACAGTCAGTGTGTTTAACTCTCCAAACATTGTGGGATGCTATCTGTAATGCTGCACAGCACTCTAGTGGTCACATGGGGAATATATGCATTTCTTTCTAGTGTGTTTTGGTGTGGGTGTGTGTTGGTGTGGGTGGGTGGGTGTGTGTGTGTGAGCGCCTTTGTTGGTACACTTATTTCATGAATGAGCCTCTGACATAAGGCTCCAGATGGTAGAAGAGCAATTTTCATTACATGTATTGTTGACTTCCACTCACATCATGAATCTAGCTTTACAGATCAACATGAATCAGACGCTAAGCGACTGAGACACCGATGCCGTGGATGAACTGGTGCATTCAACCTCTCTCAAAGAGTGCTGATGATGATGGATTTCATCTGACGTATATGTCCATGAATACACATAAGGCTATTTACGTTAAAACTGAAAGGAGGAGGAAGGAAGAAACTCTGATGATTATTGTTGGATATTTAAAGTCAACAGGAAATCAAAATCAACTCTACTTTACTTTTTAAATGCAGATTTTTGGTCTTAATGAGAATGATTCATCAAAAAAAATAATCATTCATCTTCATAATCAAAATTACACAACCTCTTTTTTGACTGATGTCACTAATAGGAATGGGAATCAGAGAAAATTTAAGAAATGTGACCCTGTTCTGATTCTACAGAATGATGTCTCTTACCAACGAGCTCAATAGCAGATTCAACATAGGCTACTCAATCAGCTGAAAGCCACCCACAGTGTTTCAATTTGTGCAAACAGTGCAATAAACAAAACAAAAAAACACTCACTGTGTATTTTATAGCATTCCATCCACACTGGCAAAAGAAATTAATACGTTTATGAAAAATCTGTGGTTCAGAGTAAGGTTCTCAATTAACCACTAGACCAAACCCTTTCACTCTATTCCAGAAGGATACAATCCTATAGTCCATCCCTATATTTTCCCCCTTATTTTATATTCTGTTTAATAAAAAAATAAAAAATAAAGTAAATTTGACTGTGAATCTGTTGGTTTTTCCCCAGTCTATATCTCCATCCCACTTATGTTCTATATGTGTCAGTGTGTGTGTGGGACATACACAGATGACTGTTGCCAGGGGTGGGTTGTCATATCAATGGAGCAGAAAGTATTCTGTGAGGTAACCGAGCCATGGCAGCTCTCATTAACCCCTGGTGAATGCACTCTTACAGGGCTACATGGGCCTGCTCTGTGCCCCGAGCCCTATAACTCAAACCCTTTGAATCTGACAACACACATTCTGACAGGGAGCTGGACGCCACACATATGAAAGACAAATCAAGATGTATCTTCTTCATCATCATCAGTTTACTCTGATTAAAAGTAAAGGGATAGTTCAATCAAAAACAAAAATTCTGTCATTACTTTCCCACAAGTTATATCCAGCAGCAACATGAACTATTCCTTTAAATTCTATAACTGTAGGAAGTACAGACAACATTGGTTGCTTAATGTTTCCTATAGTCTCATTTCTGTCAAATGTGAATAATTACCCACGACATGAATGGAATAAAAACCATAATTAAGACGTTTTAAGTCACGTCTCCCAACCTGTAAAAATGCATGTCCATCATGTCTGTATAATCCTGTTCTCATTAGAAACCTGAACTGAAATGAAAGGGAGTGTGAACAAAAGAGTGTAGGTATGTGGCAAAATGTGGGCCTTACACAGAGGATAAAATGTACCTCTAATTAAATCCCAAGAGCCAATCAGACTTATCTTCCTGCTGCTGGAACAGAAAGAGCCCGAACGACATGCATATTTCCGACAGAACATTAAAGAGATATTAAAACGATAGTCCTCTTCCATGGGAGGTGTTCATGAACAATAAATGTGCTTGTTCCTTCCTTTTATCGACTATGATAGGCATTTCGCTTGCTCCTTCTTCATTTTTTCCTCTGCCTCTGGAGCTCTCAACATCCATAAAGCTTCTGATTGGCGTCTCTTTATAGCACTTTGAAGAGAAAATCACTTCACAGCATGTTTATAACATGCATGCCCATTTTACCTAATGCTAACAGCTGAGAGTGATTACTTAATGGTGCTTTAGTGGAAAAATGCCACAATTCAGATTTGTTTTGTTAAACGAGTTTTACTTTACATGATGGCAAAAGATCATGGAACCATCTCTCAAGAAGACCTTTTGTGTTATGACAGAATAATTGATGATGTAGTTGTTATATCCATTAGATACAAGACCATGCTGAGAAAGTGTCTGAGAAATTTCCAAGGTTATAAAAAATTTAATTACAAGGCAAAAACCGTTTTATGATAGCTTAGTGCAGGGGTTTCCAAACTTTTATGTTGGTCGCTCCGCTTACACATGAAATATTTACTTGCAGTTCCCCCTGGGATTTCAATGTAATATTTTAATAATTTAATAACACGTTTGCAAGTTCACGTTTCTCCTCTGATGTTGGTTGCATAAAAGATAAAATATTTAATCATTTTTTGTGCTTTATTTTGACTTTGTGGTTGGGAGATTTAAGCGGACTCAAATCTCCTTTTAGTTGTGGTCATGTCTCAGTCCAAACACATTTACACTGGTCTCTCTCTCTCTCTCTCTCTCTGCCTCAGGTACATTCAGCATATATTCTGGGTACGACTAATGGTATATGTTTTTATCATCGATTTTGAAACTATTTTAAGTGTAACCATAACCAGATTTTGTCATGAAAACCAGTTACAATGATGTGCTAACTAGTTTTGATTTGGTATTAACTTTTATATGCAACCTATTGCAATACAATATCATCATACCATAGCAACGCTCTCTCACATATTTTGGTATTGTAACTGTGCTTATGTTCGTTGTTGGTATAAGTAGCAGTGGGTTGTAATAGACAAGAAACAAACAGTTTTTGACCATCTTGCTGATAATACTTCTTTAGTCATTCAGCAATCTTATGGAATAACAAAAATTGTACGTGATGTTGGAGATTATGCAAATATGTAAATAAAGTAAGCCCTAGCTGCACACGTTGCATTCCCAAATGCAAAGATCTGAGCATTTACTGTGAACCGAGTTGCATTTCAGTTGATACTGAAAACACCAGATTACAAGACAGTGCATGCTTCACTCTGAACACCAGACTACAGGTTTATTATTATTATAATAATGAATGATTGCTCATAATTAAGCCTTTGATTTGATGATCTAACTAAACTATATTGCAATTATCGTGCAGACATATTTGTTTAAAATTTACATTTGATATGTTTAATTATCATCTTTTCTTCAGTCGATGTGCATGACATCACCATTTTCACAAATGTATGTTTTTGTAGTTTACACAAAGACCGTAATAGTATTATTTTCATAAAGTTTGACTTTAAAACCAGTTTTCAAAGGTTAGGCCAAAACGCATAAAACTATTTCATTTTAACTTGAAAATGGTGTCATCTAAACAAAGTTTCTTTATAATCATTTAACAAGCCATAAATGTGATGGCTGCAATCAAATTTGGCAGAAATGTGTATTGTACAGTCTGGATTTAACCCAAGACCTCACTGGGATCACTTATATGCGCACCTGGTTTTAGTTTTGGTTCTGGTTTCAATAACAGACCAAAAATAGAATGAAAAACAAAATGAAAATGTCCTGAAGGCTGGCACGGCATTGTAGATTTCATTCTAAAACAAGCAAGTATGTTGATTAGTGACATTTTAAATGGCACTTCACAGAACTAATCCTCCATTCACCTGCTCTACTGCTCTATCCAAATTTTGTGTTTGTGTGTGTGTGTGTGTGTGTGTGTGTGTGTGTGTGTGTGTGTGTGTGTGTGTGTGTGTGTGTGTGTGTGTGTGTGTGTGTGTGTGTGTGTGTGTGTGTGTGTGTGTGTGTGTGTGTGTGTGTGTGTGTGTGTGTGTGTGTGTGTGTGTGAGAGAGAGAGAGAGAGAGAGAGAGAGAGAGAGAGAGAGCAAGCACGCCTTGGCACTTCTAGTCAACCTTGTGACGAAAGTGCAAAGATGGCAACTTCTTTCAGGCAGATGTAAAGCTCAAAGGCTTCAGGATAAGTCTGCCAGAGTAACTACAGTCTGGAACACAAAGAACAGCCTCAGTGAACATGGCACACACTGTCAAATGGACTAGACTCAGCAAATGTATGACACATCCACACTAGATCCACTGACAGGGGAGGGGCGAGGCAGCCAGAGGATAAAGTTAATCAGACAAACCACACACAATCAGGCTGTTCCAGGTGGATAGAGGGGATAATTTAGAACGTTTGGAAATAGATTTACACATCTGTTTGTTTGTCTGTTAAAATTCCCTGAGCAAAGTTTTGTAATCAAACATTTTAGACTTGCGAAAAGCACGACTCCTTTGGATTTTATTTTAGTGTATACTGTTACACCAACTCAGACACATTCCTAAATGACTTATTAATTCCATAACAGAACATTATAAACATGAAAAATAGGCAAAAAATTGGCAGTGCTGCAAAGTTTACAGAGCATAAGAGACATACGAAATGTGTCCCACTGACTAAAATAAAAGTTTTAAAGAAAATGTTACTCAATGCTCAGTAAAAATGTGATTTATGTTTACTCCATTAAATTTATGGTAACACTTTACAACAAGGTTTCATTAGTTCATATTAATGTATTAACTGACATGAACTAATAATGAACAAAACATCTGTTACAGTAGCTTATTAATTCATCTTTGTAAATGTTAATTAAAATAAAGTTGTTCATGTTAGTTGTCATCACAGTGCTTTAACATTGACATATAACTTTTGATTTTAACAATGTATTAGTAAATTAGTAAATATATAGTAAATGTTATGTTAATTTCGAGTAATAAATGCTTTCTAAGTTCATTCTTGAATTCATGTTTAAGTAGATGTTAACTAATGAAACCTTATTCTAAAGTGTTACCAAAATTATTCTAAAGTTAATGTCACTACAGTTTCCAAAACTAACAGAAAACATTTTTACTCTTATGCTCACCGTGACTGCATTTATTTGATCGAGAATGCAGTAAAAAAAACAACTATAATAAATTGTGAAATATGTCACATGCTCAATCATTCTAATATGCTGGTTTTGCTTCTCAAGAAACATTTATTATTATTATTATCCATGTTGAAAGCATTGATGTTTTTATGTAATGAAAGTTAAAAAGAACAGCATTTATTTGGAATATAAATATTTTGTAATGTTAGAAATGTCTTTACTGACTTTACTTTTGCTAAGTTTATTGCGTCTCTGCTAAATAAATGTACTCATTTTATTTTTCTTCTTTTTAAACACTTAAGGTATTATAGCTTGCATCCTTCTTATGACGTCATGACAATATTAAAAGTACAAATTTAGTAATATTCCTTATTATTTGATGTTAAAAATTCGAAATATATACAATGTTCTATAAAACTGACATAAACTGATCCCAAGCAAACTCAACAGAGCATCTCCTCCTTGTCACTGCGCAGATGAAACGCATACGCGTTCACGTCTTCGCTGAGGGATGTTAGGAAACGCATTCACTTTCGATTTAAGAAGATAATTTACGGCTTTAATCAAGCGGTTAGTAAGATTTGTTACTTCTGTGCAATGTGTTTTATCAGTTTCCATTGTATCTCTAGGTATCACAAGGCTATTGCAGACATCACGGTTGTTAAATCTAGTGCTCCGCTTGAGACTCTGAAGCCTCGGGTTTTCCTGTGTCGTCTGACCGCTTTTGACACGCTAGACGGCGGCGAAATCATGCGGCCTGCTCTCGCTGCAGCTCCGTGCCATACAGCGCTGAATGAATGAGCGAAGCGTGCTGCTTCTTTTAAATTTGCTTATAACATAAATAATGTCTTATGTAACTTAATTCTTATGTCTTTCTTGTTTTTAACTTTTTTACTGGCTATTTGTTTGGATATATATCTAAGGATATAATTTATTTATTTATTTTCAGTGAATAATGACTACTCAACCCGTCATCCGATCAAAACAGACGCAACAAACTATAAATGGAATTCCAACTCAAGTTGTCTGCACGGAATTCAGCAACTACATCTTCATCGTCCTGACCCAGTATGGTAAGATCGGGACCCTTGTGTCCATTACCCCTGACACGAGATCTGGTGACGTCAGTGTGCCCATGTTCACAACCAGAGTCCTGCTGGGAAAGGATGAGGTATGTTTTTGTTCCATCATCAGTATTGCAGATAAAATCATGCATGCATTCATTCCACCTTGTCTCTCTTCTTTTGCAGTCTCTTACGCACGTCTATGCCAAGAATGTCACAACGTTTGTCTCGCAGGAATCAGGCAACCGACCGGTTCTGTTGGGCCTTTCACTTAAAGACAACAGTGCTGACACGATGAAAACCATTAAAGATATGATCAAAAGCTGCCAGGTTTGGTAAACAGGAGTTTAAGCTGCAATCGTATCTGTGGAGATTTAACAAAACAACTTGTCTTCTGTGAATTTAGACATTCTCAAGATACATGTGCAGACGCTCTCAAGTGATGTTGCTCCTGCACAAAGCATGAAATGCTTGAATTGTTTTTATTTCATGCTAAAACTGAGTACTATTCAATGGCATTCCTCTGTACAATGGGTGTATTTCAGCTGTCATACGATTAAAGTTATATTTTCTTACCTTATTAATATTGTGGTGGTATTCAGTTGTCTCACACCAATCACAGGGTCTTTAAAATGGGACATGGCTAAACACCTGCACCACTAACCATTATAATATACACTGCATCAGTGTCTGGACGGCCGTGGTTCTGAAAGTTTTGTTTTTTCATAATTTATTTTCCATAGGGATTTTTAAGAAGTGTTTGTTCAATAGTTATTCACCATTAACCAAACCAACCAGCTACAGTGTGACTCGCATTACAAGCTTTGAAAGTATTTGAAAATCAGGCCAAAAGACGAAGATGCAAGACTGAAGTAACGTCTTCAATGAGAGAAAGAACTACAATCCTATGAATATAACAACAATGGAGAAATATAAACAATTGATTTAAAGCAGTTGATTATATATGTATAAAATAATTAATTTTACATTTATTGCAAAGTGCGTAAAGAGACTTGACTTATGTTATTCATGGGATTCTTATGGCATAATTAATATAATATATGATAAAAATTAAATTGTTAAACATTTTTTTAAATGAGGTGAAATAATACTGTATTATGGCTTTAATAAAAACATTCACCATTAAGAAGCTCTTTGTCTCACAGTAGGTCTGCTTTTAAACGTTTATAAGTTATTGTTAAAATTTCCTCATAAGGACACAATGAAATCGATCTTTACCTCCGGTTGCAGCCTATTCCTATTGGAGAAGAAATGAGTAACTAATCACTATTGTATGTATTATCACATTATCACACCTCTTGTAATGTCTAGTGTAAAACTGACACCAAAGCAACTTTGGCATTCCTTAAAAATATGCTAATTGTGTTTATTAGTAGAGTTCATGAACATCTTGTGTAACCGAGTTCTCAAAATGCCTGCATGCATTTTTTTGCCATTCAGTGGAGCATTTTGACCTCGCACAAAAACAAACAAGAGGCGAAAGGGATAGTTCGTCATTTATTCACTCCTCAAGTTGTTCCAGAACTCTGAGTTTCTTCTGCTGAAAACAAAAGAAAATATTTTAAAGAATGTTTGCAACCAAACTGCTTCAAGCCCCCTTTGACTTCCATAGTATTTTTACTACCGGCTACAGTCATTGGTTTGATTAACAGCACCCTTCAAAGTATCTCCTTTTGTGTTCAACAGAAGAAAGAAACACACAGGTTTTGAACAACTTGAAGAGTGAGTAAAGGACAAAAAAAAAAACTATGGTAGGCTACCCCTTTAAGGTGACCTGTACCCCTTTAATGCCTCACAGTGCCCTGAATCAATCCTGTTGTGTAAGTACATTTATATTTATGCATTTGGCTGACACTTTTATCCAAACGACTTACATTGCATTCTAGATACACATTAACATTCTAATCGGTTCTTGCTTTCCCTGGGAATCAAACCCATGACCTTGGCTTTGTAAACATCAGTGCTCTACTGGTTGAGCTACAGGAAAGCTGTCTCTATGAATACTGTTAATATTCACAGTTATGTCATAGATTTTTTTCTAAGGTACTTGCTTATTTATTGAGACGAATAATTAATGTAAGTGTATTAACTGAGATTGCACGTGTCCGGTAGTGATGGTCTACCTTTGATCAACAGGTGCTCGTCGCTCCCTGGCGCGTCACGTGACCAAACGCCTCAAGCCGCGGGTCACGTGACCTGGGCGCGCTGCGGTGTCACGAAGTGCGTACACCTGCCGAGACGCGACGACGAGCTTGGTGGCGTGGAATTGGGAAAAGCCTTTAGGAAAATAATCGCGTGTTTATTTCTTTTCTTCGGGGTTTTCATCACAATTCATTAGAGTCCCGTCCCGGCTTTTTTTCACCGAAGCTGAGTGACTTCCGTCAGACCTGTCAATAGTTAAAGGAGGAAGTGCGTTTGTGTGTGTCTATGGCTGCGTGTCTTATTTCGATCTTTCTGAAAGCACATATATATCCAATGCATTTATTATTTTAGGCCCGGTACGATGTTCTGAATTTAGTGGCAATTGTGATAAAGTGATTTGACTTTGATCGCACTGAAGTCTCACAGGTGTTGATAAAGTTTCAGGGTAAGTGTTTCATTATTATCTATAATCTCTCCCTGCCTCCTGTTACAATAAATGTGGATGATTTAAATGATTGATAGACTGCTTTTTAGCTTAAAAGTTACTATAAAACATTACCCAACTTATTGTGAACTCTGACGCTCCATTTAGTGAAAAAGAAAACAACATACAGACCAAATTTTTCCGAGAGAATATCATGGTAAATACTGTGATACGAAAGAGATAAAACGATGTTACTTTTGTAAGTACATTAACATCAAAAGAAGGAAAGCTCCTTCTTGTATTGTATTTACAAAAGTAACATCGTTTTATTTTAGCAAGAAAGTCATTAGTATTCATAGTTTCAATTGTGAAATGTTTGTCAAACTTTACCCCACATAATGGCTTTGTTATTGGAATATAAATAGTATTATCTATAGCTAGAGTTTTATTTATAGAATAATACAGTAAGTAACATTTCTATTTTTAATTATCTAAATTAATGTTTATTTAGCGATGATGCAGTAAATTGTTTAAAAAAAGTTAAAGCAACTACAACAAAAACATTTATATTGCAATAAATTAAGTGTTAAAACAACAACATTTATCATGTTTAAAATATTTCTATTACAATTAAATGCTTTTCTTTTGGTACCAGAAATAAAAGTATCACCATTTTCTCAAAAGTATTATTTTTCAGCAATGTTTCTTAAGGATCAAATCGTGATTTCGATAGGATCGTGTGAAGCTGAAGACTGGAGTAAATTTGGCTTTTGCCATCACAGGAATAAACTGCATTTAAAAAAATATACTAAACAGTATTTTACTGTGTTTGTGATCAAATAAATGCAGCCTGGGTGAGCAAGCATTAGACATTTCATTCAAAAATAGTAAAAAATAAAACTTCTGCAACAGTTGTGTATGAGGAAAGTGTAAATGAAAGATGTAATATTTATAACTAATTTAACATTATTCGAGTTTTAATTCTAGTCTTGGGGGAGAAAAAAAGGTCACAATTTTACTTTTTTCTTTCTCATTTTTTCCTCCTCCTCCACAGATGAATGAGTCCAGAGCTACTGCAGCTCCTTTCAGCCCTCTGTCAGTGGGTTCAGATAAAAACATGGATAATTCAGTCCCTTTGTCCTCGTACTCAATGCTTTCAAATATAACTGACATGTCTAACATAACCGTGATCAGATCAAGTAATGGAACTGAAGTAGTGCCGAATGATCGGCTCTTCCTCAACACCGCCACTGCTCAAGCCTTGTCAGGCATTTTCGTTTGGTCTGCGCTCATCATCACCTGTCATCAGGTAGGCTAATTTACAGGACCTGAATGTTTCTAATGTGTTTGTTGACAAGTAATGCATAGAAATATGTTTACAGCCAGGCACACACACATCTAGCACCATTTTCAAAGCCTTAGAGCTGCTTATTTAGCATCAGAAAGGCATCACTCTTGCTTTTAAACCAGTATTAGGTGTGACCATCCAGTATAGGGCCATGAGCTGAGGAGCGAATCTTCTCATTAAATGGAGTGGTATTGTGGCACTGAAAGCTGTGCTTCAGTCAGAGCACACACAAATAAAAACAAATAACCTAGGCAGGGAAAACGCAAGCTATTCCACACTGTGTCCTCACTGTCTCTCCTGACCATAGGCTCCTTATCTGCAGATCTTGATATTACTATGTAAATGTTAGACGTTTAATTTGTTACACAGTCATTAAAAACTACAGAAATAAGTAAGCCACTACTTCTCGATCATCAGAGATCAATAAATACCTGCCTGTTTGTTTTGAACAGTCATCTATGTTTCCTTTGCTCTAATGATCTGTTCAGAGCGCTGTTAGCCGTCCTTGACCAATCAAATTTAACTAAAGAGCGGAGTGGTACCTGTTCCCAGAGCTGATAAGAGTGCTGTGTAAACACAGAAATATGGCTAGAGTGTACTCTGGTGATCTAATGCGTGGATACCATAACCAGTAATGCATGTGTCTTGATGTGCTATCTAAAATATGTGCTTTAGATCTCTACAGGAACTACGTTTTTTTTTTTTTTTTAAGGAAATTAGGATCTTCCTCAAGCTTATGTTTAACTGTGTGTGTGTGTGTGGTGCCTGGCAGTGTTTCAAGTGGTCGTTGTTTTTTTTGTTTTTGTTTGCCATTTAATTTAGATATAGATGTTTAGTGTGTGTGTGTATATATGTATGTATATATATATATATATATATATATATATAAAAAATAATAATATTAAAAAAAAAAAATTTGCTCTAAATTAGTGTTAAATTGAGCCAATGTACACTTTTGAAAGAAGTCTCATGTTTACTTGGGCCTCTTTTAAAAAAAATAAAATACAGTAAACGGTAATATTGTGAGATTATTACAATTAAAAATGTGGTTTCTATATGATTATATTTTACATTGTCATTTATTCCTGTGATGGCAAAGCAAAATTTTCAACAGCCATTTTCTTCATAAATCATACTTGTACTGATTTTGTGCTCAAGAAACATTTCTTATTAACAATGTTTAAACCAACAAATAACAAACAACAAATTGTTGTTTAAAAAAAAAAAAAAAAGTACCAACCACAAGCTTTTGAACCAAAAGTGGGCAAAGGATGGATTGTTTGATTTATTTCTAAAACGGCTTTTATTCTAAAATTTTGGGGGGCGAAATCTGATTGAAGTAGAACATACACTAATAGTCAAATGGTATTGTATGTTAACTACAAATTTAATGCGGAAATTACAATGAGGGCAATATTTGTGTGCCCAGCCTTTGTTTATAGAGGAAGTTCTTTTGTGTTTGATGAAAGACCATCAGTCACTAACCTTTACTCCAGCTTTATCAGTGAAAGAGTGATAAGGGCAGTTTCTTAGATACCGGACTGTTCAATAAGTCTTCTGGCTGAGGTTTGGTAACTTCTTTATAGATATAAACATGCTGAGCAGTTCTAATTTGCTTGAATATTTCCCTGTCCTTTGTATTTTCCTGTTCATTACAGCTAAAAGCACTTCATATCTGAATATCCATTTCTGTCTCATATGAATAAGTTCACTGTGTTGCCTATGGCAAGATGAAATCAGTTGGTGGTGGATGAGTTTCGTGTAAAAGTAATTGTCAGGTGAAGTGCCGGCACAGTATGAATATACCTATCTTGCGCATCGAATTACCAATTATATTTGCAGACATTGTTCAGTTTCGGGGAAAGGCTGAAATCTAATTTCCTTGCTCTTGCCAGTATGTTTTGAATCCCTTTTCATTGCAGCCTATGTGACCCATGACGAATTTTAATATGGAATATATTTCTCAAGCATCTGTTATATAATTGAACTACTGGGATCATACTGATGGAGAGCAGAGGGTCAGGAAAGGTATTTCTTCATCTCCGAATTACAGCGCCCACAGTGTTCCCAGACGACTTTGATTTGATCGCCTCCTAAGCATCTTGTGTGCCGTAGGAAAGTCAACACCTCTGAGAAGCTGACAGTTTTGAAGCGGCCAAACAATGTTGGGATGCTATATAGAGACTAGAAAGGAGTCTCTGTGTAGTGGTTTTCCTCTTCAAGTCATAATCGAGTCAAAACAGTTTGGTTTTTGTCCCTCTGCCTAGCAGCAGAGCGACTCATCTACCGCCACCTCATCCGCAGCTTTGCAAACTGCCGCCTGCGGAGGTTTGCGCGTGAGGCAACAAATGTAAATCCTGAGGAGATTAAAGGAGCCCTCAGGATTGTTTTAGTATTTCACACAGCCTTTCTCGGATTCGCTACAAAAGATTCTCCCAGTGGAGCTTTCCTTACTCTCTGCATACTAAAGGAAAAAATTGAGATTGCTTTCCTAAAACACTGTTGTGAAGTTACTGATTTGCCTGTACAACTTTCCCATCAGTGCCAGGGATATCAAAGGAGTCTTTTGAAAACCAGCTATTTAGAACATAAGCACCTTCTGGGCGAGCCCCTCTTAAGTGAATTGTTATATATGGCGCTGACAAGGTGCCAACAGCCCTCTTGAGCCTGCCTTTTCTCAGCTCTCTAGTCTGTACAAGTTTTATGGTTTTAAAAGTTGGTGGTACACCTTGTGATTCACCATCTCTTGTTTTCCGGGGCCTCACAGCTCCATCAGCAGTTCCTTTCTGCTTCAGACAGGTTGTAATTAGCTTTGGCTGCAATTCTGCATCAGCCAGCAGACCGTCAATGGCCAGAGCCATTACTGTGAGCGCGGTTCTCTCTCACTGTCAGTTCCACATTATGGAGTCTGGGAGACTATGAACTTATTTCCCCTGCAGGCTAGGTGAAATGGAGGACATCAGTTCAGAGAGCAACCCTCCTTGCTTTTTCGATAGCCCACAAATACATCAAGCCTCCACCCATGGAATGAAGGACTCATATAATCTGATTTCAAATGATTGAGTGTCCAAGAGTTTAAAGAGCCCAGCGAATATTGAGCCCCCTTAGTAATATTGTGAAGTTCAAAAGGGACTTTAAGGACATGCACAGGCATCACAAACGCCATAGTATTTTTTCAAATATAGATAAAAACAGAACTGCAGAACTTTAAAACTGCATTACTACTATTTGCACGTATGTGACGGTAGAGTAGTGGCCAAAAGAGGTTTTTATGACCCTATAAGTTTGATTTTCAAATAACTTTGTATTATATTCACCCTTAAATGGCTCACAGCAGGATATTATTAATATATATTACATATATATTATATATATATTATATTACACTCACCTAAAGGATTATTAGGAACACCTGTTCAATTTCTCATTACTGCAATTTGCAAGTTTCTTCAATGCATTTAGGGGTTGGTCCTGGTCAAGACAATCTCCTGAACTCCAAACTGAAAGTCAGAATGGGGAAGAAAGGCGATTTAAGCAATTTTGAGCGTGGCATGGTTGTTGGTGCCAGACGGGCCGGTCTGAGTATTTCACAGTCTGCTCAGTTACTGGGATTTTCACACAACCATTTCTAGGGTTAACATAGAATGGTGTGAAAAGGGAAAAACATTCAGTATGCGGCAGTCCTGTGGGCGACAATGCCTTGTTGAGGTCAGAAGAGAATGGGCCGACTGATTGAAGCTGATAGAAGAGCAACTTTGACTGAAGCATTTGTGAAGCCACAACACGCACAATCTTGAGGCGGATAGGCTACAAAAACGGAAGACCCCACCGGGTACCACTCATCTCCACTACAAATAGGAAAAAGAGGCTACAATTTGCACAAGCTCACCAAAATTGGACCGTTAAAGACTGGAAAAATTTTGCCTTGTCTGGTGAGTCTCGATTTCTGTTGAGACATTCAGATGTTAGAGTCAGAATTTGGCGTAAACAGAATAAGAACATGGATCCATCATGCCTTGCTACCACTGTGCAGGCTGATTGTGGTGGTGTAATGCTACTTACAGCAGGATAATGCACAAAGCTCGAATCATTTCAAATTGGTTTCTTGAACATGACAATGAGTTCACTGTACTAAAATGGCCCCACAGTCACCAGATCTGAACCCAATAGAGCATCTTTGGGATGTGGTGGAGCGGGAGCTTCGTGCCCTGGATGAGCATCCCACAAATCTCCATCAACTGCAACATGCTATCCTATCAATATGGGCCAAAATTTCTAAAGAATGCTTTCAGCAGCTTGTTGAATCAATGCCACATAGAATTAAGGCAGTTCTGAAGGTGAAAGGGGGGTCAAACGCAGTATTAGTATGGTGTTCCTAATAATACTTTAGGTGAGTGTATATAAATCCAGTTTTTAATTTTGAAGTGTGTAGTTAATATCCGGTCGTTGTTAGCGTGCTTAATCATTGTTTGATTTAGTTCTGTTATCCATCCTTAAAGTGTTAAAGTGGATAGACTATCTTTTTACTGCTGTTCAACGACACCGGTATTATTGTATACAAGTGCACCTGTTTGTCCAGCTCAATTTTCATCATACCTGTTACTACATGTTTGATGCCACTTTTTGATCTGCTCCATTGCACATTAAACATTTACATTACACTGTTTTTGAAATTTGTCAAACTTTTATTTTCCTTAACACAGTTTTTGTCTTTACAGATATACTTGCACCTGAGGTCATACACTGTGCCAAACGAGCAGCGCTACATCATTCGCATCCTCTTCATTGTCCCCATCTATGCTTTCGACTCCTGGCTCAGCCTGCTGTTCATCACTAATGACCAGTATTATGTGTATTTCGACTCTGTTCGTGACTGCTATGAAGGTACAGTAAATCTGAGCTGCGCTCTGCCCTTACATTCTCTCCCGCCTCACGGGTGTAATATTATTCAGCCTAGATATAACGCTGGTGGAATGACGTGTGCTGTTGTTTGAAAATCTGGCCTAGAGTGAGGGAGGACAGCCTTCTTTACAGACATAGGGTTGCAGGTTTCAAAGAGGGAAACAGATACATGTTCATTGTAACTGAACAAACCTGTTGGTCAAGGCACAGTCAGAAAGGAGACAGCTAAATGTCTCTGTTATCATCTTTTCAGGCTTCTCACTACTCCTAGACAATGACTGTTTATAACTGTTTTTTTTTCTGTGTTATTTAAGTCACATGGGAAAATTCCAGTGCAGGTATTCACACTGGATTTCTTCAGAAATAATTCTAATATATTTATTTGGTGAATCATTTCTCATCAGTGTTGTTAATACTAAAAATGTTTGGAAAGCTGATATATGATAGAATGAGACATTCTCTTCAGATTTCTTTATTTTTTTGGTGATTAGAATGTTTAAAATAATAGCACTTATTTGGAATAGAAACATCCTGTAACAATTTAAATATCTTTGCTGTTACTTTAAATAATTTCTGAATAAAGTATTATATTCTTTTAATATAATATAGGTAGTAAAATAGAAATATAATTGCAATTTCAAAGATGTTAAGTCTTGGTCATAGATGATCTGTAGAATCTTAACACATGTAGTAGTTGTAAACAATGAGATCTGACCATGTAATCTGTCTTTAAATAGACCTCTCAGGTTAAGATGGATTTCCTGGACACAAACGACTCCTCAATCTTGACCTGTTTTTCTTTTCTTGCACAAAATGTTGGTGTTTGAAGCTACTGCAAATTGTTTGAATTAGGCTCTCATGTATGATTTTTCTCTCTCCTTTTCATTTTATTCTTCAAGCATTTGTGATATACAACTTCCTGAGTCTGTCTTTTGAGTACCTTGGGGGAGAAAGTGCCATCATGTCAGAAATAAGAGGAAAGCCCATTCAGTGAGTGTCCCTATGTTTTTATATATACCATAACTGTGTGAATTAATGAATGTTTATTTGTGAATAAAATCTTAAATATTTTTGTCGTATACAGTGAATAAATTAATTTGTAATAAACCACTCAATACATATGGATTAGTTTTAAGATCTCTTTATACATTTTTTGAAGTGTCAAAGTGGTATTTTCGTAGCTGTCAAATCATTGCGACTTGTTTGGAAAAATCAAATCCAACATTTAAAAAAAATATATATACAGTTTTTGTCATCGCCACTATGACTCAGTGTGTCAGAGCATATGTGTTAATCTCTAGGTTAAAGCTCTAAACTTTTCTATTTTTTTGTGCATAATTCTTTTTGCCTGCCTGCATCTTAACAGAAAGGTTCCTCGAGAATTACCTTACCTTTCATGTGTTCCCTTCATTTGTCTTTAACAGATCCAGTTGCCTATACGGGACATGCTGTTTGGGAGGAATGAGTTACTCGATTGGCTTCCTGAGATTCTGCAAGCAGGTTTGTTGCTGTTTTGTTTTTGTTTTTATAAAACCCAAATGACTTTTCCTTCCACATTTATTCGTAACATTTCTTTGTACTTAAAAAAATAAAAAAAAATAGTTTATCTTATTTCCAGATTTACATCTCAGATTTTCAGTGTGGTCTCAGTTTTGGACCTCATATGTATGTCTCACATCCCATTCTGTTTTGACCTGCTAATGTAGAAGGATGTGAATGTTAATAAGAGAGTCTGAATTTCTATGACTTCAGTCTCTTCAACTTTTATCTACCTTTTCTACCTGAATTGTCCTGAAGTAGCAGCTGTTGTCACTGTAACATTGTCTTTCCTACAGAGCTCCAATGGTTTAATATAGGATTAAAAACAGTAGGAAGCAGGTGCATGTAGCTTGATAATAAGCACAAAAAATAGCTATTGCTGCCAGTCTGAGCGGCAGCTGAGGAACTCGCTCGCACTTTGAGAATAATACTGATGGAAATTGGATTTGAGAGCTCTATCCTCCAAAAAACTGAAAAGAATGGGAATTGAACTTTTTTTTATATATTTTTAAAAAGGAAGTGGAATTTCAAAACACATAAATCTGCCTGACCGGACGCCTACATGAGGGATTTTCAAAGCATCACTTTGCGACATACCAGACTGTTGCGGAGACAGAGGGCGCTTTGATATTTTTGAGACGGCTTTTCACAGACAGCTTCGATTTAAAACTTGAATTCCACATTGGTGTTTCAAGCAGTCGATTCTGACTTGCATATAGTGAGATTGGGGGAAAATTCTCCTTTGTGCCATTCTCAATGAGTGGATTTGTCAGTCATGCTGAACTTTGTGTTGATTATGTAAGAAATAATCACTTCAAGTCAAAAATAAGCATGTAACATTACCATGTCTTTGAAAATAATGAGGACTGGAAGTTCTCAATCACTCAAACTATATCAGAGGCCCATATTTACGAAATAGAACAGGCTGTAAAAACCAAACCATCACCATTACTCATTGACTTCTGTTACTAATGTCATCATCTAGGCCACGCTTCAGTTCTGTGTCATCAAGCCCATCATGGCTGTCATCACCATCCTTCTGCAGGCTTTTGGCAAATATCACGATGGAGATTTTAAGTGAGCCGCCCTGTCATTTATTCGTTTCATCTTCTATCAACACAACATCTGACTTTATAAATGAAATGTGCTTCACTTTTGATGTTTTTTCTTCTTATAGTGTAACGGGAGGTTACCTTTACATTACCATCATCTACAACATCTCTGTCAGTTTGGCTCTCTATGCGCTCTTCCTCTTCTATTTCGCCACCAGTGACCTTCTGAGACCTTTTGAGCCTGTGCTCAAATTCCTCACCATCAAATCAGTCATCTTCCTCTCGTTCTGGCAAGGTGGGTTACTCTGCATTCTTATTTGTGTGTTCATTTCAAGCTGTTTATTGTCTCTTTTGGACACTTTTGCTAAGTTGGTTATGTGATCTCACCATGGAAACAAACATTGTCGATGTACTAATCTTTTTTTTAAATTGCATAAAACGTGTAATGTGGCAGAAGTTACTTGCTTTTCCATTAACAAATATGATAAAAAAAGATTTGAAAAAAAAAACAAATCTAGTTGCTCAGTGCCAGTGGTTCTCAAGATGGCTTTAATTTAAAATAAATATTAAACGAGCAGTAAAATTATTACTGCTATCAAAATCAGGCTATTTCTTATTTTAATTCACTGTCAACCACTAGGCCTGTAAAAGTCTCATTAATTATAATTATGGATTTTATTAAGTGTTTATATATTTTATTAATGTTTTTCAATTGATGCTGAACTAAAATATTGGTAGAAATTGTGACTAAAGAAAATACTATTAAAAATCTTTATCCTTATCTAGTAAATAATGAACAATTTAGTCATGAGGCCTTCGCATATGGTTGTGAACAGTAGCTATTATTCCATCCATCTATTTTTATGTGCATTTTGGCATGCATGCAGTCACCTTTGTACATAAATCGATGGATGGAAATGCCAAGATACACAAATAATAATGTGCATTAAAAAAAATCTCAAATGCTAGTTTGGTCATTCTGAAATGCCTGAGCCAAAGTCTGTCATTTGAATGACTTGTAAGATGCTTCTGTGAGGGGAATTAATCCATGGTTGTGCTCCCAAACACCAGCATCCGAACGCAAGATAACATTAGTGCATGTTATTTCTTTGAGACAATTGATTTATGTAGGGAAAAAAATGCCATAGTGGCTTCACCAATTACAGCAACTTCCATTTATTTAGGTATTACATGTACATTAATACCTCGAGATACGAGCGTCTCTACATAAGAGTATTCCAAGATATGAGCAAGCCTTCGCGCAGATTTTTGCTTCTAGATACGAGTAAATTTTTGAGATAAGAGCACGCGTACTGACGCCGTGCCTGACGCACGTTCACTTCATGTTCACTGACTTATGTACGCGTCGCCCGTGAGTAGCTGATTTTCTCTCCATTTTGTTCATTATTCTTCATATTTGCAATGAGCTCTAAGAAAGTGAGTGGTAAGGATAGTATTGAGAAGAAGGGCGTGAGGACCAGGGAAATGAAGCATGAAATTGTCGATAAATATGAGCGCGGTGCCGCTTGAGCGATCTAGCAGCAGGAGCATCAGGAGGAACTGTCGACTGAGGAGTTGATCGATCTACAGACGATACGCAAGTGTCGCAAGAGCTCAGCATTGAAAAGAAACACCCTGATAAATTGTCTACTGGTCGTGCTTGGGCGCTTTTTGACGACATGTACCTTACTTAAGGGAGACAGAAACAAATCTCCCTCGATAGGTGTTCCGTTAAAAGGTCTGCGACAAGTGAAAGTGACGGTAGTCAGGCGAAAAAAGGGAAGAAAACGAGCAAAACAATAATAGAAAATAAAAAAGTTACAAAAAATACGTAATCTAAGTTTAGTTATGTTAATTTAATTTACGCAAGCTGCCTAGTTTTCGTGTAAGTTACGATACGGAATCAATTGTTGAGTACCAAACCCCTCCCTCCTCCGCACCTGCCGCTACTGTCTGTCTACTGACTGTAAAAACGTATAATTAAAACCACATTTTATTTTATATCACACAAATCCTTATACTGTACATGGACTATAATTATGTGTGTGTGTGTGTGTCTATATACCAATAAAAAACGTTTTCTTCCGTTGTTACGGATCTGGAACTAATTAATTTGTTTTCTATTATTTCTTATGGGAAAACATGATTCTAGATATTACTGTATATTGTAGGCCAATTTTCCAGGAAGTGACTATTTTGTTCACTTGAACTAATAGGATGAAGCACTGCTAAAATATTTCAGTTTTGAGCTGAAGTTGAATATGCAACTTTGGATGGAAACATAGCTAGTGCGGAGGTTTGGAGTTAAACCATGTCCATATGCAAAAAAAATCCACTTTTGGTGTTTTTCTCAGGTATGGTATTGGCCATTCTAGAGCGTTGTGGTGTGATCCCAGAAGCTCTGGTCATCGATGGTCATGAGGTTGGTGCTGGTTCAGTGGCAGCTGGTTGGCAGAACTTCATCATCTGCATTGAAATGTTCTTTGCTGCCATCGCCCTCCGCTACGCCTTCACCTCCAGTGTATACCGCGAGAAGAAGAGTGAAACACCAGGTTAGTAGCTTGGAAATCTGACACTTTGGGAAAACAAAGTAGAACTTTTTAACTTGTTGTTTAGAGGATCTTAGAAACAGCAAGCCTAAAATGAGGCAACTGGAAGTTTTCCTCCTCAGGAGGTTATGACTCACAGTTCAGAGGACTGCTGGAAAGCTCCACTCATACCATATCATCTCCTGTGTACTGAGAACTCAGACCTGTGACATGTCAAATGATGACATTTCACTTGCAAATTTTGAAAACAAAATCTTAAGCGGGTGTTTTTCTTCCTGTAAAACTTTGCTGTGAATTTAACTTGCAGCATAATGACTTCGAATGGCAAGGAGTTAGTTTGGCCAAAAATGACAAATGTCATTCACAGTAATGTTTGTTCACAGTAGGGTTGTCAGGATATCACATTTTCACTACATGATTATCACGACAAAAAGATTTTATGGTAACAATGTTATCACGATAGCTATAGTAATTTGGAAGAAAGTTATGCTATCGGTCAAATTAATTTTTTTGTCATCTGTTTTTTTTTTTCTTGCTCAATGAATCGCACTCAACTTGCGAGTGTAGGGGGTGACCCCCTACATGACAGTTTGTAACCAAAAGTATTCAAAAAGAGTTGATTGCCACTTCTTGCAGACAGGTGTCTCACCTTCTTACTCAATCCGAAAATCGCATACTAACTACTTTTGTCACATGCTATTTTTCACCAACTACATAGTATGTCCTAATTCACAGTACACATAAAAGAGTTGGTAGGTCACATGATAATAACAGTGGGTAGAGTGGCTTGTCTTCTCCTCTGACATCTTGTCCATCAGTAGTGACTGAAAATAATACACCATTTTATTTTTTTTAATGTATATTTTTAAAAAGCAATGGTCTTAATAATGAGCCTTGAGGTACTCCACACTGAACTTGTGATCGCATCTCTTGAAGTGTGATCACATCTCTTCATTTACTTCTACAAACTGAAAATGCCAACATCATTTTCAAGTCTTTTCAAAAGAATTTTGTGATCGATTGTATCAAATGCAGCACTAAGATCCAATAACACTAACAGAGAGATGCAACCACAATCGGATGATTAAAAACAAATCATTTGTAACTCTGAGAGCAGTCTCAGTACTATGATGTGGTTTAAATCCTGACTGGAAAACCTTACAGATACGGTTCATTTCTAAAAAGGAGCATAGTTGTGAGGATATTGCCTCTTCAAGAATCTTTGACAGAAAAGGTAGATTTGAGATTGGCCTGTAATTAACTAATTCTGTAGCAAGTTGTGGTTCTTTTAATAAGCGGTTTAATTATAGCCAGCTTAAAGGTGTTTGGTACGTATCCTAATGACAGATGAATTAATGATATTACGAGGATATATGACCTCTGGAAGCATATCTTTCAGTAGCTTAGCTGGTATCAGGTCTAGCATACATGATTTTGACTAACGATTTTAGACAATTCTTCCTCTCTGATGGCAATGGAAGTGGATTTTTTTTCTTCAGGGAGACTACAATTTACTGTATTATGTGATACTGTAATAGATGGTTTCATGGTTACATTTTTCTGTCTAATATGATGAATCTTGCAAGTAAAGTTACTATAACCATTAATTATTGTTATTCTGGGGTCTGTTCAAATAGTTAATGTGTTATCCCATTCCAATGACTTAACAGCAGGCAGTATACAGTTTGCGCTGAACAGAAAGCTATATTCTAGTATATCAGTCTGATCATATCCTTGGAGCTACAAAATCCTCTCCACGCTTACCGGATCAGTGATATTCTGTCACTTGTGCTTTTCAAGGTGGTGAAGAAGAGTTCGGTTTCAATTTCCACCAATTTAAGCTCTAATGTCAGTTCAGCTGCTGAATGTTAAAAGCTGCATTAGATTTGTGTCCTGACTTCAAGAGGCCTCCATGAAATGTAACTCGCCTGTCAGTCAGATATGCATGTTTCAAGCCTTGTGTCAGTTTGAATGTTAATATTCTAAGCGCAAGGTCTTCTTTCACAGTGAGCGCATTGCAGATTTCTACTTAACCGTTGTAGGAGAGAACCTACAAATGTGTACCTTACTGGCATACAAAGACATGGTGGGTCTTGTGTTTTTAACCATAGATTAAGGGTGAAGTCACTGCTGGTTTCATAACCTTTCACTGTTAATAAAAGGTTACGACTGTCATGAAGCCTGTTAGGTAGAGCAACCTTCCGGGATGGCCTTTTCTCCCTAGTGGACCAGCTGTGAAGAAGCTCTGGACAGTTTGCTGATCCAACTTTTTCACCCTCCATGGGGCCGGGGCCAGGTCCCAAAACATCCACAGTACGGCCCGCTGGAGAGCAACAAGCACAGTTCAAGTATTTCTCAAAGAGAAGGTCAAACTTTTACCCCTCTAGTGGCAGCATGCCTTCACCTTTGTACACGCTCTCATCCATCAGCCACAACACAAAATGCAATTAGCTGGAACTCCTCATATTGCAGTGTATCAGGCTGTTCTCTGTAACCTCATTTAATACATCCACGGCTGAGACAAATCTGGGAACTGTGGGATTGTGAACTTCTTTCCTGGCTTCTCCAGCCTGTCATAGATAAATGAAGCAGAAGAGTGATTTGGCAACCACATTAGTGGAGCAGAGCAGCACATTGCTAGTGTTTTCATCCTGGTTTCTATTTTGCGAACAGCTGGGTTGGACCTTGCTGGTGCCTGTGGCGCTGTGCTCACAAGAGTGAGGATAATAGCAAGATTGCATTGTGTCGAAATGTCACTGGCTGTTAACGGATTCCAGACAAACAAAATACCTCAAGAATTTGAAATATGACCGTTATGCTTTAATTCAACTTGGGTATGTTGTTTACTGTTCATTAAGGTGAATGTTTGTGTACATTGGGTACATCAAGAGTTTTTGGGGGGGTTTCAGCTCCCTTATGCAAAAGCCTGCAGGTAGAGGTTTAGGCACATTTTCATTCCCTCTCCCACAAGATTGTCTGACTCTTGAGCCATAGTCTATTTTTTGCCAGTTCCTCCCCACACACAACACTTCAAACCTTGGCTTGTTGCCTTTCTTTTATCAGACAAAATGATGCTTTCCTTAGAATATTCAACTCTGTGCCTTTTTATTTTTGTTGAATAGATGAATAAAACGAATACAGTGGAGTTCACTTATCTCGAGCTCGGTTAACTCCCCAACTCTGTCAACGTTTTTAAAGTGGAACCCCCAAACTCCCTATATGTCTTAGCATTTTCTTATCGGTTATGTCGATTCTTTTGTCGCCGAACCGTAATATCTCGAGCACAAATTCGCCACTTAACATCGGTTATCTCGAACCTGTGACTAAAGATGGTACCTCATTCACTGCGCATGCGCCGAGTTCGCGTTGCACGTCATGCCATGACCATTTTTGGTCCTTCCGGCCGCTTTGCAGTTGCCCAGTCAGATTGTGTTTTTACAGCGGTAGGACGCATTATTTTTTGTGGTCATGTCATAAGGGCCGTATGTTGTGTAATTGATGATTTCATGTTATATAATTGTGACCTCGAGCACTTTTGTGACGTACACAATGTTTCGTTGAATTTTTTTTTTTTTTTTTTTATGGGACGACTGCTGGTGTTCAAGAGTCATTACGAAATTACACAACGCAGATTACATTGACATCGACAAAGACTTTGTTACTGATAGAAGCTTAGAAGCATTTGTTTTCAAGCAGACCGTTAAAGGCAAAAAGCAACAAAGCATTTTAGAGTTTAAAGAAACCATTGTAACCGCGTGTGCAATACTATTCAGAACTGTCAGAGCGAAATGACTGTTTTGAGCGAATGTGTTTTTGTGACTGTTTACGCTGTGAGTGAAATTGTGTTTGCAATGTTAGAGAATATAAAGGTTTGTATCGAGAATCGGAGGTGTTTTTTATTGTATACTGGTAAATCTCTGCTGTTAGTTGGTGCACATATGCCTTTTGTTGTTAGCAAACATATACAGTGTATGTACATTTTTATAGCATCTCGATCGCTTCATCAAACAAATCGCCATATTGGCTGTTGGTTATCTTGATCATCGGTTATCTCTACGCTTTTTTGCAACCTCCTGAGGCCATCGATATAACCGGATTCCTCTGTATTCGGTCATCTTTCCGCAAAGAAGTGAAGACTTCTAGATTAGAAAAGGGCTTAAATTTTGAATATATAGTTGTGATGTCATGGGTTTTAATGAGACTTTGTGCAAAACTGCCTCTTATGTACTTAGTAGATTTGTTTTAGTTACTTCATCTTTAAGTTTCAGGTCTTAAGTAAAAAGTTCCTAAACATTTGAATATGCTCATATTAACTCTCGGATGTCATCAAAAACAGGTCATGTGATGTTTGACGTTTATTCGGTTTTGTTTTGTAGAGAATGTGGCCCCTATGCACAGCATATCCAGTGGCCTGAAGGAGACCATGAACCCTGGTGACATGGTTCAAGACGCAATCCACAACTTCTCCCCGGCCTACCAGCAGTACACCCAGCAGTCCACCCAGGAAGTGGTGCAACCCAACATGAATGGCAAACCAGGGATCAGCACCTCCAAGAGCTCTAAGAAATCTGACAAAGTGATGCTGATCGACACGGATGATGAGTTCTAGCACCCCATCTGTCCTGATCTTTCTATTCATTTAATCCGAAACAAATTTGACTCTTTCTACTTTTAATAAGGACACTAATCATGTCAATCAGCTCATGCTTTTTTAAAAGAGAGCCCATAAAAGGGATCTGGACAGTTCCCTGACCAGGAATGAAAGTAGACAAGGTCAGGTAGGGGTTGATTTTTGTTTTCCTTGTTGTTCCAAGCTTATCCTATAGTGTCGGATGATCCTGCATTGTAGAGAAGAGTCCCCTTTCTCTTCTCCAAACCATTCTGAGGCATGGCTGATCAACATGAGGCGCGGGGAGCCGTTCACATGAAATGAATAAGGGACTGACACTTTAGGGAGCCGTTCTTGCATGTGGTCGATTGAAGTATTTGCTCAGCAGCTCTCTGCTGGGTCTCAGGACCAATTGAACCCAGCTCTCAAAGATGCCCTGGCTTTGGAGATTGCACTTCAAACTGTTGTCTGCAGCTCTTTGAAACCTTTGTATCAATCATGCCACACGTACAAAGTGGGGGAGTGAGCACTGTCCCCCGCATGATTTGGAGGTTCATTAATTTTCACACCAGGCCTTCAAAAAGTGTGAGAACTGATGCAAAAAGGCAAGTCTCGGGCATCATCATGTAATTGAATTGCAAATAATGTGTATTCAGCCATTGTTTGGTTGGTTAAAGCTTTAACCTGTGACATCTTAAGTGTATAGTGGCACAAGTGTTACCGTTAATTTGTTAATGTTAAATGATGGTGTTTAGTGCTCCACTCTTCAACCTTTCCAAGGGTGTTTTGTTCACTTTTTTAATGGTTTGCATAAATCGTTTGTAAACATTCCAAGATTAAATTTATTTAAATATCATGCAAAGCTATTGAAATGATTATGAACTTCATGTTACCATAAAGTAAGTCCTGTCTTTTGAAGTTTCTGAGTGCTCCCCTTGTTTCGACTAAAGAATTAAGATATGCTTTGTGTCTGCTAATCTAATTTTGTAAACCCAGTAGTTCATTTAATCATGTTTTGCGAATAATATCAGACTCGAATGGACTTGAAAGTGTAACTTTGTAGACAAAATATATATATACATACTAATTTTGTCTATAAATTAGCCATATAAGTCATTTGTGGTTTAGGAGGCAGCATTACTCGAGGATGACTTGTGCCAATGGTTGCTGCCTTTTAGCTGTGAACGAAGGAAGTCGTGTGTGTATCATATACTGTGTGAGTCAGAGAATGAAACCTAGACTTCTGATATTTTAGCTACCTGTGCATTTGGTTTTCGTGACAATTTGTTATCTGAAGAAATAAATAATGAAAGGGAGTGAGGTTTTTTTTTTTTTTTTTTTTTTTTTTTTTTTTTTTTTAAACGTAGCACCAAACAAGACTTCAGATTAAAACAAGATTACATGAGAAAAGCTTTATTTAAAAGTACAAAACAAACACTGCAGACTTTATACAGGAATAATTTACCACCTCAAATTTAGCCAGAATGGAAAAACAGAATGATTTAATTTGTACATGAGGGTAGTTCACTGAAAAGAAAACAAACAAATGTAAATAAAATAATTTAGATGAAAAAAAACAAAATAAATAAAAATCAATGTGATACAAGCAGATTAATGAGAATCATGAATGATTAATCTAAGCCTAGTTTTTGCTGCCTTTCATGTCTGTATTTACAATCACTGTTTTTATATATATATATAGCACACGAGACCTTTCAAACAGGCAAATCTGTTCAACGTGGTTGCATATGGAAATCTGATTTTACAAAACAACCACACCCATTCATACAGTACTTAAATGATGACTAGCTCAATGTTAAAGGCACTGTTTTTACTACAAACAACATGACTACTTCCCCTAATACCTTACAGTTTCATATTAACATTGACAAATATAAAGTAATAATTTGGAGCAGCATACTTTATATGTCATGGAGTTACTCTAAGATTCTTATAGGCAAGTGTTTTAAAGAGCACTGGTTAAAATTCCTATGTGCGTTCATGGTAAATAGCTTTTAAGGACTGACTGAGCACGTATTATATACTTTAAAAAATAGATATTTTCATATGTAAAATATAGAATAATTTATCCTATTCAGCCCAAAAGGCCACATACAGCATACACATAGAATAATATTAAAATAAAAAAGTACCCACTTAGTTTAAAGACCATCTTCACCATCTAACTGTGTTAAAAGGAACGTTTACTGCACTGAACTGCTTTAAAATAAGGAAATGTCTACAAGCCTCAGTCACAAGACAACCTGTAATGCCTCTGTCACTATTGGGTTTGTTTTTAATCTAATTAAATTACATTTACAACTAACTGGCCAAATACTGACATCCCTGTAAAATAACAGAATAGTTTTGTGACAGCATTTTCTGATCTTATTGGTCTGAATTAGGGCATTACGATTTGGTTACTGGAGGGTGTCGTTTTGTTTAAATCGCAATACAAATTCAAAGAATAAATGTGTATTTTGAAGAAAGAACATAGATGGGTTATGGCTTTGGTGGCAGCTGAAATAAACACAAACCAAAACAGCAATGCCTCAATAATCCAAGAAATGAAAGAACAGATCTTGGTGTCATCAGCATTCAATCACAGCATTTAGAAAAAAAAAGAACAAAGAAAAGAAATGCAGATCACCACCAGATGTCAGTGTAAAGGACAGAAAAAGCTGTTTTGTCAAGTTCTCTGTACAGTCTTAATTCAGTCCAAAGGTGACGTGTAGCACTTCCTATTAAGGGAACTGAATTTCCGATAAACTCTAATATTATGTAATATATTAGGCATCTTAGAGGGAAAAAAAACAAGTGGTCACAATATGACAAATGGGAAATTTCTGGGTTTTTCTCACCCTTTAAACGGATTTGCGGCCTTAAGGGAAAGTAGAAACAGCAATTTAAAAAACCCAGACGTCTAGAAAAGAGGATCTACCAACCAGAGCCGTGGTCACATTGAAAAGAAGCGCTCTCACTTTCAGAAAGCGGACATGGTTTGAAATGCTGACCGTAGGTTTAACGTTTCAAATCACAAAAAACAAAGGTAAATAAACAATGAATACTGAAATTACATGTTCCTAAAATCTGCACACTCAAAATAAAATTAGCATCTGAACACTATAAGAACTAATAGTGCGTTAAAACACATTATATACATAAAGGAACTGAGGGGTTTAAGGCTAACGGAGTAATGCTAACGCATTACTTTCTGCAAGGCATGTTGGACGTCTGAGCTAAAGGAGTTAAAAAATACACTGAACAAGTACAACAATCACACCATTTCATGTTCTGGATACATATGAGCTATAGAGACAATGGGAAACATCCGATCTAGATCATGTTTGGGCATAAATAGACGTATAATACATTTGTGGAGATATAAACAATGCTAAGAGCACAACATTAGCCCAGAGAGCTGGGGCTACTAGTGGGCTTCCCAGCAGCACAACACCCCTCTAACGCTTCCTGCAAGAACAGTCATAGCCACTTAGGTAAGAGACAATCCTGATTCCAGTCGTCTTAATTGTACGATAGATCTGTTTTACTTAATGTGAATGCTAAGTGAACTGGTTTAAGGACACCAGGATTCTCCTTACCCAAGAGTCTGCGTCGAAATATCAAAGATTTGCATTTTATGTACATTTTTTCAGGGTTACCCACACCGGCAGCAGCACATTTCTTGACTTAGCGGTTGGAATGCTTTCTGAGCGGACGGAATTTTATGTACAAAGTTGGGAGCTTAACTTTGATGCTATTTATTAAGCTTAAGGCTGTTAACTCAGTTCTGTAATATACAGGTTATTGTTCAACTTTTTTGTTTGCAAGACAGCTCCTGTTATTACTATATCCAATATGGATTACCTACCATTTTATGGTTTCGTATAGAGACGGGTCAGGAAAAACAGTGTATCTGTGACAACACAGATGTGCTGGATAATCAACATTATACTAACTAACCTCTCATATAAAAATCTAATATAATAAACACCACGAAGTGCCCTTTTCTAGAAACTCAGTTAATCTGTCATTTCAGTCTTGAATATTTACATAAGTCAGTCTGCTTTGCAATTGCTTCATAGTATTAGACTGTAATTCCACAGTAACAATAAGTGCCGTTTTCTCATTTGGAGTTTGTATGTTTAAACTGCTGACTAAGAGAGGATTGGCTCATTTCCAATTAGATAATTGTCTCTGTTTATCAGTAATGTAACGCTTCAGGATAAGATTTGCCCTTGATGTCGATAACATCATTCTCAACTTTGGACTGTGCTGGTCACAGCTGACTTTTGTGCAGGATCAGAAGTGCTATTCTTTCACAATGACTGATATCATTTTATAATGAAGTATTATGAGATTAATGCATTTCATGATGCAAGATGACATCATCTAATGAACTGTCTCTCAACAACAACATAGTGCTATATAAAAATATTTTATATAAATATATACATCTCATTTAAAAGTTTGTGGTCTGTAAGAATTTTTATGATTTTGAAAGACATGATTTCTTACAATTTAAAATCACAGTTTTCTATTCTAATATATTGTAAAATGTCATTTATTCCGCTCCAGTCTTCAGTGTCACATGATCCTTCAGAAATCATTCTAATATTACTATTTTGCTGGTCAATAAATAATTTCTTATTATTATAAATGTTGGAAACAGTTATGCTGCTTAATATCTTTTTTCGGAAAATTTGGAATTTGAGGATCCGGAATATAAAGTTCAAAAGAACAGCATTTAATTGAAAATTGTATTTATTTATTAATGACACTACCTATTTATTTTAGTTTCTGATGCATATGCAATAAGTCACAGACATCAGTGCTGCCGTGGCAGGTTAAATCAAGTACTCTCTCACACTTTCACAAGTGCTCATCTCTTCGAAATCTCAGCCTGTCTTGATGTGGAAAGAGCGGTTAGTGTGCGCTGCCGGTGCTGGAGTTTATAGCACAGTGCTCAGACAAAATTAATGTCTTTTTGTATGTATATGTGTTTTGTGAGTGTGTACAAAAGAGAAACAAAAATAGATACAGCCTGTTGTAGTCACGCAGATTAAGGCCTCCGCCCTCCCCTCAGTCTGACCACTGAGCTTCCTCTCAGTGTAGGTCGAATGGCGGCCCGCGGGCCAGTCTAGTCTCAGAACCGGATTGGACCAGAAGGAGCTGTGCAGACACTGTCAATCAGCACTACGAGGGTGCCGAAAAAGGGGCAGAGCTGGGGCTGTGATTGGCAGACTTGACAATTGTGATGACGCTGGTGGTGGCCACCTTACCGTGAGGCCCGCGGGTGACAGTCCGGGCGAAGCACTGCAGGGCCTCGTACTTGGCACGAAGCGCGTCCAGCTCCAGTCGCATACTGGCGTTTTCACGAGCCAGCTTGTCCACTTCTTGTTGCAGCTCTGTTTTTTGTCGTTCAAGCTCCTCCTTTTGTGTGACACGCTTGATGCGGCAGCTGGCAGCATAACCGCGGTTCTTTAGCGTGCGTCGCCGCTGCTTCAGCCGGACCACGTCTTCCTTGGTCAGCCCACGCAGGTGCTGGTTGAGCTCTCGCACCGACATGGCCACCAGCTCGTCATCACTGAGCGCCGGGGCATTCTCACCCACCTCCTTCTTTACCTGAACCACAGAACGGAGACACAATCAAAAGGCAATTTTTTTTGCTGTCAGTTTCAACCTACCAATTTAACAGAGAAAATTATATGATTCGGTAAATATATTACTGTTCAAAAGTTTGGACAATGTAAGATTTTTTCTTCTTTTAATTAACAAATTAATACTTCCATTCATCAAGGATGCATTAAAATGATTGAAAATGACTATTTGTTAGACAGTTTCCAAATATGTACATATTAAGCAACACAACTGATTTCAACATTGATAATTGTTTCTTGAGCAGTGAATCATTTTAGTATGATTTCTGAAGGATCATGTGACTCTGAACACTGGAGTAATGACTCTGAAAGTTCAGCTTTATCATCACAGGAATACATTACATTGTTAAATAAATCAACATAAAAAAAAACGTATTTTAAATTAGAATAATATTTGACAATACCATCGTTGTAACCCCAAATTGTTTACATTTCCAAGCTTTTCCACACAGAACCAATAATAAATATAGACAAACAATAGAAATGATACACGATTAAAAATAGAATTATGGTTTATTATATTGTTTTACATATTTGTATAACTGAACATTTAATTCAACTTATGCAAATGGTCTACATCATTCAACAATTATTGTAATAATTCCACACAATCGCAATAAAAAGTTTACAGTGACTAGAAATGAATTTGATTATTGAAGAGACTACTGAAGAAATCTGCTGTGACAGATGTGCAAAACATGGGGGCATCCATATAGGGATGAGAAGAAATGTTTCTTACATCTTAAAGGTTTAGACAATAACCATCCAGATAATAATAGCTTAAACAATGTTGTATGGAGATATTGTTCTTACCTTTAAAGCTTTGCCTGCTTTAAAATGAGTCGTCATGCCCTGCATACAAGCAGCTAATCAGAACTCCTCAAAAATCTAAAAGAAAACAAAAAGGAAATGAACAAATATAACACATACGAGGTAGAAAATTATTTTTTGTGACTGCACTTTTCATAAAACAGAAAAAAGTAATGTCATCATGCAGCCTACGTTGCAACAAAACTGCTGAGTTAAATGAAGTTACCTATAATAACCAGCAGAGGTCAGAAGGACTCTACAATTTCATTCAGACAAGGTTGCGCTGTTTACATGCTGACCTCGCGTTCTCAATATGTGGCTCACTAGACTAGACCGTTGCAAGAGTGCAATAATAGAAGCAGGTCAGCTCTCTGAATGAGGCTTCGTCTGATCTCTCCGTTTAGCCGTTCATGCGAGACTATTTTGGCCACTGTGCTATTTAAAAAAAGCCACTCTGTGAGTCGAGCTCACGGCCTCGAGACCCGCCACAGCCAAACTAGAAAAAACCCCGCGTGAGACACGCGCTCCGCGGGCTCCATTACAGAGCGTCAGAGCGCGTGAACTCTGTTGAAGTCCGCTGCCATGGAGACGCCCGGTAAACGGGTGTGGGAGTGTGTGTCGCGTGACCAGAAAAATGGTAAACAAGCTTCATTCATAAGCGCGACGCAATGAATTACCACTCTAAAACTAGCAAAAACTTAAGTAGACCCTTTACAAAATTACACAACTTTTTAAACAATGGATGAAATAAACCAAAATGTTACTAACGCCTTAAAAAGTGACCCCCAAACTATACACTTAGGTCTGTCTGTCTATTTACCTACTGTCTTTCTATCATCTATCCATCTATCTATTGTGTGTTTGTCTGACTGTCTATCTATGTATCAACTGTCTGTCTGTGTATATCTGTCTGTCTGTCTATCAATGTATCTACTGTCTGTCTGTCTGTCTATCAATTAACTAACTATCTATTGTGTGTTTTTGTCTGTCTGTCTATCAATCCATCCATCTACCTACTTAGCTATCTTCTGTCTGTCTATCGTTTATCTATCTACTCTCTATCTGTGTCTATCTGTCTATCAATATATCTACTGCCTTGTCCAACATCCATCTGTCTATCTACTGTCTGTCTGTATCCATCTATCAACTGTCTGTCTATTTATCTACTGTCTGTCTGTGTGTATCTGTCTATCCATCTATCAACTGTCTGTCTATCTATCTATTGTCTGTCTATCCATCAGCTATATTTATCAATCTATCTTCTGTGTGTTTGTCTATTGTTTGTCTATATATCTGTTGGTCAATGTATCATCTTTATCTGTCTGTCAGTTAAATTCTTATGATTCCATTTAAATATAAAAAGTTGTATAGACCACACATGGAAACCTTTTTGAATGTAATGTTTTAATTAAGTCAAGTCAGTCCTTTGCTGTTCAGTAAATGGAACATTCCAGAGGAGCCGTCAGTCACATGGGAATAGTTTTCCTTATACAGTCAGTGTTATATTTGTGCTTTTAGACAATGTTCTTTATCAGGTTTAGAACTGTGGCTGAAAGACGGGATCCTGTTACACTAGGCTTTCCTGGCCTGTTTCATGTCCTTATTTAACTGTGCTTGTTATATTTAGCACAGCATGCTGACACAAAACCCCAGTTGCCAGTGACACAATTCTGAGTGGATATATTACAAGCAAATCATTAAGTAAAATACTTGCGGAATCCTAAAGCAACACTTTCTCCTGCAACACTCTTATGAGAAAGATTATTCCTTTGGGCAATTACTCTATTATTCCAGGACGAAACATGGAAACATTCCATTCAGAATGCATTTCTTTGGAGCACAAATAGCCCATGTTCCACCTTCCACAGTTTATTTCACTGGTCCAGTCTTCTGGCCTTCAACCCTCTGCATACCTCAACCATTTTAAGTGCTCATTTTGTCTTAGTAAGAATTCTTTAGTAATGGTTACATTAAGTATCATTGACCAGGGAGCAGATTCACTACCTTTGGCATGTTTGGTCAATTCTGAGTCATTCTTTGATTTGGTCTCAGTAAACCGCACCAGACGTGCATTAGTTCCTGGTTTAAATGTTTCGGTTATGACAGGACAAAAGTGTATAGATTGGGTATGAAGTGAGCAGTTGAAACCAAATACCACCATGAAAAACAAAATCCCTCAAGGCTTGATTCATACCATCTGGCCCTTGATGTGAAGGCTACACTAAGGGCCCCTCAAGTCGTTTTTCAAAAATCAAATTGGCAACATGCAATATTCCTTTTTTATTTAAAAATATATAAAATTAAATCACCATTTCACTCTTTAAAATAATAAATGCAATCATAATTATCTGAACATCAAATCCACAATGTCCCCGTTTGTAAACATCTAAAACTGTGCAGCATAGAAAACAAGGTCGAGCTTTCCTAGACAGCAAGTTCAGAACAGCATGGCTGGTTTTAAAATGGCTGTGACAGGGGAGGCCCTGCCTTTCTTTACAACGAGGGCCATGGAATCCCATTTTTTAAAAAAAATGCTTCCCTCTCTATTCATGGGGCCTCCAGCCTTTCAGGTCTTTCTCACACACACTTCCTTGAAATTCCTTCAGCACATGGTCCCCCTTTCCATTTGTGCTGAGAACTAGGGTGAACTGACAGTGGGCCCCTCTTTCCTGCTCAGCCCTCACAGAGAGGAAAAGCCCTAATGTCCCAAGGCCAGAGCTGGGTTTTCATAGTTTCCTGGACATAAATTATAGGACTGAACGCCGCCTTTGATGCTGATAATTTCATAGTCCATCTGAACACTAGTCTTATCATAGATTCTGAACCCAGGGGAAAACAATCTATCCATGTTACAGCACAAAGCCCTTTGAAGGAAAACACAAAGTGTGTGAGAAGTGTAGATAACTGAAGAAGTTCTCACACACTGACATTGAGAAAAGCAAAGGGGCCCCACTTTCCATTCAAAGAACTGCATACTTAATACGATGCATAATGATCCTACTACAATCATCGAATATAACCAGATTCACTCCACGTTATATTTAGTGTTACTTGCTACCATATACTCTCAGCAAATAACTCAAATAATGCATACAATTAATTTACAAACGTATACAGTTGTTGTCAACTCAGCGACTATAAATAGATAGATGTTAAACATCATCAGATCACCACATTTTTGTTCTGAAAGTGCACTTTTTTTCGTTCTGAAGTAAAACAAGCCTATTCGTGTCACGTTTGACTGAATAGGCTACTAAATACTTACCTACTATAGCAAATTTAATTTATTTCTGCAAGCATAGCAATTATAAAGTTTCTTGTTTATGCAGTGTTGTGGTCAAACTACGATTACTTCATCTGATGGTAAGGGACAGAATTGGAAGCCCCAACATCCACATCCTTTGGTGAATCAGCAATAACAATACTGTGCAAAAACCAGTAGACCTCTCTGACAGGGGCCCATTAATGTGGCAGAGTTGCCTTATTATTTCACATAAACCAAGGTTTATCAAATTAATACGACTTCATACGGTTCCATAAAGATATGTCCGCGCTATGTACTATGCAAGCACAAACAGAACTGAAACTATTCAGTAATCACAAGGTGAAGCTGTTCAGACATGTCACAGGCATCATGTGGATGTTGGTCACGGTATTAAGCCTGTCAACAATCTCTCTGTTGAACTTCAAGGGTCAGCCTCCATTAAATATAGTGTTAACTCAACTCTCAGTTACAATGGAAAGGATTGCCTGCGTCAAGATGCTCCGCCAAATATCACAATCATTTTCCACGAATTACAAACTACAATGATGTAAACTACAATGGACCTCAACGTCATTTAACTTACGTTTCAATTAATTACTTACATGACATCTGATCCCAATAAACCAAACAAGGCGGATTATAACGGACTAAACCTCTGGCCTGCGTGGACAATATCTGCTAAAGTATTGCATGCTTTGGCTGTTACAGAGATGACGTTCTTTCTAGGCTCCCTGACTAATATGGCTGGGTAACCGCATATTTGAGTCTTGAGACTGCGAACTTTCTCAGAAACAACCCACAAAGGACCTCCCCTCATATGGAATTTGACAGCAGTTTTACCATGTTAACACATGTGACTGTGAGATTCTCTTGTTTTGACCACTTATAAAAGGTAGAGGATTGAGACAAGGCCTTAGGCTAAGCCAAACACCACTTCAAAGACATATGTGCGTGTGTTCCCATGACAAATGGAGGCCTGTGGTCCTTACTGTTTGTTTTTCCTATTTTGCTCCACTAGTTAAGCAGCGAACGGCCAGCTGCTACGTTCCTGCGCTGGTGAGACGAAGAACGCTTTGCCCAGAGTCTCTGTTTTTCACAGGGATGTGGAGAGCTTGTTCTGCTTTGGTCCCGATCCACTTGTTTCCACAGAGCAGCGGAGCGTTCGCAGGGATATTATGTAAAGGAAATGGAGAGCATAGCAGAGCCGTTAGTCATGCTGTTTACTGGTAAGAGAGAGAACGATCGGCAGGGAATCACACCCTCCCGAACTGACGTTTCCTGGAAAATCCTGTTGTTTCACAGGGGTGGAAGGAAAAGTACGTGGAATCTTGGGAACGATTGGCGGGACCGCCGGAACTTTCTGCGGATTGGGAGGAGAGGTAGTGAGCACAATCCTCCTTTCCAACTGGGGACACAGGGATTCAAAGGAATGTCAAGTATGCACTAACCAAAGACAAACCCGCCCAGAATGTACAACAGAGAAGCCAGTGCAACGTGGTTAATAAGTAGAGTACAACAAACACGATTGCACACAAGTCAATCATGACATAACCGAATTTACTACAACCAACTACACCCATTCAAACACGTATACGATGTAACATCAGTTCTCCACCCTGATGGTCTTCTTCAGGAATCAGGAATGGCTTGAGAATTGCGCAATGTGGCATCAACACATAATAGACACATAAACATCCAGTTCCTCATGCTCTTGAGAAATAAGTACCAGACAGCTCTTCCACAGACCTGACCACAATGTGGTGAGGTCAGTTCTGTTTGAACCAGAAACTGGTAAAGGGTAGAAAGAAAAGGGCAGGGTGTTTCTTTGTGGTCCAGACATCCCATAGTCCAATCAAGTCTGATTATGTAATACACGGATCAATAACATGACACTAATTTCTCTTTTGACCAGGTCTCTTAATTAATTCAATAATAAATAAAAAATGTGGGCAGCCATTGTTTCTAGTTTTCGACATACTACCCCCATTCACTAAAAAAAATAAACAAATAAAAATAACTGAACTACATAAAAATAAACCTTAGAAATGCAATTCATGTATAAACATGCATTTCATTTCTCAAGTAAAATTGATTTGGATAATTTTAGCAAAAAAATTGAGCCACATTGAAAGAGAATTTTAAAAAAGAATTAAATTACTGAAAATATTTTTTTTTTACAAAAAATATAAGGTAATATTTAAATACAATATTAATATAATAGTTATGTAGTGGGACATGATATGCAGAAACATGCAGCAAAAACAAAATGTGAAATTATATCAGAGAAAGGATGTCTCGTAACTCAACAATAAGGTCAACAAGTTTATCAAATGTCAGTAAAGTAATAATATAATGAACAATAGTATATAAACGTTTTGAAATGTTTTTAAAATAATATTTCAAGTGGCTACTCCAATGCCTTCTAGGTGAAAGATATATAAATGACTACTTTTTACCTTTTAAAATTGCATTTAAGTCATTACTTTTATTAAAAATAGCATTAAAGTCAAAACCATATGTAACCGTATTCAAACATTTGCCCACATCACACATTTCCAAACTCTGTTTAGAAGGTCATTAATAAGTTCATTATTTAACTGTGATTTTTCAAGTGGCAGTGCAGTAAACTTGCATTTTTTGTAGAGACTTCATGATGACTGTTTATAATGTCACAGCCTAGGTCAAGACGTGGCACCCAAAGAGAAAGCAACGGGTGCTCTTGACGTGACAATGGGGTTTGGAGTTCCCCTGTGTTTCAGTTTGAGTCATTAACTCACCAACTACCGCTGTCTCATTCATTTTCAAAACCCACTGTTCTACCACAAAGAGTACTGTAAGAGTTCCAGTTCTCCAAACTCAGTCTAAACCACAACTTTTACTTTTTTTTTGTTGCCATTTGCAATTTGAGTACACTATCTTTAGCGGTGTGAGATATTCAATACTATAAAAATAATCTCAAACCACATGATGCAACTCATGATTGACATCATGCTATAACTAATACTGAATGTAAACTGTTTACTCATGGAGCATTGCTTAGTGACAGGACATGAGAGCCTGTAATCCCACGTGTGTGTCTCATGACAGTGCACTGTGTGCAGTGCACTTCCCCTGGGTTTCTAAAAGCAGCAAGCAGACAACGTACAAGATGTGGGAGGCCATCGCCACAGATAACATAGCAACTCTGAGTCAGACAAGGTCACACAACCCCACATACAGTGAATAAGGAGATATGACAAGGTTGCCCTCCTCCATGATTTTCCACATTGATCAAGATGGGACAAAAGTCACAAAAGAACTCAATATTTGCTCTAATCTCTGCGACATCTTCCGAAATTCGCTCTTAAACTGATGGAACGTATTTGAACACAAACGTAACCTGACCCCAGCAACTGCTTCAGTGTAATTACAGGAACTCAATGCAGTTTCCCCTTAGCTCTGCTCTCAAAACTCTTCCTGGCCAATGACCGGTGCTGAATTAGCAGTCTCAACAACTGATCTTCTGCTGACTCTGGAAAAACAAAGCCAAATTATCAGATTGGAGCACAGCGGCCCCTCAAACATGGATGGTGGCCTTTTTATGTTCCCCAGGGTATGAAATGAACACCCGCCACCAGCCAAATGCAGACACTTTTTACACACTGGTGGATATCTTTGCTTACCTACCAGTCACGGTGGCGCACAACGAGTAGAATGTCTCTGAATGCTATTTTGTAAAAAATGCACACATTAAATTTATATTGAGGAACAGATGAAAAACATGCTGTCAGCATGCATGCCTGATTTGACGTTCGCCATGCGTGCTGTGCGGGTGCTTTTCATATACCACACATGCATTTTCATACCTCACAACCACAAGACTGTTCTCTCTCTAAATGAACAATCTCAAGGGGTGCTCCAGGCACAATACACTAAATCTTTGCTGAGGTTGAAAAACTCTTCATCGCATCTTGCCACATAACAAACTAATTTATAGCTCCTATAAGTATATTAAATTTGGTCAACATTGTATACACAATAGGGCCTATATAAAGCAAATCTCAACTGCAGGATTGTTTATATATCGTCATCAAAAGTAATCTACAGTTGCCAGCTCTAAACTGATATGGAAAAATAGGCATTAAACATTATGACGCTCTGCTTTGAAACAATATGTATTATGAAAGGATTTATAAATAAATTGAAATGCAAAGCTCACCAAATTGACATTGAGATATTTTTAATATTTGTGGCTGTATAAAGTCGCACATAAAGCTAATGCAACACAACACCATAGGGGTTTAAAGGTGAAGGTGAAAAAACTGTGTGAATGTACAGTTAACTGAGACACTAACTAGATTGGAATGGTGTGAATACATTTTTGATCCACATAAAGTGGTTCAATATCTGATATATAAAATATTTATATTAAGATATTTTATTTATCCAATAATCCACTATAGCTGATGTCCAAAAAAAAAGTTAATTTCCCACCATTAATGTCCTTAAATGGTCACGTTACATACCAATATGTAATACAACACAAACCCATGTTGACATGCAACATATGAACTTCCCTTTAATATGGTTTTATCACATTAAATTGTTTTAGGACAGCTTTTTTATCATCCAATGTGGAAATGAATCACATTATCCATTTATGACTCATTTTTCCTGTGAGGGCGTTGATCTAGAGCTGAACCTGCCAGAATAGAGTGGACACAATCATTCCTAAACAATGCGTTAATAAATATTTCCAATCACCTACACACCAGAAACATATACATATCTATTCCTTTTCATAAGGGAGCCTCATAGATAATATTCAATAACTTAACCTACGATTATGTCTTATTAAATGATAATAAGGGTTTGATGTTATTTCGTATATCTCTCATGGGTTTTTGCACTGCGCGATGATAAAAGCCTCCAAAGAAGATATAATATGCATTATTTTGCTTCACCAATCTGTGCACGTCCACGCCGCCGTGCACTGAGAATCTGACATCACGTCATCCCGTTCTAGAACCCTCGTGTTGATTAAAGAGCGCGCGTGAAAACGGAATCTTTCCGCGCGGCTCAGATCACTCGGGATCATCATAACACTCTTTAGATCGCTCCCCAGACAAATATGCCCTTTGTCCCAGAATTCCTAAATGCCCACCACGTGTTATTTCCCTATGTCGTAGTATTAATTCTTTTGAAACATGCCGCTATTAAAAACGACAAAAAAAAGTTGGAATAGTACCACAAAACAGCTTTAAAAGTTACGAGTCGGCGTTGTTTAGTTTTTCTAAAATGCAGATAGACTTACTTATTCCCTTTAAAAAGTGCGAAAGTAAAATAAACTTTCAATTTAGGCAGCATTAAAGAGAGTCAGTGAGATAAGTGTATTGATTAAAGTGGCTCATTATTTATAAAAGCTGAAAAATAATTCCGAAAACACATTAGTAGGCTAAATTCCAAGTTGCAACCTTTAACACGTGTCCATACCAGACCAATACATATTTGTTTTTATAATCAAATGTTTCATCATTACATAACTTGTTTCATCTTTATAGTAAGTGTAATTCTTTTATACAACTTTAGAGTTTTAAAGAAGACTAGATTAAGCGACTACATGAATATTACGGATAGGCTGAATTCTTCTCCGTCATCGTGAGAACATCAGCAGTTTCGAGAGGAATTTCAAAACATCTCCCAGAAAAGCTCGCACACTTTACCTTGTGAACGCGGAATCTCTGTCGGGAATGCGCAAAATCCCTGAGAAGTGCTCTGCAGTCAACAGGTCGAGCCTTGTCTCGCGTCCTGCAACCGAAGCGAAATGTTTCTCTGAACTAAATTAACTTACAAAACAACAACAATGTATCAACATTCCACTCTGTGCTTCCGCAAGCACTGACGTCACCGACTCCTCGTGACCGCCCCCTCCATTCATGAAAATAACTTTATGCTGACGTCAGTCAGGCGGGAAACCAGGGGAGGCCAGAAATAGACGCAACTGAATACTTTTGAAAGCTTTATTGTATTAATTGCGAGAACTTAGCGTTTGAGGGTCGAATTATGTATGCATACAATTAAGAGTTATTTAACCTCTATGTGGAATGATCTTGAGTTTGACATTGACGAAAGGTCCAGTTTGTGTGTTAGCCTCCGAGAATATATCTGTGGTATGACGTCACTGTTGTCAGAGCTCATACACCCATTTACTTCATTTTTGGTCTCTCTGTAACGTCTATGTTTATCATAAATTTCTTGAATTGCTCATGTCAGTGAAGGGACTCAAAAGCGCCCTCTGTCTGTCACAAAAGTCTGTTTACAGTTGTTGAAAATAAGCTTACGAAGCAGTCGCACGCAGTCCGTGGTCACTCCTCATTTAGATCCACATGGAAGTGACTCCATGCGCTAGACAATTCTAGATGCTTTCATTAATCCTGTGTAGGTAGATTTCACAACATTGTTATCTGTGGGCTAAAGTCAAAGTGCATTATAGTATAATAAAATATAATTTTGAATTGGTTGGATGGTTGTGGTTTGCTGTCACGTCATGTGAGCGATAGGTTGCCCCGCCCTCACGCCAGTAAACACGTCATAAGAGAAGACACGAGAGGTGAGGGGAAGTTATTCTGATAAGATACTATGAGGGCACATGGATTTTTAAAAATAACAATGTGAACGGATAAACAATCTAAACCAAAATGCAAGAATTGAATCTTAATTTCATAGTGACTTACTTTCTGCATATATTTGTGGACCTATTTGTTTATACATTTTACATTTACATTTATGTATTTGGCAGACGCTTTTATCCAAAGCGACTTACATTGCATTCAAGAAACACATTGACATTCTAATCACTTCTTGCTTTCCCTGGTTTATAACCGGTTTAGTCCTCCTTGTTGCTCAGTCACTCTCTCACAGTCTCTACCGGTGACTCAACACGAATACATTCTCTCCCAGAAGAAGCATGTGTTTGAAGTCAATGTTTTTTGTTTTTTTTTCATGCCCATAATTCTGGGTGGTATTTAATAACTTCTCTTATCAGGTTTTTATTGTATGGCAACTGAAAACTTGCAAACTGAAGATACTCACGCAGTGTGTGTCTGCGTGTATTAAAATCACTTTTATCTTCACAACATAGTTTTTAAAAAGTAAATTATCTTAAAGTTTTAACTAAATTAATAGTCAATTAAACATTGATGAAAAATGTTCTCTGTTCACAGGTGGAAAATATCACTTTACCAAAACCGCCACACCTGATCTTTAGACCATTCTTGTGTCAGCAAAGCATCTATATACACACACCTCAAAAGAGAAAAAGACAAATGTAGCTCAAATAACATAAAAGAAGTGATGGACTGCCGTTCTGCTTTCCTTGTGGGACTTGCGGGAAACCACCAGTTTTTTTTCACTTGTGGAAGTGAAAAAAAGAGAGGAGATTGTGAGTGGAAACACATCCTCCAGTTCTTAAGATCATGCCGGCTTAAACCAAACATTAGACAGACCTGCTTGAATCTTCCAAAACCCAAAATACATTTAAACCATGTTGTCTTTATATAAGAATGACGGTTTATTCATAATATTAAGAGCCCTGATCATTTCTTCAATTAGAAGTACCTAAACTGCTATTGAAAAATACAGCAAACAAAGTTGTTTTTCCAGGTTTCCCCTGTGACACTGGTTTTTTATTTGGAATAGTGACTAGTGTGCCACTGACATCATAAAAATATGGTTAATATGAAAAACACTTTACATAACAAGTGGGCAGTTTGGTGTGGTGAACGGGTATAAGTTTTGTATATTGACTCAGCCAAATTAGGGAAAATTCTTTTAAAAGTCCATTTCAACTGAAATACTCAGCAAATCTTATTTAAGCAGTCTGGGTTTAGAGAAACAGATGGGATATTTTGTTCCGCTCGCTGCATTTCAGAAGTCGCATGCATTTTTCATATCTGGAGGGCTTTCAGAAGTAGCCATTGATTGTTCCTGTCAGAGAAGTATGTTTTCAACAATACTTACAGCAACTGTAACCAGGCACATGTGTGCATTTCCTCAGTAGAAGTCCGATTACAAGCACATGTTGTTTTTGGTGGGAACCTTACAGTGTGTGTTCTCTGTGGTGTTCTTTTCTGGGTGAAAGTTCTGTTTTCTTTTGTCTGGCAGGCACAGTAATGGCACAGTAATGTCTGTTTCCATGTCTGACATCATTTTCAAAGTGAAGATTCTTGGAAACATTATTCCTTGTATAGTCCTCAGATGCTCCATAGCAACAGTGCCACCCAGAGACATCTAATATCTCTGTTTCGGACATTACGATTCTGTACTTGTTGTGAAAGTTAAATAGATCAATAATATTGCCCTGTAATAAAATAGTGCATAAATGTGATAAATGTATTCAGGTTTACTAACTTAAACCCTTGCATCATATAAATTAGATTAAAGGTTAACATCCAAATCACATGATACACACAAGTTCTCAAGTAATTTAATGATTTTTCCTTACTGCCAATTGATTTCACCCACCGAGGCAAACTGAAATGTAATTGTTTTAAATTAAATTAAGTTTTAATTTGTTTTATTATTTTTGGAAATGTCCTAAAATGTCTTTTCAATTTCCTCAAAGCACATAAAAACTTTTTAATTTTTTCATTGTGTTTTTTTTTCTTGGTGTTATTTAAGTTTTTTATTTATTTTTTTAGTCCCCATAAAGTCTTTTCAGCTTTCGTTTCGTTTTTGCTTCATTATGTTTATTTTTATTTTTTGTTATTCAGTTTCTTCAATGCTTATAAAAGCTCTGTTTCAATTGAATTTATTTTACATTATTTTACTTTTTCAATTTCTTCAGAGCTTATAAAGCTTACACTGATCGTGTTTCAGGATGTTTTTTTATTTATTTATTTTTATTTGTATAATTCAATTTCTTCAAAGCTCATAAAAGCTTATGTTTTTCTGGTTTTGCTTCAGTACCTATAGATTTTATATTTTACAATCCAACACAGTACCAATGGCAGAGTGACTTATTGTACAAAACGTCGCTAACGTAACTCATGAAAGTTTACTGTTATTATTAATATTACCCTTTCATATTGCCTGCATTTTGTTGCCGTCTGATAATCTGTTTCGGCTCCAGTGCTGTAAGAGGAGCTGTCGCGCTCCCGGGAAACTCTCCCGCTGCAGCAGAAGCAGGAAGAAACAGTTCTCGGCAAGTCATGTAGCAGCGCATTTGTAAGGTATCTTATACATTTTCTTTTCATGTTCTACGCTTATGATGTCAGTGTATTACATATAATTTACTGTTAGCACCGGATAGTATTTTTAAAAAGTACTCAGCGGCTACAGTTGGATGTTTTTTTGCTAAACATTGCCTGCCAAATGTTTAAAGATTCAAAGACCAGAATCTTGCTTGTAAACAAATCAAATGCATGTGACAGTCGGTAATAAAAGGCGCTTTTCATTCTCAGTGCTCAATTCTCCAAATATGCCATCAACAGTACATCAGCTCGTGTAGTTCAACTGAGTGTAGTTTATGCAAGATATGGTAATATCATTGTATTTTCCTGTAGCTCAAACAGTAGAGCGTGGCGCTTGCAACGCCAAGGTCATGGGTTTGATTCCCAGGGAAAGCAAGAACTGATTAGAATGTAAATGTGTATCTTGATTGCAATGCGAGTCGCTTTGGATAAAAGCGTCTGGCAAATGCATAAATGTAAATATAAATCATTGGAATTGCTCTAACGTGATTCAAGTTTGTTGTTTTTGTCTCTTACAGGTACAGTAAGTTGAAACTTGTGGCAATTGTGTAACAATGAATCGACCAAAGCCAACAAGCATTAGGCGTCCTAGTAACACCAAACCATCAGGTAAGAGTGTTTAGCTGTGAATACAGCAAACACATAAATGAATCAACCCTGTGTAGTTTTCGGACCTGTCTTTATCGCTCTGTGACGTCCCTCAGGTCACCCACCTCCAGGGGATTTCATTGCTCTTGGAGCGAAGAGTCAAGGCAGTGAGCCGAAAGCAAACCCAGCTCTCTTGAAGCCACCGTCCACCGTTTTACCACCGGACCGCAAGAGAGAGGCATCTTCAGCCCTGCCTTCTTCCTCTGGCCTGTCCAGTCTTTCCAAACGGCCCAAGCACTCCAGTACTCCACCCAGTGCCCTCTCACGCCTCGCTGAGGTGGCTGCTGTTGACAAAAGATCAATATCCCCTTCGATCAAAGAGCCATCTGTAATTCCTATTGAAGGTGAGATTCAGAAACTTTTCACCCATCTAATTTAGGTTAGATGGGTGTTTTTACTTTAGGTTTTTACAGTATCAATATTCTACTAGTTGATACCAATGGCAGTGAAATCCATAAATTATTGATACAAACTTTTTAGTTTTTTTTGTTTCAGTATCAAAGCAAGTGAACAAACTCTTTTATTTAAAAATGAAAGTGTAATTATTAACACATTAATAAAACATTCGAATGTCGTCCTGATTCCGAGATACGAGCAAGCATTTAAGCAATTTTTTTGCTTTGAGATGCAAGTTAATATTTGAGATACGAGCACACTTACAGACGCCGATTGCGTTTGACCAGATTACAGAATATATTTCAGCATTTATGTGTTACTTTAGTCATCCGTATTGCAATCCAGTGTTCATATATTCATAGACCTTGTTTTTACACAACATGTGATTGATTGTTTTCCAGTGTCGCCTGCTGTTCTTCTGGATGAGATTGAGGCAGCGGAGGCAGAGGGTAATGATGACCGCATTGAGGGTGTGCTCTGCGGGGCTGTCAAACAGCTGAAGATGAACAGAGCCAAGCCTGACATGACGCTCTACCTCAGCCTCATGTTTCTGGCCAAAATCAAGCCCAATGTCTTTGCCACAGAGGGGGTGATAGAGGTAGATTAAATCTCCTGTGCTGTATTAATTCACTGTTGCTGATGGTGATGTAGCTTACCGTGCTGAACGTCTTTGAACAGGCTCTCTGCAGTTTGCTCCGCCGTGATGCCTCAATTAACTTTAAGGCCAAGGGAAACAACCTGGTGTCCGTGTTGGCCTGTAACCTGTTGATGGCGGCCTATGAGGAAGATGAAAACTGGCCTGAGATATTTGTCAAAGTAAGCGGTCAATCTGGCCAGCTTTCCTATCTCACGGTGATCATAATACTGATACACTGTCCTTGTGGTTTTCCCCAGGTCTACATTGAGGACTCTCTTGGTGAGCGGATCTGGGTGGACAGCTCACACTGTAAAACATTTGTGGATAACATCCAGACCGCCTTCACAACAAAGATGCCTCCTAAGAGTATGCTGCTCCAGACGGAAACAGGAAGGTCAGGAGGTGACCTCAGTGCAGGTTGGTGGTCCAAGACTTTCATGTGTAGGTTAGTTTAAAAAATAAATGGCTTAATTGACTCAAAATATAATCCCTGTTTTAGGGAACAGCCCTCATCCTTCTACTCCAGATGAAGATGAAGGTCAGACTGAGCTTCTAATCGCTGAAGAGAAACTCAGTCCAGAGGATGATGGACAAATCATGCCCAGGTATGGATCTACAGATATTCAAGACAGTGTAGTAGCCTTTACTTATAAAGAAGTTTATTACACTGTATAATTTTATTGGAAATCTATCATTATAAGTTGAAAATGATTCTTTAAATTGATAAAAAAAAGTCATAGGGAAGACTTTTATATTGAAAAATGCTGTTCTTTTAATCTTTCTATTCATTCAAGAAACCTGAAAAAAGGAATAATTTTCACAGAAATGTTTTCTACAAGCAGCACAACTGTTTTTAACATTGATACTATTAAGAAATATTTATTGTGGATCAAATCAGCATATTTAGAACGTTTTTTGAAGGATTGTCCGACACTGAAGACTGGAGAAATATAAATAACCTTTTAGCATATATTAAAATAAAACTTTTTTTTTTTTTGTAATACTACCTTTTAAAGTAAATATTACCTTTTGAGATTTTTTAATTTTTTTATATAAATCTCGCACACTGCACTTTTAAACAGTAGTGTAAAGTAATATGTTGTATAATTTATTTGTTAAATGTTTAACTGGATGTTTAACATATATATATATATATATGTGTGTGTGTGTGTATTGTGGTATTGGAAATTGGTGTCAAGAATTATGATTTTTCTCTGGTACTGAAATGTTGGTATTTTGACAACAATATTCTCAGATATTTACATATTGTTAATAATTTTATCAACCTGTTACAAACTGTGACTTATAACATGGTAATGTGCATGTGTGTAACTACTATTTGCTTCGGTTCCAGGTACGAAGAGCTGGCTGAAAGCGTGGAGGAGTATGTGTTGGATGTTTTGAGGGACCAGCTGAACCGTCGCCAGCCCATGGACAACGTGTCTAGGAACCTTTTGCGCCTTCTCACGGCCACCTGTGGCTACAAAGAGGTCCGACTGATGGCCGTCCAGAGACTCGAGATGTGGTTACAGAATCCCAAGGTACAACAATGTGGACAAAAGAGAGGAAGTGTCCTTTTTCTGAGTGTGAAACCACATATCTAAAGGTTTGTTCTTGTTTGATGCTTTTCCAGCTGACTCGGCCAGCACAGGATCTTCTCATGTCTCTGTGCATGAACTGTAATACACACGGCTCAGATGATATGGAGGTTATCTCAAACCTCATTAAGATCCGCCTCAAACCTAAAGTTCTTCTCAACCACTACATGCTGTGTGTCAGGTCTGCATTACACCCTCAAACCTGAACTCTCAGGTTATACTCCACAAAATTATCATTTAGTACAGTCTAGGTGTGTAACAGTACACAAAAATGATGGTTTGGTATATATGTACTTGGATTGTGCACTTATCCAGTAGCAGCTCTCTGTGTCCTTCATTTTTCAGAGATTTTTCTTCATTTTTCAGTATTATCAACAATCAAGTATATAGATACAAATGATATTGTCCCATTCTAGGGGGAAAACTGCTTTCCGTACACATGCACACTGAACCAAAAATATTCATAATGAATACATGTACCAGTACACCCCAAAGTAAATCCTAAATGTTTTTTTTTTCTCTCTCCATGTTTTGCAGGGAACTACTAAATGCTCACAGAGATAATCTGGGCACCATGGTGAAGTTTGTGATCTTTAACGAGTTGTCAAATGCCAGAAATCCTAATAATATGCAAGTTCTCCATACAGTTCTGCAACATAGCCCAGAGCAGGCACCCAAGGTGACTTTTTAACCAACTTTGTTGGCTTCATGCACAGTTACAATTAACTGTAATCAGTGTTTGTTTTCTATGGCAAGTGTCACTGTTAGCATTGCTCTTACTTGTTTTCAAGAGTCCTTAAGGGCCAGTCACACAGTGAAAATGCATGAATCGCGCACGAATTACACACAGATTTTCGTTTCTGCACAGAGCGTGCGTCGTATGCGTAATTTGTCGGTGAACGAATGTGGACCGTCAGTGATTGTAAGTGGATGTGCGTCGAAGGTGGTTTGTACGTGTTTTTGAGTTTTGAACGGTTCAAAATTTTTTGAACCGTTTTTTTTTGTGTGTTATTCATGAGTCGGCGTGCGTAGTTTATGCGTGACTATGCGCGGGACACGCGTCGGCCGTCAGTGCTTATGCATCGGAACTGGTTCGAAACCGCGCACGTCCACGTCCGTCCACTGACGCCCCATATCACGCATGAACCGCGCACGTATCACGTTCATTCCACTGACAATGTGGATTCTGAAAGTGCTTGTACGTGGAACGTTCGCGAAGCATCCGTGTTTGGACGCGCTCCGTCAGTGATTCATGCGTCGGGCGTGCATCGAATGTTCGTGGAATACTGGTCAATTTCTCGACGCACAAACCCAATCTGTGCGTGACTCGTGCGTGATCGGCTGTGTGACTGGCCCTTAACCCTTAATAAACTCAAGTATGTGAAGTATGGACCTGAGAAGTTTAGTAACATTTATTTTGAGCCCTGTTGTTTTGTTTTGTCCTTAGTTTCTGGCAATGGTGTTCCAGGACTTGCTGACCAATAAGGATGACTACCTGCGGGCATCACGGGCCTTGCTTAGGGAAATTATTAAACAGACCAAACATGAGATCAACTTCCAGTCCTTCTGTTTAGGCCTCATGCAAGAGAGGAAAGAGGCCAGTTACGTGGACATGGAGTTTAAAGTGGGGACTATATTGATCTATGTATTTTGTGTAGTATCTGTTTTGATGTATTGCCTGTACATACATTTTACTATTTTTTTTTGTCTGTCAATCCAATCCAGGAGCGTTTTGTCATCCAAGTGACGGATCTCTTGACGGTGTCCATGATGTTGGGCATCACGGCTCAGGTCAAAGAGGCTGGCATTGCGTGGGACAAAGGAGAGAAGAAAAGTAAGTGTTTTATACTCTTAAGTGCCTCATAGCCAAGGGCCTGTTTACACCTTGTCACTTCATATGTCTTTACTGATTGGATGGCTAATTTGTAAAAACGGTTCTATTTACACTTGGCCACATAAATGTGTCTCCGCAAAACGAATATATATCCGATCTTCAATTCCCGCGCTTTATGAAAATTTAACGGAGTTCAGGTCAATGAAAGCAACAGATATGAGCTGCATTTCATTTATCATCAGCTAATTTCAAGACCAAAGGCCGCACTAGGAGAGAGAGCGGCAGCAGCACTGGTAAGATAATTTTGTCTCACTACTTTTAATGAAGATGATTGTGTGTTGAGCGTCTGCGACTTACTTTCAGTTTCATTTGCTGCAGTTTGCGCGTTGGCTTGCTGAAGAGATACTCAGCTACTTATTTGCGGCAATGCGTGTTGTAGTAGTGCTGTCATAACTGGCTATAACATGTCACATAGCCTATAACGTGCTCTCACATTTAATGTTTTTACCATTTTGGGAGGAGTAAATTTGACATATGTGGTTTCAATAACCAGATCCATTTACCCCTGTCCAGTTTCAGTCTCAGACCACCTTCTGAAGTGGTTAGAGTGATCGGATTTAAATCCGCCTTGAAAAATTTCGGAGGGCATTTACACCTGGTCTTTTCACAATCGGAAGTGACCAGGTGTAATCGGGCCCCGATATTCAAAACTGTTTTTTTATGATAAAGAGGTTGCAAATGTATCTGTATTTCAGATCTGGAGGCACTGAGGTCCTTTCAGAACCAGATTGCTGCCATCCAGAGAGATGCTGTGTGGTGGCTACACTCCGTGGTTCCCACCATCAGTAAAGTGGGACCTAAAGACTATGTGCACTGGTATGGATCAGAGATTTGTTATTGTTAAAGGCACAATATGTAAGGTTTTTGGGTTAAAATAATTGTTTGTTGTTCGGGGAAGGAGACAATTCGAACCGGCGAACTTTAGTGAATAAATAAACCCAAAACTAAAGGAAAATCGGCAGCCCCTCATGGACGACTGCTGTACATAAATACAACGCTTAACTTAAAATAGCCCAGACATCACTCCTGCTTTTATGTTTCTGTAACTCCTCTGAGATACGATGCCGTGTGGCACATAGGTGATGCTCATTAACAATCACACCACCAGTCTCGTGCCATTCTCTCATGGCTTTTGTCTTCACCCTGATTGCTACACAATCCAAAAAACATTTGAATCAAATAAGTACTTTTTTATAATGAGAAGGACATTTTAAGCTATGAAACTTACAGGATGTTTTAATGGTGTAAAGACCTCTTATATAGCAAATGTGTCTTATATGGCAAATATGAATTCTTATGAGTCATAGAACATAACTTGCATAATTTATTTAATATTTCATGACAATTTAACACGCTTGTTGGGACCTTTAAATTAAACTGTCACTTGTGAGCCTGACTATGCAAACACTTTTGTATATCCAAATTGCTATTTTACTGTTTTGTTGTTTTTCAACAGTCTTCACAAGGTGCTTTTCACAGAGCAGCCTGAGACCTATTACAAATGGGACAACTGGCCACCTGAGAGTGACAGAAAGTGAGATATAATCTCTAATTAAACATCGTACAGAAAGAGTGGTTGTTGGTCCTTTTTTTAATGCTAAAACACATCTCCTGTTTGTTAGTTTCTTTCTCCGGCTGTGCTCTGAGGTTCCTCTGCTGGAGGACACGCTGATGCGCATCTTAGTGATCGGTCTCTCTCGTGATTTGCCTCTGGGCCCAGCTGATGCCATGGAGCTGGCCGATCACCTGGTGAAGAGAGCTGCTGGAGTCCAGTCTGATGGTAAGCGCTCCTGCTTAGAAGAATGTTTGTTCAGTACACATCTTAATCACTAAAAAATAAAAACTTGTAGTAATGGTCTGTTTTTTTCTTAAAGCTTACCATGTGATGTTGTTTGTCTTTCTACATCATTAACTGTAGACTTGGAAGTGTTGCGAGTCGAGAGGATCCAGCTCATTGATGCTGTGCTGAACCTTTGCACTTACCATCACCCAGAGAACATCCAGCTTCCTGCAGGGTACGGTCTTTACCTTTCACCGAGTTTATTCCCTGCTGTTTTTTACTTCTGTTTTATTATGCAGTGATTCATCAGCTTCATATTGCTATAATTATTGGGTGTCTTGGACTATTTGCATCGAAATTTTAAGCTACACTGTGGTCTGTCTGCTATTGGAATCTATTACTCTATTTGTGGGCTGTTTGTTCTTCTGAGAGGTGAAATGCTTTATTAAATGTTCCATTTTAGGTATCAACCTCCAAATCTGGCCATATCAACTCTTTACTGGAAGGCCTGGCTCCTGCTGCTTGTGGTGGCAGCGTTCAACCCACAGAAAATCGGTGAGGCCAGATATGATGCAATACTTGCATTTCATAATAACATCTCATTAGAATGCCATTATATCGCTGTGACTGACCGTTTCAGGTTTGGCAGCGTGGGATGGTTACCCCACTCTGAAAATGCTCATGGAGATGGTTATGACAAAGTAAGTGCTCTGCATATTGTGCGGAAATGTTTTTTTTTTATGGATATTTCAGCACTTCTTTTTCTTTCTCTCTTCTCAGTAACTACTCTTACCCTCCGTGCACGGTGGCCGATGAGGAGACCAAAACAGAGATGATCAATCGAGAGTTGCAGATCTCTCAGAAAGAGCGGCAGGAGATCTTGGCCTTTGAGAGCCACCTGGCAGCTGCCTCCACCAAGCAGACCATAACAGAGAACAACAGCCTTCTGCTGTCCCAGCTCACCAGCCTGGACCCCAAGTAGGACTTCCCGTTTGTCACTGCAACGATAATGCAGTGCGTTTCTAAAGAAGCTCACCCTGTCTTTGGTTTATTTCTTTAACAAGGGGACCCCCACGTAGGCCACCTCCTCTTGTCCTGGATCAAGTGAAGACTCTGAACCAGTCTTTGCGCCTGGGCCATTTGCTCTGCCGCAGCCGCAACCCTGACTTCCTGCTCAATATCATCCAGAGACAAGTAAACTTTTCTTATGCTGCTGTTGTTAAAGAGCCATGTTTAAGGGACTCTCTAAATTTCATATTTTCCCCCGTCCAGGCCTCCTCTCAGTCTATGCCATGGTTGGCTGATCTTGTCCAGTCCAGCGAAGGGTCGTTGGATGTGCTGCCCGTTCAGTGTCTGTGCGAATTCCTCCTCCATGATGCCGCTGATGACGCCTCTTCCATTGATGATGAGGAGGAAGGAGAGAGCAAAGAGCAGAGAGCGAAGAAAAGACAGGTAAAGCTCAACCTAGATCTTTTTCTTTTCAACCCTGAAGTCATCTTTTAATCTTGTCTTAAACTACAGTTTAGTTTTACATGACTGTTTTTCCAATCCCTACTGTAGTAGATTTGTTTGTGGGCCATTAAGAAGTTTGGAGTCAGTTTGATCTTTTCTCCTCATCTTTCCCATCAGAGACAGCAGAAGCAGAGGCAGCTTCTTGGGCGGCTGCAGGACCTTCTGCTGGGTCCTAAGGCTGATGAACAGACCACATGTGAGGTCTTGGACTACTTCCTGCGCCGTCTCAGTTCTTCTCAGGTGGCCTCTAGAGTGCTGGCCATGAAGGTGTGGAGTTAATTAACCGTCCACCAGTGCTTGTTTTATTTAGACACTTGAATAAGACCTCTGATTGTTATATGTGTATCAGGGTTTGTCTCTGGTACTGACGGAGGGAGGATTAAGAGATGGAGAAGAGAGGGATCAGCTCATGGAGGAGGACTCTGGAGATGCAGAGTTACTACCGGGCTACCAGTGGCTCCTTCAGGACCTCCCCAAACTGCCTCTGTTTGACAGTGTGAGAGGCTTGACGGCCAGTGCCTTACAGCAGGTCAGTCCACCTATATACAGTTAGAAGAATATTAATATCAGTAACTTGTCCAGCTTATGTTGTGCTTTTCCTTTTTTTGTTAGGCCATTCACATGGAGACAGATCCTCAAACCATCAGTGCATACCTGATTTACCTATCCCAGCATGCACCAGTGGAGGAGCAGTCCCTCCACAATGACCTGGCCTTGGTTAGTGTAAACCTACAGCTTTCCATCTGTCTGAAAGAAGTTCTAGCCTAAACTGTTTCTTCTCTCCACTTTGGTGTTTCGTGTCTTCTCAGGATGTGGCTCGCCTGATAGTGGAACGCTCCACTATAATGAACTGCCTGTTCTCCAAACACTCCTGCAGGCCAGAGTCTGACGCTGTCCTCTCCGCTCTGATCTTCATCTTCTCTGCCTACATCCGTCGTATGAGGAAGACCAAAGAGGGAGAAGACCTCTACAGCTGGGTAAGCAACGATTAACTGGAAGGGAAATTCAAATGACTGCTTGCTTGTGCATATGATTGAAGACCAACTTTTCAACATCAGTCAGAGTCTCAGGATCAAGTGTTTCTGCGATGGACCACAGGAGAAACAGCCACCATGCACATTCTGGTAGTCCATGCTATGGTCATCCTGCTCACACTGGGACCTCCCAAAGGTGTGTGTCTCCTCTGTTGCTGTGCGTCGTGATTGAGTCTACCTGGACTTGTAGTAACTGATACGGTGATTTGTGGTTTTTAGGGGAAAGTGAGTTCTATATTCTGCTGGATATCTGGTTTCCTGATAAAAAGCCCCTTCCTACTGCATTCCTGGTTGACACATCTGAGGAGGCCCTTCTTTTGCCAGATTGGCTGAAATTAAGAATGATCCGATCTGAGGTCTCCCGATTGGTCGATGCAGGTATAGATGTCTTTTATTTAGGAATATGGATTTCAAAATACTATGTTGATACTAAGGTTGCATTTATGTTATTAAAAATACAATAAAAACAGTAATATTGTGAAACAGTATTACAATGTGAATAAAATATTTTGTTAGAATATTTTTTTTAATGTTTAACATATTTTAAAATGTAATTTATGTGCTGTGCTGCAAAGCTGAATTTTCAGCATTATTACTCCAGTCTTCAGTGTCACATGATCCTTCAGAAATCAATCTAAAAAAATTATTTGCTGAGCAAGAAACGCTTCTTATTATCATCAATGTTGAAAATAGTTGTTCCTATTTTTTATAAAACCCAGATACATTTTTCAGTATTTTTTGATTAATGGAAAGTACAAAAGAACAACATTTATTTGCAATAGAAATCTTTTGTAACTTTTGATCAATTTAATGCAACTTTGCATAAAAAAAAATTAATTTCTGTCAAAATATCTTACATCTAAGTGACCCCAACCATTTGAACAGTATAGCGTTATTGATTTCTATAGCTCTTTATACAATACAGATTATTTCAAAGCAGTATCACAGTAATAAACAATGAAATAAAATAATTAGTGATGTAAACTTCATCAAATTTTAGACCAATTCAATTTCAGCTATAATCAGCTTTTTAAAAAAGTGTCATTATTCACCTGTTGTGTCATTATAATGAATAACTGTCATTATTCAGCTCAGATCAGTTAAAGTTTTGTTCTCATCCAGTAATGTCAGTGCAGTCAAATTGATATTAATGAATATTACGTATCTTTTAAACCCCAAAGTCACTTATTTGATAAACTAAGGTTTGTGTATAAGTCAAGGTTTGTGTTTCTCTGTCATTTGTAGCCCTACAGGATCTGGAACCCCAGCAGCTGCTGTTGTTCGTCCAGTCCTTCGGGATCCCCGTCTCCAGCATGAGCAAACTGCTGCAGTATCTGGACCAGGCCGTGTCACATGATCCACAGACACTGGAGCAGAACATCATGGACAAGAGTGAGGATCTTTCATTTGGTATACTCTGTTCTCCCAGCATTCATTGTGTGTGAAATAATATTTTTTTTACATTTATTTACGTGTTAGACTACATGGCTCATCTAGTAGAAGTCCAGCATGAGAGAGGAGCCACGGGAGGACACACGTTTCACAGTTTACTTAGTGCTTCACTTCCTTCACGCAGAGGTCAGAATTTTATGGTGTACACCAAGGGTTCAGTTAGCACTGATTATTGGTGCTGTTTTTCTCAGTTTGAGATACTGCACAGAATTATTCAAATCTGTACTAATGAGTCCTTTATGTGTTCCAGACAGCTCAGAGGTGAACAGGGCTAAGGTTACAGTTGAAACACCCCATGGCTCTGTAAAGATGAGAGCAGTTAGTCAGGTTCCAGTGATCGGACCAGAGGATGATCTCACTGGGATCCTACTACAGGTACAACATCTCACTTTGATATACTTATGCAGATTTTTTTTAGAGAGGTAAATTTTTCTGCTGAGATTTAATTCCACTAAGTTGTTAATAATATAATAAGCTTGTCGGAGCTGTGGCTTAGCTGCAAATGCTTCTGACATGGTCAGTCTTATTCACATTCCCCCTTCTAAGGCTGAGTATTGCCAACTACCTCATGACATGATGTTGATTTTATTTTTTTTTCCCCTCAGGAAATCGGAATTATAGTACATGCAAGTTTAGAGAGATGGACATGAACGCTCTCAAGTCATATTTACTACAATAACATCACATGCTAAACTTAGAGATAATTTTGATTTCCAAGTTTGGCGTCTCGTAAACTTTGCACATGGAGGAGAATGATTGCTACTGTGACTGTTATTCTCTGTTTATTTTTTACACAATAGCTACATCGTCTTGTCGTATTGTGCATATTTACATATATAAAAGATCTTTTGAAACCTATTGTTTGTTTTATACACAGAGAAAAGAACCCGTTTTTGACCGAAATTTCAGAAATAGAACGTTGAATGTTTATATGTTTGTCAATGAATGGGATGCTAAATATAATTTCGGTTTTAATAATAGTTCCTCAAAAAGGCAAAAATAATCCTGGTGTCCTCCATGATTCCAGATTTTTCTGACAACAAAACACTTCGACGAGCTCATAATTACAACTTCAGAAGTGGGAAGTAGTAGGAAATTTCCAATTGTACTTGAACCCAGCATAATACATTTCAGTGCATCACAATATCTTTATTGGTTTGTGATTAAAGCTGTCAAATGTGTAAGAAATACTGAATCGCTTAAAAAAGCATCTTCAGAACTTAAGTAATATTTGAATGAAACCTGAGAGATTTTTGTCTCATTGAAATTCCGTTCCTCAAAAAATGGGATGCTTTAAAAAGTACATAAAATCATTGTAAAAGTAATCCATATGAATCAAGCTGTTTAATCCACATCCTCTGAAGAGACATGGTTGCTTAATGGTGAAGAGATATAGTTTACCGGTAGACTTTTATTCATATTTAAACATTGATCAGCACACATTCATATAGCATTCAAATATGATTAACGGAAGCTCAACCGCACATTCTTGACATGCAAGAACAAACTTCATTGGTTTGTGAAGTTTTCTGGAACATTTGCACTGACAAGCTGTTTCAAACCACCTAAACAAACTCTAAAAAGCTTTTGTTTTTCTTCAAAATTATGTCACAACCATGTTCAGTTTTTGATTTGACTTGGGCCCTTTAGTCTGAATGTCTTGACCCCTCACTGACAGCATCACTGATAAATCCCAGATTTAGGCATTTTTATAATATTTTTGAACCTCTTCTCCATTAATTCAACTCTGGTGATCGATGAGAGTGTGTGTGTGTGTGTGTGTATGTGTATATATATATATATATATATATATATATATATATTAGTTAATCATATAACAGATTCATTAAAACCCCCCACAAAAAACATTGTGAACGTAAAAAAAAAAATTATACAATCAATCATATGATAAGTTCTGTATCATAAAAAACTGTAAATGTTGCACATCATATTGATTGAATTGGCACAGACTTGATGTACACATAAAATAAAAGGAAAAAGTAATAGAAATTGTGGCAACTTGTTAAATGATTAAGAATATCAGTTTAGATTTTGTTACGTGATTGTACATTTATATGTATACATTTGGCAGACGATTTTATCCCAAGTGACTTGCATTGTATTCAAGATACACATTAACACACCTAATATGGTAATGATGACGATTCTCTTTCCCGATCTAGCTCTTCCCCTTGAAGGTGGATCCTCGCTGGCCTCCGCCCCCTGTCCGACCATTGTCCTTAGCTCTGCAGCAGACCCTTGCCCAGGAGGTTCTGCGGGCACGGCAGGGTCACATCCAGCAGAGTGGCGTTGCCGGACGACTCTTACAAGCCTTAGCAACGCTTTTAAACTCCGCCCATGCTGGAGCCCTGGTCATGGCAATGCACCACAGCCATACGATCTCCTGCCCTCTACTGCGGCAACTCCATCTTTACCAGGCACCTAACCTACTCATACCTACATATTCACTAATCTCGCTCGTGCTTCCTTTTGCTTGCTAACTCTGTCTGCTTCTCTTTTTCTCCTCTAGCGGTTGGTGTCTCAAGACCTTGGCTTCTCATCACTGTTCTTCAACGCTGTTGTGAAGATGTTGACGTGGTTGGAGAATTCAGCGGTAGAGACTGGGCCGCTCCACAGCCTGCTGAAATCTCTGGCAGCTCAGTACTCTCACAAACATCGCATAACAGATGGTGAGTCACTTAGGTTTGCTGGTCACGTTTGCAAGCATGCATTCAAATTGACAACAGAACTAGCTGAATCAGGTTAGAAAGTACAGATAGTTTTTAGTCCTAGTATGCTCTCCTGGTGTATTGACTTTGTCCTGTGTTACCAGTTCGTACAGGATTTCTGCACTTGGGTGAAGCTCTGGCATACAGACGAGACTCTGAAGTGGCTGCAAGGGGCATTATTGCCTCTCTGAGAGCTGGAGAAAAGTGCAACGCTGAACCTGAACTCATACGAAAAGGTATTTAAGCAGTACAGGAACCTCCAGTTGAACCTGCTTTTTCTGAAAGGGTTATATCACGAGGAATTACATTTTTCAGAGAGAGTTCATTGTACTGTGAAAATGTACTAAAACATTTTGACATCAAAGCTTCTTGCCAAGTCCAAAAAGTGCATTTATTGAAACTAAGCTGCCAGAACTACTCTTTCCAAACCGAATACATGAACATATGCACATATGTTTACCCACATTTACACACCATAGGTTCTTCGGAAGTTTGACATGTTATTATGCCTGACTTTCGAAATGACCTCAAATGACTTCACTAAGTTATTATTATTCCTAAATATCTGAAGGAAGAAAGAGAGTTCAACAAACCTTGTGCTGTGTCTCATTTTGACATATATTTCATGTTATACATTTTCCCCAAAAGCTGATAAACTTATTGGGAAGTTCTTTTTTGTTCTTTACGTCTAATAATAGCGATGTGGCTGTATTTGCACAATCTCTGTCAAATTCCACTACAGTAAAGTCATGTTTATTTATATAGTACTTTATGCAATAGATTGCTTGAAAGCAAATTGCTTTACAGTACAAAAAAAAGAAACAGTCTCAATCAGCTCCTCCATTCAGAATTCAGGGCACTGATCGGCAAGTCAGCATTTTTAAGGGCAGTATCGATCACAAAATATTACCTGTAGACTATTCGCTCCCTAAAAAGTCCTATAATGTACCATGATGCACACTATCTTCCCTTAATGGAAGTTGTGAAGTGCGAAACACACCGTATTTTCCCGCATATAACCCGCAGATGCAGATAATCCGTACCCTCATATAGCCCGTGGATTTTGGAGTTTTGCGTATAAAATTGTTCTCACCTTATATACCTGCACGCATAGATTGATGAACTTTTTTGTGTAAGTTCACATTTCAAATGTTGCTCGCATGACGTCAATTATCCACAACTGTTCAGGCTCGGTACAGTTCTTGTGCGCGAAATTCAAACAATGAGGAAAAAAAACAAACACAAGTCAGAATCAGAACAAAAAGAAAAAGCAGTCGCTCCCGCTGTGCAGCAGCACGTCCCTTAAGAAGCGATTCTACAGGTGTTGATCATCAGGTGAGATGAGAAGAGCCCGCCCTCATGGCAGCACAGCCAATCACGTCTTCTTGCATGATTGACAGGTCAGACAGCCTATCAGCGCCAGCTGTCAGAGTGATAGTACAAGCGCCAAAGACAACAAACCTGCAGGAAAGAAAAACAGAAAGAAAATACTGCAAAAAAGCCTTATAACAAATATATTGAAATATACCCCCCCGAGGGGTTTGTAAAATCTGGTATAACCCGCGGGTTATATGCGGCAAAATACAAAATCACTCGAGCCAACTCACAATGACAGTTGATAGATGTTATTGAAAATACAAACCATTATTTAGTTACGTTTTAGCATAAATGTACATCGCTAGACAGACAGTGAACATAATCACACATATATATTTTATTTTCAGCTGAAATGTTGTGCTTATACGTAAAAAGCAAAGTATTGTAAATAATTTGAAAAAATAATATCAGAAAGATGAGGACATTCAGATGTCTACGGAAATGGTGTCATCAGTACCCCAATATGAAGTGAGCCACGGTCCTTACTGTCCTTACCAGTGGCTAAATTCATGTACACAGTACTTTGATTCACAACCTAGGAAGCTAGAGAGCTGATTAAGACACACCCAGCATCAGTTTCTCTTTCAATTAGAGTTACAACTTCAATTTCTACTATAAAGCAGCTCTCCAATGTGTTCTGGTTTTTACTCTGAGACATGTGATCTCAATGGACTGAACAGACGAAATGAACGAGCCACATCCACCTATTACATCATCACCATTTACCAATTATAGTTTGAAGGTGTTTACCACCCCAGAATTTTCCAGAAAGTTTGCTTTGGCATGTGGTTACAAACTCGCGAAACGAGCATCAAATACGCTTTGTTTTGTTGGAAAACTGTTTTGCTTGAAACATATCAGGGCCTTTTAAACATTCATACAATATTTATTATAAATAAGTTCATAAACATTATGCGTCAGCTTCCTAGTTTCATTGCATAGTGAATTACTGTCTCATGCGAGATGTGTGAAACAGAGCTAAGGTTAGAGACGGGGTGTAAAATGGACTAAACCTTGACTGGTGGTGGCCCAGAAAAAGTGTGTTGTAATCCCTTAAATGTTTTGTGTGGCCTACATTACACTGCACTTATTTGTATATGATGTTATTAACGTTAATTATAGCTCCTCTAGGAACCATGTGCTGTACTCTTACAGCAATGTATGCTTTGGAAAATATTTTTTGAACTGGTTTGTGGCAAACGTAAGGCTAGCAGGCGAGGACCGAAGGGTAAGTCAGCTTTCCAGAGGCAGTAAAGTTTGTGTGTTGGTGTGTGAGTGCTTGCCAGCATTAGTCAGTCTCTCCGGAGGGAAGCATTTGACTCATGCACCAGCATCACCACTCATGCTGTCCTTAATTTTTCTTTTTATGATTTTCACATTCTGCTCTGAAACCTCACCAAAACAAAAACAACCTCACACATCCACTCAAGTGCTTGTTTACGTCCAGGGTGAACTTTTCAAACATACCTCCTCATGAAAGTTAGTGTGGTGGGGCTGGAGTCTTAGAGACACAGGGTTACTTAGAAAAAAAGCGTGCGGTGGTTCTCATTTTTGTGATGTGGGATTGGTTGCAATACGTTGTTTTTCTTTTCTTGTTTTGGACCTATGTGTTTCACAATAGTGCTGATATTATAAAACAAAAACCTTGTGTGCCTTAGTGTTGCAGGGCCTCATGGAGGTGAAGTCTCCCTATCTGGAGGAGCTGTTGTCCCTGCTTATGACCATCGGTGCGGACAACGGCGCCCCAGGAAGCACAGCGGGCCCTGTTGCCATGGTGATCTCTCTGCTGCTGCAGGAAACAGAGGAACGAGGGGTGAAAATAGAGGTGGATTCTCAAATGTAAGCACACCATGAGTCACTCTACATCATATATTTCCTTATTGTGTGCTGGTGATACTGTTTCTAGGTGGGGAAGGAACACGTCGCAAAGTGGATTAACACTTTTTCTCTTTTTTTGAGTCCCTAAGTTACCATAGTAAGTCACAATAAGGCCAAATACGCATCATGTGTATGATGTAAACTAGTGTTTCACAACGTTTTTGGGCATTTGTTAAGACCCGGCCCTGACTGACCCCTTCATCATTAGAAAACCAGAAATGTTTTCCTTTTAACCCAAAAGAATAAAATACAGTTATTTCGATGATTTGTTGTGTAGAGTCACATGTTATGAAATCAAGTTCATAACGTTTAATTGAACGAATGGAATAAGTTTATGTTTTTGAATGAAGGTTCTTATGCTTACCTAGACTGCGGTTATTTTATCAACAAAACCGTAAACACAGTAATATTGTGAAATGCTGTATTTTCTGGTTTTGATGACGGCTGTGTGTTCTCATCGACAGCTCTGAGTCAAAGAAGCCTGGCTCATGTTCAGGGCTGTTGGTGGACTGGCTGGAGTTGCTTGACCCAGAGGTGACATCCGTGTGCTCGGATCTTCAGCAGAAGCTGCTTTTTGCTCAAAACAAGGTGAAATAGCTTCTATGTGTGGCTACATATTTAGATATGTGCATGTAGGGGTGCAAATAGTACATAAAACATGTAAGCATCTTCCTCTCTGTTAAAGAGATCAAAGTGTACAGCTAATATTCTTTTTTTTTTCTTAAATATAAAATACACTGCAGTTCAGTTACATAAACAATTCCAAGTAGTTTATTCATTGACTAGGTAATATAACCCGTAATGTTAAGATATACTTTTTTTGGCATACATTGCACTATACATTGTGTATATAATAATATTACAGGAATATAATAATATTCTTAATGTATGTTTTGTTTTTTAAGAAAATGAAGATGTGTGTTATATTTTCTAAGTTGTTGAATGCATTAATGTGTTAACTTGAAAATAGATTCCTAGTAAAATTTGTATTCCTTAAAATACGGAAGAGAGCAATTCTCAGCCAGATGACAAAAAGTAACACAAAAGTAGCACAACACGTTATTTTCTATGCTCACGGCTTTATGAAATGCTTACAAAGAAAATGAATTGGAGTAAAACTTCTGGACCCAAGGAAACTGAAAAGTTGGATGGTTATTTATATAAGAATTTTATTTTAGATAAAAAATGTTATATAGTGTGACCTTTCTCATTGTCTGTCTCAGGCTAAAAGCAGCAGTGTGAGTCTGGCCCCCTCCTACCGGCCGTACCTGTTGGCCCTCCTTACACACCAGTCCAACTGGAGCACCTTACATCAGTGCATCAGCTCACTGCTCAACAAACACAGAGAGCAAAGGTGAGCGACTTTGTCAAACACTCCTCTCTTTTTGTTCTCTCACCTCCAGTGTGCGTAACTCTGTTTCATCTGATCTCCAGACTGGACCCAACCTCAGCTCTGGACTTCCTGTGGGCCTGCAGTCACATTCCCCGCATCTGGCAGGGGCGAGATCAGAAAACTCCTCAGGTTTGGTCACAGTATTGTTAATTAAATTAAAACTCCCATTTCACAGCCTGCTTTATTTTGAGAAACCGCAGGAAAATAGACAGTGGTCTTGTTGAACTAAATTATATGTTTTCATGTAAGAGTATAGAATAAATGGCCCCTCTAAGTCTAGTAATATAGTTAACCAGACCCAAGCGCAATTTGTAGTGGTCCAAAGTCTAAAACTATTATTTTTGGCTACAGTTTGTATATGTTTATATTGGATATGAGTGTGTAAGATTGTGTTTTATGTCTCTGCAGAAGCGCGCCGAGCAGTTTGTGTTGAAGCTGTGTTCTGAGGAGCTCATAAGTCTGGTGGATCTCATCCTGTCTGAGTCAGAGTTGAGCTGTCGTGACTCGGACGCCTCGAAAAATGCTCTGGACCAGGTCTCCTGCTCTCTTCTCCAGTCCCGCTTGCCCCTTTTGCACAGCTGTTTCCACTCAGACCTGGACAATGTAAAGAAAGTCTCTGAGTACCTCATCAGCTGTGTTAAGAAGTGGGGCGACAGGTACATCATTTGAGTTTGTATATGTTTTATATGTGTGTGTATACATATACTAAAGCTGGACTTATCAGAGAAGATCAGAATCCATCCTTGTGAAGGATGCATTTCTCAAGCTTTTACAAGGTTATCCTGAAAGAAATCTTGCTTCCTTCTGCTCTGACGATGTTCCCAGTGATCTATGAGAAAGTGGATGTAAAAGCCCCCCAAAACACCACTGATAACAGTCTCAGACAGAGGTCAGGGTTTGTACCAAGTTACCAAACACTTGACCACACTCACTACCAATGCAAAGTAGTGAACTACTTCTTTAAAAGCCCCTTTAAAGAGGCTGATAAATGTGCGTGATACCGTGCCATTGCTTTGCTTACAGCAGAAATGCGCTACATCAGGCACAATAGCGGGAGGAGCTGTAATTAGTTCTTGTGGTGTGAAATGAGAGACGGCTGAAGTCGTTCAGCGCTGTGATCTTCGAGAGAGCTCTGTGTAGTATAATGAATGCGTGAGGATTAAGGCTCCAGCTCTTCCTTTGGCTTCTGTTGTGAGTCTCAGCTCAGACTGGGGCTGTCAGAGAGATCAGACCAGGGCTCTTTGTGGTGGCAGCCCCCCTTCCTTTAATGAATTTGCCTTTGGTTATTAAACCCCCTTAATGAGGGGGAGAAAACTTTGGACAAGGTCAGACAAAAAAAAAACGACTCCCAGAAATACGATATTTTTAAGTCTAGCTAAGCTGTCTTATGGTCGAGAATGGGCTCGAGTAATACTGGCATGTAAAGTGCGTGTTTGGTGGGATAAACGGTCGTGTGTTTGTTTGGCATTCTCTTCGTATCTGTTGCTTGTGAGCACAACAGCGGATTAGCAGGCGTAAACCACAATTAAGCAACAAAGTTGTCGTTAAGAAGGCCTCTGCTTGATTGGACAAGCAGTTATGACTGTGTTCTTCTTTTGTCTGTTATTGATACTGCCTGCTTTTTCTAGTTAGACCCTGTTAATCTCTCTTGTCTTAAACTTCATAGTCTTTCTGGGTAGTTGACTTTACTTTTAGAAAGTTTACTAAACATAGTGTTGACACAGAATTTGCTACTTGCAAATGTATAATTATTATAATAATAGTTAAAATGGCCCAAAATGTCATTTTATTATTGTAATTCTCTTTATTTTTAATTCATCATTCCCAATACAATTATTATTATTAATATACGATAATTATTGTATACTATTATTAATATAATAATGCATAAAGCAATTATGACTTTATGGTTAACCTGAAATGCTTTTGGAAAGATGTTCTGCTCTGTGACATGCTATTCTCAGTATAATAAAACAGTAATTTGGGTATTTAATTAAGAAATCTATTTGTAAAAAAATAAAAAATAAAACACAGTTTAAAAATATTTTGCTATATTTTTAATTAATAATTAAAAAGATAGCAAAATTGTTATACTTACCGTATGTATTTAATATATTGTTGTTATATAGTTTAAGTTGTATTTTGCTTAATTAACTATAATTGGTGTCATTATATTTATTAAGTCAATAATTTTATATATATATATATATATATATATATATATATATATATATATATATATATATATATATATATATATATATATATATATGCATGCAGTCGTGGTCAAAAGTACAGAATCTGCAAAATTATACTTATTTTAACAAAATAAGAGGGACCATAAAAAATGCATTTTTTATTTTATTTGTACTGTCCTAAATAAGATATTTTACATAAAATATGCATTAAGACAAATAAAATAGCTGCATTTATAAAAATTACTTTGTTTAAAAGTGCTTAAAACTAAACAGTTTTTACCTGGATAATCCACAACTGTTTTGTTTTGTAATTGTTGTTCTTGAGCCTCTTGTTTCAGTTAAACTGCCCAATGTTCTTCAGAAAATTCCTTCAAGTTCTTCAGCATTTTTTGCACATTTGAACCTTTTTCATTTGTTACTGTATGATTTTGAGTTCCCTTAATTGTCCTATTCAGGATGGTACTAAATAAAAAATAACATGCGTTCTGTATGACCCCTCTTAGTTTAAAAAAAAACTTTTAGCAGATTCTGCAAGGTGTATGTAAAATTGACCACAATATTTTATTTTTTGGTTTAAGTTCTTATATATTGTTTTTATATGTGTGATATTTCCAGTATAATGAGTAAGAGGTGTCAAACACTGCTGCTGCAGATCTACCTGCACTTCCCAGAGGTCATTCAACACATCCGCCTCCCAGAGGCCACTCTGAGTGCAGAGGGGGCGGCAGATGGCAGCACCTGCAAGGTAACCACTGCATCATGTGACGCCTCATGCTGAGAGTTTCCTGTTAACAGCAGCTGAAAGATTAATACCCTGTTTATTTTCTGTGTGTGTATGTGTATCTTCAGCTGGATGTTCTTGTGCATCGTCTCATCGCTCTTCTAGCTGACACGGGAGACTCCAAATCAGCTGAGAACCGGGTCTCTGATGCCAATCTGGCATGCAGGAAACTGGCCGTATCTCACCCGGTGCTTCTACTCAGGTTTACTATGCAACAATTTTCTGTTGAGTCTAAGAATCAGAAATGCTCTAGTTTCCCAGACCCCCTGGGTTTCGCCAGGGAACTGTAGAAGATACAAAGTTAATTAAAAAATAAAAATGAATTAAAAGAAGTTAAATTAGAGCAAATGAATAATTATGAAAGCAGTTTATTAATTGTTTATAATTTATTAATTATAAAGCTCCAGCCAGTTATTCTAAATATGCGTTCCTGTTTGGAATATCTGTTTTTGTTATGGCCCGTCCTGATCCCATCCACTGCCAATTTACCCATAGTATTTTGACACCCTGAGTTGCCAGTTGGTGGAAAACACAGTCCATTGAAACCAGGAAACGATCTGGGACAGAGATCACAGGTTCTGCCCGACCTAAAAATGCCTCTGCATCTGAGGCATATTAAAACAAGGGTACATTAGCTCTACAATATTTTGAATTTAGACTGCATTACCCATTTCAACCGCTATTACTCTCAATATTACATATTGGTGGACCGTAAACACAGAAATGTTTTTGAAGTTATTGAAATATGAATGTAACATCTCGAGGACTTCAGATTCAGAATATAAAAATGACAACTGTATTTGAAATGCATGTAACTTCCGTAATGCGACTTATTATAAATATACATCTGGAAATAATATAGCTTGATTTTTATCCACTGACATTTGATTGGTACATGAAGAATATATTATTGTTTAATATTATTTCCCCTGCTTGCACAGCCGTGGTCATGTAGAAAAGTACATTTTGATCAAACCTTTTTTATTTTTACATATAAAAACAGTTTTTCTTCACATGCTTCAAGTGTCATCCGTTTATTAAGAAAGTAAATGTGGATCGTTTAAATTTCACATTGTCTGAGAGATTGTGTGCGGAATGTGTGTTTTTCAGACACCTGCCCATGATAGCTGCACTCCTGCATGGGCGCATCCATCTGAACCTGCGTGAGATCAGACAGCAGACTCATCTGATCTTCTTCAGCGACGTTCTGGCTGTCCTGGAGCTTCTGCAGCCACTGGTTTTCCACTCTGACCACCAGAGGGCACTGCAGGACTGTCTGCTGTCCTTTATCAAAGTGCTGCAGGTATAAAGACCTCTTGAAATGTACAATGCTTCCCCACCTTTATCACATTTTATATTGAACACGCCGCTATGTTTAATACATAGTGACATTTAATCATTTTTGATAATGAAAGAATTCTTTACACTTACAAACCTCTCTAACGTGATTATCTGCTAAATTAATATTAGTTGGTCATGATTAAACTGTACAAGCTAATTTGAAAGAATCTTGTGGGAATATGTTTTAAGCATTTTCATATAACTTTCTTGCAGAACTTCAGAAGATCATCCCGTATGCCGATCATAAGCAAATTTGTGCAGTTCATTCAAAAATACATAACCCACGATGCAGCATCTGCTGTCCCTTTCCTTCAGAAACACTCAGATGTGCTACAGTAAGAGCTTTTTGTTTGTTTGTTTGTTTCTATCCCATTCTGCTAATCAATTCCAATTCTTAGGTTAAAAGAAAGAGGTTTTTTTTAAATCATCAAACATTTATTCTTTCTTTTTGGAAGCTGCGACTGAATACCATGAACAGAAATGTAGAAAAAAAATCAGCATTCTAAAGAACACCATGCCAAATGCCAAAACTATGCCAAAAATTCAATAGGCTGAACTAATTCCAGAAATAGAAATTGAAATAAATATTATCAAAAGTTATTTGGTCAAGATTTCTTATGATTAACATTAATTAACTATATGTACTTTTTTGTAACTTATATCTCTTTGCGTAAAAAGGGTTTCCTTGTGTTTGTTTTCTCTCTCTCTTTCTCTCAGGGGACTATCCACTGAGAATCCAGACCTGGTACAGCTCAAGTCTTTGCTCGCCGGACTGACTCTACCTGTGAAGTCTGGTTCCTCTGAGAGCGCTGCTGAGGACAGAGACGGTAGGGGCTCCAACACCTCACATCACAGGAGACAGAGTAACATGTGAGATGATCTTCACGAAGCCTGTCTCTCACACTTTATATTTCAGCTGAGGATTCGTCCTCAGGATCCCTCCCTTTGGTGAACATCTCAGCCTCCATTCCTCTGACTGCAGCAGACATGACTAAATGCCTGAAGAAGATCTCCAAAGGAGAAGCAATCGAGGGTGAGATAATAAAACAGTTTCCAGACTGCGTCCTAAAACACTTTTACTGTTTACTGGGCCCATGGTAAATCAGTCCTGCTGAAATCATATTTTCTGAAAAACTGTGGCATAGATTAAATAAAAAAAATGTCTATAAATAAAATATTTTTCAAATAAAAGTTAAGTTAAATTGAGCAGATTATTTACAATTTTTTTTTCTAAACTGAAACACATTATTTTTCAATATAAAGGTTAATTTTAATTAGAAATGGTTCAATTCAATTTAGGAGGTTACGCACTAATTTTTTATTATTATTTATTCCATCAATATTTATTATAATATTAATTTAGAAATGCAAATAAAATTCTACCTTTGGATATTGACTATTAACTTGTATAATTAAACATTTTTAATCATTGTTGTTTAAAAAAAAATGTTTTTAATATATATTATATATATATATATATATATATATATATATATAAATAATATATATTTTATATATATATATATATATATATATATATATATTATATGTGTGTGTAAATAAATATGTAATTATATAATATATAGTTTAGATTAAATGAGTTAAATTAAATTATTTTTTGTTTTGTTTGAGGGGTTGATTCAAATTAAAAAAAATTATTTCTTATGTTGTTTAAGATAAATTATATATATATATAATATTTTTCTACTTTTTTTTTGTTCTAGATGTGTTTGAGGGGTTGACTGAAGTGGATGAGAAATCCAAAAGGAATCCAGAAATCATTCAGTATTTTGTTGTAAGTATATTGCGCAATTACATTCAAAAAGGATAAATATTAGCAAGATTTAACAAGTACAACCAACTTGTCATGTATTATCAGAATGATCTTCAGAGGTTGATGAGTTCCCCCGAGGAAGTTTGCCGCAACATAGCATTCAGTCTGGCCTTGCGGTGCATCCAGAACATCCCCAGGTGAGATGCCTCCAGGGAAGCATGTAACGTATATTAAATATCTCCAAATGTCATGTACAAATACACTCACCATTATCTTTGCTAACTCTAGTATGGCTGCTGAATTCCTGCCAACGTTCATGTACTGTCTGGGCAGCGGCAACTTTGATGTCGTTCAGACGGCCCTGAGGAATCTGCCTGAATATGTTCTGCTCTGTCAAGGTACACAAACAGAGGATGACCTTATTCATTAAGAAACCACTAGAGTTGTTGTTGTTGTTCTAATAATTGTCGTTTTTTGCTTTTGTTACATTAATATTGCAGGTTCAAAACAATTTAAGCTCTATGTATAGCATTTGCTGAAATATTTTGACTCATCCCTCAGTTAGACATCAAAGAAAATACATGACTTAAAAAGTTACTGAGAAAGTCGGAAAGCCCGTTCTCACCAAGAAGGCTAACTATAAAGTTAACAATAACTATTTTAGAATCCACATCAATGGATGATATCGTTCTGTTTATTACAAGCACGCGATTCAGTTTTGTCGTCTGTCATTTTAAAAGCTCAAGCTCTTTAAGGATTCTGATTGGCTGGCAATGTTTTTTATCATTCGCCATCATTCCTCTGTTCAGTTATCATTGTAGTTGTTGTGTGACTGCACCATTCTTTTTTATTTTTATTTTTTGTTTTGTTTTTTAGAACTTTATCTATACACTGATCCCTCGTTTATCGCGGTTAATGTGGACTGGAAACTTGAACCGCGAAGTGGCGATGGATTACTGTATACTTACTTGGTCTGAACGGATGTTTAGAGGTGTTTTGAAGGGTTTTAAGCAGAAATGTGCGACCTGTATTTTGTTAAAGTGATCATTTAAATTATTCTGTGCACAAAGTAGGTTGTTTGGCTGTATGTGTAAATCTGTAATAATGGATAGCATGCCATGGATGCTGCTAGTAGTGTTCAACTTTCATTTTAAGGAAATATATCTTCTTTTTTTTCCAGAACATGCTGATATTCTCCTCCATAAGGCGTTTTTAGTGGGCATCTACGGTCAGATTGACACCAGTTCCATGATCGCAGAATCCATGAAGGTCTTGCGCATGGAGGCAACAACATAGATGTCCATTAAATACATGTCAGTACACAGAGCTTTGCTTTGAGTCAGATGTGTCATACACCAGTGATCCTGTTCAGATCTGTATTCTGATATAGCATTCCACATTCGCATTTCTTTAAATGTCTCAAAATTGAAAAACATTTTATGTTTCCAGTGATATTTGTGTCTGTTTGGAGTAATGCTGTCATAATTTCTTTCGTCTTCTGCTTTGAATAATAAAACGATGACTTGTAGAAATGCTCCTAGAACTGTTTTACATTGTATCTCTCTTTTTTTAACACTTCAAGATTGGTATTGTTTGTAAAATAACTCTTTCCATTGCAGAATAGGGGAAGGCTGTGATCTTTTTCTTTTGCATGATTGCAAATGAGTGAGTCTGTGCTTTTTGCTCCATTTCCCCCCCCCCCCCCCCCCCCCCTTTTCTTTCACATTTTATCCCTAACAGATCTCAGCTATTCTGTGAATGCTGTGATGGAAAGTCTATTTGCCATGAAAGTGCAAGTTGTTCTTGTCCAGTGTCACTGATTTCATCTGTATAGAGACGAGAAGAGAGAACAGCATGCCGGTGAGAGCCGATCTCAACCACGGCTAAATTAACCGTGGCGGTAATTGTTCAATCACACAGACCAAAGAGTGCATGAGGGCAGGCTGTTCAGAGCCGGGCTGAGAGTGAGTGTGCGGGTGTCTGGTTACACTGGGCTCTGAGGAAGCGGGTTATCTGTGTTTTGTCGAGGGCGATCGGTGGACATGCCCGCACTGGTGGCAGGAGGACTGACAGGCTCTCAGCGAGCGTGGCAAAGTCCGCCCGATGAAAGGTGCTTCTTCCTCTGATCAGTTTCATGCTTTCTGCTCTGCTTTTAACATGTCATATAAGTGGAATTTGTGAATTTTCATCTCTTTTGTGCTTTAAACTCTGCCTTTTTACAATTTTTTTTTTACAAATTTGGTACAGGAAGCCTTAAGAACATTTACAGCTAAACTATTGACGCACGAGTTTAGCATGTACAAAATGATTATTACTATTGTTAAAAGAAATAAATGCAAAGGTTTGGTTAGCGTTGCAGGGTTTCTGCGGTTCTTAAAAAGGTCTTTAAAAATCTTAATTCAAAAAGGTCTTAAATTAGAGCAGAACGTTTTAGATTCATAAAGTCATGTTTTCCAATACAAATATCTAATCTCAAAATCTGTATGGATTTACTTGAGATGCAAATGTAAAAAGTCAATTTAACAAAAGTTGCTTAAAACAAGAACTAATATCCTTCAATTAGTTTTTTTCTGAGCCCATTGGCAGACATATGATCTTGTTTTAATCATATTCACTTTTCTCTGACTTCATATTTTGTCATTTGTGTATCTCAAGTAAATGTATTGATTTAAGAATTTGTAGACATTTGTTCCAGAAAAAGACAAAAATATTGAGGAAGAACATCACTTTTTTTTACAGTAAAAGTTATTTCCATATTCTAGTGGTTGAAAACAGAGCAAACTTTTTTTTTAAGTTAATTAAAAAGTAAAGGATATCTGTTGGCAGTCATATTTCCAGTGTTGCTAATAAAATTCTGTTTCCCCCTAGACAATTACATTTAGAAAACATATTGATGTACTTTATTGTTTTCTCTTCAATTTCCTAAATGTAATTTTTCCTGATTTTAAAAGTCTAAATTTTTTACATTTTCCTTTAGAAAACCTACAGAAATCCTGCTGTTATAGCACAAATGAAAATTAATAAAGTAGAAAAAAATGTCACCAATGCTGAATTAGTACATTGTATTTTGATCGTTTAAAAATGAAATAGATTAAGTACAGTAAAATATTATGCAATGGATATATCTGAACTGGCAAGTAATATTGTGAAATAATACTATTACAACAATAACTCTTTCTATTTTAAAATGTAATTTTTTTTCTTTGATTTAAAGCCAAATTTTCAGTATCATTACTCCAGTGTCACATGATCCTTCAGAAATCAATCTGATATGATATTGTTATGCATTTTAAGATACATTTCTTACATCAATGTTGAAAATATTTTTGATTCTTTCATGATTCAAATTTTCACAAGAACAGCATTTATTCAAAATTGTAATCTTTCATAACATTATCAGCCTTTACTTTTATCAGTTTAATGCATATTTGATCAATAAAAGTGTTTGTTTCTTCTTTTTTAAACATACGGTACTGATAAAACACTTTAATGTAGTGCATATCTTATTCTGAAATTATTAAATAATAATTGCAAGGAATAACATTTCATTGGGCACTATTTGTCTTTTCTTAATCTCTCACTTTAAATTATCATGATAATACTGTTGTTGTTGTTGTTGAAGTAATTCCATTAACAAATTGACAGAAACTTTAATTTAAAAACACTTATAAAGCTTAAACTTATAAGCTTATCAATTAAACCATAATTTTGTCTGAAACCATCCCATTCTATCACTCAAAAGCTTATTTTAGGTACTTTTGTTTTGTTTAGACTTGTTATGTGCAAATTGCAACCTTATTGAAAAGGAAGGTTGACAGTCAACAGAATAAGCAGCTCCTTTCATTGACTTTGTTTGTATGATTAGAGCCCTAATTTTTACTCTAATCATACAAAGTGCCGTCTCTTTGATTTTGTGTGCCAAAGAAAATTGCTGCCATTCATCTTAACCTTCACATTCTGTGATAAATTAGACAAGAAAACACCTTGCTGTCAGTTAATTGTCAGATCATTTGTTCAAATTTGTACTTTTTTGATAGCAGTGATTTGTGCAGAAAGGGTAGATGTCATAATTGTCTTTTCTATTGTTATGACTGCTTAACGCTAATTTCCTTAGAGATGCTTTAGTCAATTTCCACCATCATTTGTCTTGTGTTGAATGCGCTTGATCAATCTTAATTGCACCTGTAAGGTGTCACGTAACAAAAAATGCTGTTAGTGGAGTTTCATCGGCTCAGACACTTTAAGTGCCTGTGCTTTTGGTCAGATTCCCAGGCAGGTTCCCATAGGCTGGCTAGCGCTGGGGCGGAACGGAGATGAGTGACAGCATGGGTGGGGTGCGAGTGTGATGAGCCACTGACACACCGATAACTACGAACCTTTTCATGAGGCATGCCCTTGCTGCTCCGTAAAACAGCTGCGCTGCTGTGTGTTGTTTTAACTTTTTATAGTTCTTGTCAAGTGTAGACGCTTCTCTGTTCCTGTAGTGGATAGCTACACTGTTAAAAACAAAGATTCCAAAATGGTGTTTCCACCACAATTCCATTAATAATCTAAAGCTATGAAGTGGAGTGGAAAGGTTCTATGGATGTTTTACGATTGTTCAATAACAGCGAATGGGGTAATGCATTACAAGTAACACAAGTTATGTAATCATATTACTTTTTTCAAGTAACTTGTAAAGTAACACATTACTTAAATTTACAACAAAATATCTGAGTAACTTTGTCAAATAAGTGCCCCACGTTATTTTATTTTCCTGTGTATTGACTGACTCGAGTAAGTGCAGAGGCGTTGTGTGCGCTGTGTAAATACTGATGGTTATTGTAGTATTGCAGGTGTTTACTCATCTCATTTGTGCAAAAACAGATTCAGTATTCCTCAAAATGAATAAAAACAGTGGAAACTCTGTATTACAAAACCTGCAGTAATTGAATGTTAAATAACACAAATGTACTTTATGTATTTCATCTAATTTTATTATTAAACGATGTCTTTTTTTGTTGTACAACTAAGCTCAGCCCAAGTGAGAAAAAGAAACCATGCATTACCTTTTTTTTTGTTTTCCTGATTACACATTACCTTCCATAAAGAGTAACTAAGCAACACAATCACCCTTTGATCTGACCAATCATAACACAGAATCCGTCCTCTTGTCTGACAAACGAGCCAGACAGGAGAGTTAAGAAATTAATATTGGTGGTCTTGGAAAAATGAAGTATATATTGACGTCTCTTCATGATTTAAACTACATACCTTCTGATATTCATATTCATTTTTATTTTGTGTTCTAATTGTTTTTCTGTGGCTCAAACAGTAGAGCGTGGCACCTGCAACGCCAAGGTCATGGGTTCCTTTCCCAGGGAAAGCAAGAACTGATTAGAATGCCAATGTAATTTAAGTCTTGAATGCAATTTAAGTCTGAGTTAAAGCATCTACCAAATGCATAAATGTTAACCAGAGATGATCGGTTCATATGCCACTTGAACTGAACTTGAACGGTAACATTAAAGTGCCACAAAATAATGTTTTTTGTTTGAATTTCATAAAAAAAAAAAAAAAAATGTGAAGGTTAAAACTGATTCATACCAAAAGTAACCGCCTCTCTCTCGCCATGGCTTGTCGGACATAGCAACAGTAACTAAGTGAGGTGGGTCTTTGACAAGGGTCAGTTTTTAAGAATGTTGACATGGGTTTAGTCCCCAGGGAACACAGTGTACAATGAGAAGAGAAAAAAAATTCACGCAAAAAATACTTGCAAATTGTACAAATAATTACAAAGAATCGGCTCGTAACAGATTAACCAAATGTGAAATGTTGAATTAGACTGAAATAGTATTTTGTTGTTGTTTTTTGTCTGAAGATTGGGCAAATTTTTAGCAGCAGTGAAATTTTTTTTGAAAGTTTTTGAAAGACAAAAATTGATATTCATTATTTTGCATTTACGATATGCATTTGGCAGAACCTTTTCTCCCAAATATTATAATCAGGTCTTTCCCTGGGAATCGAACCCATGACCTTGGCTTTACAAGCATCACATTCACTGTTTGAGGTACTGTAAACTAACGAATTTTACATGCATTCAGGAATATTTGGAGACATGAAGCTGGAGTTCAAACCAACTACTTCTACTAAATTATTATTATTATTACCAAGTAAATTTTTTTATCAATTTTTAGCTTTGTTATTGGCTAATACTTTTATTTATTTTAGCAATATATTGATCAATATCGAAGCAATAGCAATATAGTCCAACATTTTTATTTTTATACTGTCCATTGTGAAGTTTTGATGTCTGACTTGTAGCATCCATAACTTGATTTTTGTTTTTATGTTTATTTATTTTAATATCGGCCATAGCTTGAAAATAATTATTGTTATAATCACTGACCATTTTGGCCATATTGTCCCAATAGATGCTGTTGTCACCCAATTGCTATTGTATGTTCAATACATTGTTGCAAAATACAAAGATATCTTAAATCCTTAGCTTACGTTTTTGCCATTAAATATATTGATGCGTCACTCGCCAACAGTTTGACAATATTCTGCATCATAATAATAATAAGTAAATCAACAGATACAATAACGGTTATGTCCCTTTTGTGCTTTGCCATTTGATGACTATGAAACAGTTTCTTATACAAAATGTATATGGACACTAATTTGCATTTGAAAACGTGATTTTATTGGAGTGGACCACAAAAGTTTCATGATACCAAAACTTTTCTTTTCCCTTTTCTTACCCCAATGGTCCCAGTTAAGGGGCTATTTAGACAACACACTCTTTTTTGTACTAACACCTGAAACTTTTCACTTGTTTTGGCAAAAAAAGTAATTTGTGACAACGGTGATGACATGCCATGGTGTGTATTAAGTGACATATACAGATCGATTAGTGAATAACAGATCGATTTTATTTGACAATGTTGTCATCTTTATGTTGTTTTTAGTACATTGCCAAATATCCAAATATGGTTTTGGGGCAACTGTAACAAAGTCCCAAACTTTTATTGTTTGGTGCAGAAACTCTTTTTCCCATGATTAATTACCCAGTTAATTTTTGTAAGGGTAGCAAAATAAGTACCAGCAGGTGACCGCTAATAAATGTAGAGAGCCACAGAGGAGCAGAGAGGAGTGAAGCACTGCTCATGTCTCACCTTTGGGAGGGACAGAGATGTGCCACTACCTGCCTGCGCACACCTGTCGGCTCTATGTTCCTCAACAGCTCCTTTGCTCAGATCATCTCCTCTTCCTCCACGCATGAGTTGTGCCTGGCTAGCGTGGAAAAAATGTGGACCGGCTCTAGCCTCCCTTTTCCCTTGCGCTTTGAAGTGTAAAGTGTGATTGCTTTTGGATCGCGGCCGCTCTCCTTGAAGCTTTTGACATGAAAAGCAGCCTGGGCTCTCAGGTTTATCCCATTGCCAGTGATCCAGGACTAAAGCAATCAGCTCACTGCCTGGGAGATACAATTACCAAAGAGATACTAAAGATGACTAAAATATTCGTACCTATACATCACTTTTTGAGAATCACGTGGTGATTCTTGTTTGAATGGGTGAGATTACAGTTTTGGGTTGGCATTGGCTCAGAATAATAACCAGAACACATCATGACCAGAAGCATGTCTACTTTTTGTGAAGTATGTTTAATGAAAGAAAATGTAGGGAACTACATCCTTTAGTGACTAAATAATGGATTAATTTTCACTTGCACTTTGGATTTGTAAGAGCACAACAGCAGTTTTTGTCTGTAAATTGAGACATTTCCCATGACTCAGGGACAGTCATCCATCATGTTTAGTGTTTCAGGTGTTATGTATTCTTAAGTGTCACTCCAATGAGTATTAATGTTATTATGCATTGTTCCAAGAGCTTGTGCTGGCATATCCTTGCGAGAATTTGATCCCTTCAAAGCCTATGAGGCTGATAAGATAGAAATACTGCATTTATTTGATTCAAAGTAAAATTGTGAAATATTATTACAATTATATTATTTGAATAAATTTTAACATGTAACTTATTCATGGGAACAAAGTTACATTTTCAGCATTATTACTCCAGTCTTTGGAAATAATTCTAATATTATTTGATGCTCAATAAATCTTTGTCAATGTGTAATTGCAATAGTGTTTCTTATATTCTTCATCTATTTAGCTGTACACTTCTCAAAAAAAGTAAGGATCACTTAAATCACACAATGGATCTCAATGAGTGGATCCAACTTCTCAATTGGATTCAGGTCTGGGGAACATAAGCCAGTCAATGGCATCAATGCCTTCGTCATCTAATAACTGCCTACACTCTAACCACATGAGACCCGGGAGGAACAAGGACCCACAGCACCAGCATAAGGTCTGACAATGACTCAACGGGATTTAATCCCAGCACCTAACAACAGTAAATGAACCATTGGCTTGCACAAGGATATTTCTACCCAGACCATTACTGACCTACTGCCAAACCTGTCATGCTGGATGATATTGCACACAGCATAACGTTCCCCATGGCATCTCCTGACTCTTTCTCATCTGTCACATATGCTCAGTGTGAACCTGCTCTCATCTATGAAGAGAACAGGATGCCAGTGGCAGGTTTTATTTCTGTTGTTCTCCATCAGTTGAGCTGCACGGTGCTGAGCTGTGAGCACACGTACCAATAGAGGACGTCGGCCCTCGTGCCACCCTCATGAAGTCTGTTTCTGACAGCTTGGTCAGAAAGATGCACACAAGTTCCTACTGGAGGTCATTTTGTAGGGCTCTGGCAGTGCTCCTCCTGTTCCTCCTTGCACAGCAGATTACGGTCCTGCTGCTGGGTTGTTGCCCTGTCTAGCACTCTTTGTGTGGCCTGTCTCCCGGTATCTCCTCCACGCTCTTGAAACTGTGCTGTGTGACGCACCAAGACCTGTATGCGACCGTACAATGGATGTGCCATCCTGGAGGAGGAGGACTGCCTTTGTAACCTGATTGTGTTTCAGGTACTGCCTCATGCTACAGACAGTGACAGGAACCCTAACAGAAGAAAGAATAAGGAGAGAACAATTATTTATGGCTACCACCTGCAAATTCATTCCTTTTTTTGGGAAACTGTTGTCACTTTCATTTGCATCAAATCAGGTGAAACTTATTCACAATCTTCTGTTGTTCCTAATCGGACAGATTGATGTCCCTGAAGTTTAATTGACTTAGTGATTGCAAGGATTGATTGTAAGAACATTTTGTTTACTTTTTTTTAAATGAAAAAATAAATAAATGGTAATGTGGTTGCCACATGGTGTCCTATGTAAACATTTAGATTCTGAAGTAAAACTAGTTGAGAAATGAAACTTAATTTTTGGGATATGATGCAGATATATAGTTTTATGTGGTTTTCTTTAGCGAGTTACTTTTCTCTTTGATATTTTAACAAGTTCAATCCTGCCTTAAACAGTCACATATTAATGCAAGATTCATTTACAGTTGCTGTAGAAGCAATTAACCCCTCTATATTATAATCCAGCATTAGAAAAATATATCAATCAAGAGAATTTGTCCCACATTAACAAACCTTTGAAATTGGAAGTGGCATCTTGAATTAAGCCTATCAAATTGTATTCTCTGTTTATTTTATGATGATTTTGGACGACCCATTCTGGCAGTCTATTTCCCATATAACATTTCAGTGATTTTCTTTAATTAGGATTTGGTATTAAAACAACTGACATTAGCGACTTCACCCTCAATGGAATTCTCACGCTCTTGTCTTGATTCTATTCTTGTCTGTTTTAAAGAAAACTCAATCTCCTCGTATGACTTCAGCAGAGCCCAGAAGCCCTTTGAGCCACTGTTGATGCCATGAGTAGTTGTTAAACCCCTGTGTATTCAAAATGATGGTCTCGAAAAAGTGTCTCAAACATCAATACAGGCCTGCAAGATCTACTGCCATTGTTGCGCTAATGTCTCCTTCAGTTACTCGGAATGTCTCTAAAATATCTTTGACGCCTTTTTTGTTTTTTCATACTATTTTATTTAGGCCTGGTGGTTACAAATCTGGGTTGGCAACTTTAACGTTATTGGTTTAAATCGTGCAAGGAATGATTTCTAAGCTTTCACCATTGTTCTGTTTAGGAATGTAACCCCAGGATGCCCCGTGCTTCAGATAAAAGTGGCATTTCTATATTCCCAGATGTATTTGGATCCTGCCAGATTGTTGGTGGAAAAGGATATATACGCATTCTCCTATAATTACTATTCTGAAAGAATGAGAAAACCAAGTAGGACTTAGATCCCTCGATGTTTTGACAGCTGCATGAAGAGTTTTGTCCTTCAGTGCTGTTGTGGCCTTAGTCAGTGACTCACTCAACCAAGATCGGCCCAGCTGTGTACCATGGATGTCTGGATCTGATCAAAGTTAGCGCAGGATTAGCGGTTAGCGCTGATGCTGGTGACAGCTCCTGAATCTCTCCGCAGTTTGATCTGATTAGCGGATAGAGGGTGGATAAAGATGATTGTGAGGTGAAATGTTCCTGGGAATTAATTCACACACCTGTGTTTTGTTCTCGGAGAGCTCATGACAGCTCTTCGCATATCAATCAACAACAGGGATGCAGATGTTTGGAATGTGATGCTATCTGCTTTCAGTATGAATGTCTGAAACAGGAAGAATTTCTGTTATTCAAGTTAGTCATCCATTAGTCTTTTTTTAAACGTTATTGTCTTGTGACCAGTCGTTTCTGTGCTAGTTCTCCCACATATGACACTTCGGTCATCATTTAGTCACCATTGCATTGTTCTGAATTCATATGAGTGACTTCTATAGGACACGGTAGAATATCACAATAATGTATCGATTTTTATCAAGACCTGGAGTTTTTAAGAAAAAAAGTCAGTAGGGAAGTATCCTGAAGTTTGATTTGTGCACCATATTTTAGAGTCTTCTGAAGTCATATGATTGCTATGTATTTTAGTTGTTATACACACACTGATGATTTTTATTTCCAGTGTTAACTGATAGAACCAGATCATTGAGTCGATGATTTGAACTTTCAATATGCTACATAACTTTTGCCAAGATTTACAGTCTGCAGTCTGGAGATTTAGGGCAGGCAGAGTGTACGGATGGGCACAAACTCAGATTTTTTTAAGTTCAGACTATCCGAGGAAATCTGTTCAGATTTTAAAAGTTGTGTAGTGTATTCCTGCCTTTTACGAATCATTCATACTATGTTTGTGAATTATAAATGTAATCGGGATGCTCTGAGCTGATTCATTTATTCATGATTCATTAATCACTACTGAACTCTTGAGTCATATGAACTACTCTCATGATGCTTTTTTAAATCAGTTTTGGAACTTGACACCCTCAAGTCTCATCATATTTCATTGTGTGGAAAAGAGGATTTTCTTCAGAAATCACCTTTTGTGTTTATGCATTCAGATACTGAGGGTGAGTAAATAATGACAGAATCAATTTTGGGTGAACTATTCATTTAACGATAATCTGTTGTCTACATGAAAAGTGTATAATTCTCACTCAGGATTTCCTCAACCTGTGCCTGACACGCTGTAGTGAATAGCGTGGCATTCCTCTCTAAGTACAATTTGGTCTTAGTTGGGAAAGTGATCTGTTTTCAAACACCGGAGATCCATGACCCAAAACCATTGTTAGTGAACTCTGTCCTTAGCTCAGGACTGAACAATACACTTTGTTTAGACAGGTGATCTTATTCCGAATGTGAAGAAGGCTTTGAGTGAGATAACAGGCTTAGACGTCTTTTGGAACAAAGGCGTTGGGTTTTAATCTGACAGCAGAATTCCCAGTTGATGCCACACATTCTCCATTTTCAGAGGGAAAAACACTTTTGCCAAAGACAAGCATGTTGATTATAAAAACTCATCAAAGCCTTTCCTGAAGGATTTTTCATTTAGTCATGTTGTATCGCAAATGAATGTCATACAAACACCCAAATGCTGCAAATGGGCTTGTAAATGAATGTCAATTATGTGGGCCAATTAGTGTGATGTGTTTACCGTGTAAACAAAGGCTGTTTGTTTGCGCCCTCTGCAGATTTCAACTAAAGCTCTGTTTGTATTGGGGTTTCTTACCCAACGTTTCTCAGCTGTGAACCTTTTGATTCTCCCTTAATGATTTAATATCCATCTGTTAGATCTAAACCTTGTACACAATTGCACAGACAGCAAAGCTAAAGCGACAAACAGGTCTTGCTGGGGGTTGTACGTGTCTTTGGAAGTGTTTGCAGCTCATGAACGGTGCTTTCCCCCCATTTTCTCACCACACTCCAATTCCAAATGTCTGCTTTGTCATATTAATAAGCGAACACAGAAGCTGAAGAGTGCCTGAACTTGTCTATGGAATACTTCAGAATGACAGGCCTTTCCATATACTCCTCCCCAAATGGAACTGGGGGATATTACTCATTTACTCCTTCAGCTTAGCCGAGGTGTGGATTTGGAGGCATTAGGTGTCACCGTGGATGTCTCCTGAAGAGTGATGCTGAAGAAACCACTCTTAAATGAAGCATGGAATCAATGGTCCCCTACGATTGGGTGCTTTCCTTCAAACCCGGCCCTGTTTTACTAGGATTAGTAGTTATAGGTGAGTCATGTGACTCAGAGAGAGGGTGGGACTCGCACCTGATTCAGGTGAGAAAAGTAGTCTTGACTCTGGAACTATGAAGGTCTTCTAAGAAGTTCTCTTCCAACTGGATGTCTAGTTTGTTGTTCTATAACCCTTTAACGCCTAAATAGACTGTTCATCACACACATTCTGTACATTAGACAGTCTATTTCTGGAATTCTCTCTGGACTAAAAGGATCTTGCTTAACTTGGGATATGTTTGGCACTGGGCATTTGGTGTCTCCTCTATCTTCTGCAGTCTTCCACTCTTCGGCTGCACACTTCTTCCCAGCATTCCCCAGTAGGTTGAGCTCACCGCAGATTTTCATCCCTGGGCCTCTGCTCAGCTACGAGCTCCTACGCAGTTACCTACAGCCTGAGCCCTGCAAACAGGCTCTGCTATTGGCTGCTCAGTCCGCAGGACACCACGCAGAGATTATCGGTGAGCTCAATGCAACCTATGGGTCATTAATGTTGTAACATCTAATGTGACTTCTTATGTTTTATGTGGAGGTTTTATTTGAATATGTGTGTGCGTGTGTGTGTGTGTGTGTGTGTGTGTGTGTATAACACACACACTCCGCCTGTATCACCTTAAAGTAGATAGTTTTGTGATAACGACTGTTCTACTTTACATTATCCCACTTGTTAAGATAAGTAGATATATGTACATGAAATATTTATTTTGCGTAGAAATCACTTTTATGTGCAATGAAAGAGGCCACATAGTGATACGAGAGACATTTAGGAAATTGATTGCGTACAACAGCAGTCAATTTTACAGTTTAATGAATATTTGACCACAGAAGCGTAACTGACTAATCAGAATCACATATTCCGGGAGGCTGTTTAATAAAATATATAAATAATATATGTATAATAAATTACGACAATAAAACCTTTGAGATAAGATCCCTTATATAATGTTGTATTGGGGAAAGCTTGAAAGAAATAGATACCTCTCGACGAGTGAGGTCGCTTTGAATGTTATATTTATCTATGTGATTTGCTCTTAATATTACATATGTGTAGCTTTTATGAAGAGATGCCATTTGTGAATAATATTCTCTCATAATTGTCCATCCTCAATTTATTCTATTTAATAGGATTCAAAATGTTTACAAAGGATTGGCTAACAGCTCGTAACTAACAATCAATTATCCGGCTCTGCTGAAGAGGGCTTAATGAACGCTGCGCTAATTATCCAATCTAGAGCCATTAGTTCCTTGTCAGCCTCTGGCAATTGTCTAATTGGTGGCTGCGATGTGGCTTCCAGATGAACCCCGGCCAGTGAAGCAGCGGCGAGCTCGGGCCAACTACAGCAGCTGGCAGCTGGAAGAGCTGGAGAAGGCCTTCGAGAGCACCCACTACCCAGACGTCTTCATGAGAGAAGCCCTTGCCCTCAGACTGGACCTGATTGAGGCCAGAGTGCAGGTCACCCTTGCTCTGCGCTCTTTGACTGTTGTGATGCATGCAATAATATGAATATTAGATAGACATTTCTTTGAACCACTGCTTAGAATTTACTCGGAATTGTAAATTCTTTTTTGCTACAACAGCTTAGACATTCCTAAGTAACTGAAATGTATATAATGAGTTGTAATTTATATATATTACAACTCATTATATATAATATAAAAAAATACACACACACACACAATTATAACCCATTGATTGCATTAAAATACACGTTTATTTTAGTCATTTTGAGATTTTTATCTTTATTTTTTTTTCTACAAAACATACATAAAGTATATAATTTTTTAATATTAGGTTTGACAAAAAATTCTAAAAGCTTGTAAAATAAGAAAAAAATCAAAAATTTTCTTTTCTCAATGCGTTGATTTTCCTAATGTTTTTCTTAAAACTGGAGAAGAAAAACTGGAATTAGAAAAAAAAAAAAAGTTAAGATTAAGTTTCTTTGAGAAGACTAATCTTGCTTGAAATTTTTTTTAGGACTTTATTTTAAAACAACCCGATATTAATACTAATATTCTGCCTATTTGCTTAATTTAATAACTCATATAATCTAAATTAACAACAAATGCACAATTAAAATGACTAAATCTTTTTTCTTTGTTCCACTAGGTGTGGTTCCAAAACCGCAGGGCTAAAATGCGCAGACAGATGAAGCTTCAAAGCCAGGCAGGAGAACAGTGTGGCCGGCACGACAGTGACGACAGACAGATTGAGTCGTCCAGCAGGAAAACGGCTCCAGAGCTCCACTGCAGCAACAACCCATGCTGGGACAGGAAACAGGACAGAGGAAGCCCCACTTGGCCCAAACCTTCCTCATCAGTTATTCACAGCCCCGTGAGCAACGTGCCTCAGCGGCCGAGAGATCAGGATGTGTCAGAGGTGCCCAGTGAGGAAGACGTCCGCTGCTGTAGCATTGCCAAACTGAGGGCGAAGGCCAGGGACTATGAAGCAGAGATCCACAGCACTGTGGCCAAGGCCAGCAGAGAGAGGCAGCTGAAGACACGGGTATCTGCCACAGTACTGGACAGGAGCTGAAGCAGATGTGGCCATCATCCATTACCTCACGATCACACAGGACACATTAGAAATCACAACCAATTCATTATTTATTATTATGCACAATTACACACTCAATGAGGTTATACAATGTGACTGAGAAAAGCCATATTTCATCACTCTATATTGTTTGGCTTAGATTATCGCGATCAGTGTTGGGGTGGGGGTAACACATTAAAAGTAAACAGATTAGATTTTCAAGTAACTAGTAAAGTCATTTTACATTTACAACATAATATCTGAGTGACTTTGTTGAATAAGTGCCCCAAGTTACTTTATTTCTCCGTGTATTGACTGACAGCTCCTCTGCCCCATGTTGAGAGAAATCATGAGTAAGTGCAGAGGCGTTGTGTGCGCTGTGTAAACATTGTTGGTTATTGTAGTTCTACATTAAATGTAGCAGGCATTTACTCATCTCACTTGTGCAAAAACAGATTCAGTATTCCTCAAAATGAATAAAAACCGTGGAATGCAAAACTGCAATAATTAAATATGTTAAATCAATGTCTTTGCTTTGCAGCCTAGGTGAGAAAAAGTAACTGACACAATTAGTAGTTACTTTTTTGGAAAATAACGCAAAATAATAAATAAAAGTAACTTTCCCCAACACTGGTCAAAATGTCATGCATTAACTGTGAAGCCAATACTAACTCATAATAATTCATTTTTGCCTCTTTTTTAGTTTAATTCTGTTTGGTTGCAGTGTTGCAAGTTCTTTGTAAAATGTGCAAAATACTATGTTCATACAAGTTTTGTTTTACTCTTTGATTATACAAGCAAATGTGATGTTATTGTATCTTCTCTCAGAATGATTGTTTTTAGGTAGTTTTTTATTTGTAGTATTTTAAATACTCTTATTGTGAATAGTGACATTTCATACACAGCCTTTAAAACATGTTTTGATGTTGTTTGCTTTCCTTTATGCCTGTAACGATCATCTACAAAGGTAACAATGTTTTCTCAACTGTTGTTGGACTGACAGCTAGTGAACAAGAAAAACTATAAGAGGAAACTCTCGGTGATCTCATCAATGGCCAGCTCTTCTATCAGCTATCCTGTTACCCTGTGTGGAAACACAGGATGTCTGCAAGCTGCCACAAGCCCTCCATAAACACAATGGGGATAGCTGAAAAAAATGCTTGCCTTTTCTAACAAATGCTTTTCTTTCTTTCTTTACAAAATATTTCAAGGCACTCATTTGGTTAAGCATAAAAAGGCCTTTAATAAATTGGCCTAAATCATTAGGCACAGTCCTCAGGATACACTGGTTTCATTTATTTTTTTACAATAGATCCTGATGGTGCTCGTGTAATTATTGCATGCTTTTGAAAATCGGTTTTATTTCGTGATTAGCATTTACATGCTTTTTAAAGAATTCTGCTGTAATCCTGGGAAATGTTTGCTCAGAGCTGCGACCCTTGAGAACAATATAACTTCTGAACTGCAGAACCCTGGTGGTATATTTGAAAATGTGGACACAGCACCTGTTCCATGTCAAATGAATTTAAAGGTCCTCAATAAGGGAATTTCCTGTGGGATCAGCAGAATCGCAAAGTCAGCTTCATGCAGTGTTTGTGCAACCAAAGCCCTTGTTGAAGAGCCAGAAACTGCATTTGTCTTTAAAAGTCATTGGTTCTCTGAACCAGTGCGGAGTAAGAGTGCCCTCCTCTGGGCAACAAGGTCCTCTTAAATTTAAGGGCACCTTGTCTTGATATTAAGCAGGTCTGTTTGATCTATTGGATTATCATGTATATGATATCTGGGATAGGATTCAAAAAGTAACAGGTGGCTCATCTTCATCATATTTTGTCTTTCTGAAGTTCAGAGTCAAGCTATAAATAATCCCATTGATTCTGCAGCCATCCTTCACCCAAGTCAAACTTAAAACCATCAGAGGAGGTGGATCTTCTGAAATTACACTGAAAACAATATCTTTCTCTCTGTCATTGGACAGCTGAATTGTGTGGGTATTTCTGTCCACACAAGGATTATATACATCAAGGACATCAACATGAAGACTAATAAATTATAGATGATGTGTATTAGTTAAGGTTTATAACACTTTAAGCAAAAATAGATTTGGTTTATTATTGTTAAAGTAAAACAAGCTCTCTTCGTCACAGGGAGCTGAACATTAAAGGATTTTGTTTTTCAGGGTTTATATAGGCCTATATAAATGAGATGGACCGCCTGACCTTGTTAAGGGCCATTATAAACATTCATATTCATGCTCTAATAATCTGAACTGATTTATGCTGATGGTTGTAAACATCTTCTGCAGCCCCGTGTGGTTTCATCCTAAACATATTCCACATTGTTTGCACAGCCTGGATCAAAAAAAATATGGGTCATTCTTGTTATGAAGTACCTAGCTCTGTTCTTGAAAATAATAATAATAATGTGCTTTTGTTGTAATTTAAGGATTTAAGTATTTTTACAAAGCACACACCAGGCTTTCAGTCCAGTTGGGCTGAAGCACTGAAACATTACTTTTTACTTTACGTTTATGCATTTGGCTGACGCTTTTAGCCAAAGCAGATTACAATGCATTCAAGGAATTTACATTCTAATCAGTTCTTGCTTTCCCTGGGAATCGAACCCATGACCGTGGCGTTATAAACCCCAATGCTACAGGAAAGCATTTCAGAAAAAGAATATTTACACAGAATTAGCAGGAAAGGCAAATGATAGCATGGATTCAATTTAAACCAGGTTGATCAATATATACTGCAATTCATTCAAAGAGTTTTAAGGTATTCCTCTTTTCAGCTGCTTTTTTGAAATCATTTGTAAAAGCCACAAAACTAGTAAAAGTAAAACCTGCCAAACGGCATATAATCAAAATATTAATGCATAAATTAAACTTTTCTTCAGCATAAAAACTGTTGATATATATTTTTATATTATTTATTTTTAAATAGATGGCCATTTTTCATCTTAGAAGTTAGTAAAAATGATAAAAAATCCGAGTTTAAATTTGAGTTTAATATTTTCTCCAGTTTACAGTTCTAGAGCAACTAGAATGTCCCATACATTTCGACTGTTTTGATGTAGGCCTTAAATTCACCCCATTCTTTTTTAAAGAAAATGTTTGTCACAGACCAACGACCGAAAAAGACTCGATAAAAAGAACAAATAAAGCAATTAGCGCTTAATAATTGATGATACAAGGCTCCACCCTCTTCGTTTACTCGGTCTCTTCCACAGGTGTCGCGCGCTTCAGCTCACAAACGCTCCAACTCCTATTACTCTCTTTCACTGCGCAGTCCACGCTTTGTTACTTGGTCGAACGACGTCTTTCGTGTCTTGTCATTTAAAAGAAACCGTCTCTCGTGTGTTTTGGCAGTAAGTACGCGCGTTTGGAGAGGATGGCGGCTATCAAGGCGCTTCAGCAATGGTGTAAAGCGCAGTGCGATGGATACAGCGATGTGACCATCAGCAACATGAGCGCATCTTTCAAAGACGGACTGGCCTTCTGCGCTCTCATACACAAGTTCAGACCCGACCTCATGTAAGACTCGTTTTTTATATGTGTATTTATATGTATTATTGTCCTTGTGTAGGATGCAGAAGTTAAGCAACTATAACTACCAATACCAAGAGTTTTAAAAGCAGTGTGGAGGTTTCTGCTTTGAGTGTGCTCTTTTGCTACTATATGCAGAAAAGTATTCAGACATTTGGAATCTATATGTATTAAGACAAAGTGTTTGGACACTTTGGAAGACTTCTCCAAGTCTGAGTCTGAGCGTGTAATAGTTAGTGTGAACTTGTGGAGGACTGATTTCATTCACTTGAGTGGCAGAAGAAAAGGCAAAGAAATGTTGGGACACCCTAACTTTTAGATAAAATTTCATGTGTAGTTGATATGCTGTGATCTAAAAAAATATATTTGTAATGGATTTTATATTTATTTTTGCGTCTTATGACTTCATATTGTGAGATGATGTGAAATATTTTAAGGTAGCTTGTGTTTATCGCGTTTAGAGGGCCATTTGAAATTAACTGAAGGCAGAAATTTAGGCCTAGATTGTGAAAATTGAGTAACTTGAGATTTATACTTTATTTTATACGTTCAAATGGTTAAGGTGCGTGTTTTAAAAAAAGATTAAAAATATTATTGGGCTTTTGATGCATCAATTCTGTTATTTGCATGGCCTTGGCTGAAATTTTAGAGACCAATTGCTTGTTAAATATTTAATATTGTAGGTTTTGTGACCTGTAATATGACGGTTATCAAATTTAATTAATAGTTTTGGTGTCGTTACACCTTTAGTTCTGTCTACTTTAACTTTAATTTGACGTCAACATTGTATCTCTATTGTAACAAGGTGTCTGTCTGGTAATTCATATCCTGGTTTTCTTTCAGAAACTTTGAGTCCCTCTCCAAAGACGATGTGTATTACAACAACAACTTGGTAAGTTATTTAGTTTGACCTTGATCATAGGAAACGACGACAAACCTGCATGATGCAGAGTGACTCATTGCTTACAAGTTTCTTAGCCAATTTTAACTGTATCCTGTACAGATGCGTGTCTGCCACTGTCCTGTGAACTTTCTCTGAAAGACATGATGGCTGATTGTTTTAGAACCCAGCCTTGTGCAGTTTGCAACATTCATCCATTGTTTCTCTCATTATCATTGACCTGAATAAGTGAACTAGAGACCCTTTCCTACAGCTTGTTAAATGCATGTGATCTAATTTTGCAGCGTTCTCAAATGAGACTTGTTGCTGAGCAAAAGAGTTTATTTATGGGTCAAGTCTTGCAGCATTTTGGCACAATAAAGTCCTTCAGTTTTTGCAAAAACTGTCTTTCAGCAAACTGTGTGAACTTTGTACAGAGAGAAGAATGTTGTTCTAGCCATCATATTTTACTTATCAGGTCTTGAAATGATTTTTTTTTTTCTTTGGGTGAGTACTACATTCGTTTGATTCAAAGATGTATTTGTACTTGTAATCTTTTCTTTCTTTTTACATTGGTAGATATCAGAATTTGTTCTATTAAATTTATTTTAGATTTTCCCAATAATTGACTCTAACACTTAAGTCTGTTAATGTACATTTCATATGGAAAATGTAATTTGTGTTTGAGCATAAGGACACTGTTCGACCAGGACAGATGACCTAATTATTTTTCTTCCCAGTCAGGATGTGCTTGCAAGAATGAGTTGGTTAGACGTGCCACAACTGGGACTTTGTCATAATGATGAGCTCTTTCTCTGGTTGGTTCCTTAGAGACTGTAGATTATAGGCCACACACACTCCGAGATCTGTTACAAACCCTCACCGCTTCTATAGGAAGCACTCCGCTGTAGCTTGAACCCGAGCCGTGTGGAGTCTGTCCAGTTAATGCATTATAAAGAAGGGTGACCATCATTGCAGGGCACCTGATCCTCTCTGTCAATATTAACTTACCTCTGTCCTACTACTGTCTTTACAAATGTTAGTTCTTCAGTGCATTTAAACACCAAAGATTGGCTCTGTGTGCTTTGGTTAAACCCAGCCAGTTTTTATTTTTACTAAACCGTTTATTTCATATCATCAGTGTCTCAGCGCTTTATTTATTTACAAAAGAGAAAACAGGAAGTCGCAGCTGTGTTTGCATCATAGAGGATGTGCTGCCCCTCCTCAGCTATTCTGAAAAAACGAGTGTCTCCAGGTCAGACCTAAACAATGCCATGGTATCCTCTCTTCTGTTCCTGTTCCCAGGCTGTGACATGCACAGGAAATGTGCTATTCATTATGCACTCCCTGCCCGGGCCATCTTGATGTGGTGCCAGATTGTGCTTCGTACTGGCCTATTCTATTTTTGACAACTCGGTTTTTGTGCCTTGTCTGTGTTTACAGTTAATTGGCCAAGTTCCTTTCCCCCAGAAAACCGTTGCCACAGTGTGATACTGGCACGCTGAAACAATTGTATGAGGTCATGTTGAATGTTCTGTGGTTGTTATAAACACAGGAAGTCGTGTGTGCTTGTCCTTTGTCGTCGTGGTCGTGTAATTGTTTTCTTCTGTATGGATTCATCCTATTATGTGGTGTTGTAGTTGTGAACTTAATGGCTGATTTCTGTCGTGTGATGTGCTCCAGGCGTTCCGTGTGGCTGAAGACCATCTGGGAATCCCAGCTCTTCTGGATGCAGAGGACATGGTGGCTTTGCCTGTCCCAGACAGACTCAGCATCCTCACATATGTCTCGCAATACTACAATTACTTCCACGGCCGCTCGCCAAGTAAGACTGAGTTTATCACAGTTCAAATGTTTGTGAAGTGAAATGTCAGACTATTTTTATATTTGGCTTCTCCGGTGACCTTTTGATACAATGGGACGTTGTCTTATCTGTATTTTAGACTTAAATATTAAGCAGTTTAGTAGTATTCAATTCTTAAAGTCAAATACTATAATGTAATATGCAGTTTGCGAATCATCATGCATTATGTATATATTGTGTTTTAATGAAAACACAAACTTTTGAGAATGAGATTCAGTGTGCACATTCTTGAAAGTTACATTATCATCTGTGTTTTAACAAAAAAAAGTGAATTTGTATTACATATTCAGTCTATAGGTGCGTAGTGTTTCTTTATAAAGAGACATTGCCAACTTCTGGGCTGGCACCAAAAATACCAAGTTTGAGGCTGCAGACTGTAGTGCGGTGGCTTCACGTATTTTGACATCACGTATGTTACGTGTTGCATGTCTTTGAAACGCATGCGCCATAACGGTAGTGACCGCACGTGTGTCCTACGCGGTGCTGTCTTTAAACGTCTAACCCGTTATACTGGCATGCGGTAACCCATACGTGACCTCAAAATGCGTGATGCCACCGCACTACAGTCTGCAGCGAGGACTGTTTGAAGTTTAGTTGTTTTTGTAGATCAGTGTGAACGGGGATTTTGACAGTGTTTCTGTACATGGAGAAACTATTTTTTTTGTTTAGTACACTGTCGTGTAACCTCACCCTAAGTGGATAAATTTGAAAATGCAATTTTTGCACTGTGAAAAATTAGGTGTTCGAAAAAGCATGCCTCTCCCTGTGACTTATTGTATCTCGATGACCTAGTGTTATTATGCACATGCAATACGATTTTTCTGATATTTTAGTATGGATGAGAAACATTTGGAAGCACTTGAACACTGTTTTCAAACGCTGTATCTATCTGGATTAATGTAGATGCTTCCTTAGAGTGATTGGCTGTATATGGCACCTTTTGTCTGTATTCTATGCATACAAAAGGTTTGGATACTGTGCACTTGCATGGTATACTGCATAAATGGTAGGGTGTGTAATTGTACTTTTTTTTTTTTCTTATGTAATCATAGTCCAAGACTTCTCAATGGTTTCTTATTTTCAGTCGGGGGAGTGGGAGGTATCAAGCGGCATGCTGAGGACTCAAAGGAGGTGCCATCAGAGAAGAAGAATCTGCCTGTGGCTGCCAAAAACCAGCATCTCAAAACAAATACAGAGAACCGTCCTCCTCCAACTGAAATGCCAAAAAGCATCAGAGACAACGGTTCTTCATCTCTTAACGTCCTGAGAAGTGCTCCAGACGAGCACGTTCTAGCTACTCCAGCCCTGCAGACTGGCACAGACTGGCAGAAATCTCCGGGGGTGAAATGTGTGCAGGCGCCCGTCACACCACTCAAAGTGAGATCTCCAGAACCACACAGAGCTGCTGAAAAGGTGTCAATTTAGCTTTCCCTTGATTATTCAACATCAAAATGACTAGTAATAAAAAGATGAGATTTAAGAATGATTCAGTCACGATTTGAAAAATTTATTTTTAGCTCTGAGTGAATAATTGATTTAAATTCGTTTTCGTTCATCTGATATTTTCTAGAAAAATATTTTGGCGGAGAGTTCAAATAAAACCAGCACATTGAACCGTGAATGTTCAGTATGCGGAAATCATGTACATTTGGTCCAGAGGCACCTGGTAGATGGGAAACTCTACCACCGGAGCTGCTTTAAGTGAGTTGGCATTGTTGGTACATGGATACTATTATTGATAAGTATGTAACTCTATTAGTTGCATGGTTTAGTTATCTTATTGCAATGGACACTTGCAATTTAACACAATTGTAAAGTACCGTAACTTTACTTTTAAATTGATTCCTCTTTCTTAAACAGGTGTAGTGTGTGCTATGGCACACTGAAATCTGGGGCATATAAACTGGGAGCGGACACTGGCTCACTGGTCTGCACTGTTCACCAACATGTCCAAAATGGCTTCAAGCCTGTTGTTAAGTCTTTTAAGTGCAGTGGATTTACACTTGATAATTTGGTACCCAAATCTGACTGTGGAGATCAGCCAACTTCACAGCGCTACACCTCTGTATTATCTACACCCGTCAAGGCTGTGCCCAGACCAGTGGAGCTCAGTCCTGCTCCACAGGCATGGACTGCCTCTGCTCAGAGGACTCAGGCAGCCAGGCAGAAGTTCTTTCAGTCCTGTGGGCCAGCAGCAGAGCATCGGCCCATCTCAAGACCGCAATCGGGCCCCTCGGAGTCCTTCACCAGTCTGAAGATGGAGAAAGACAGAACCAGTGCATTAACAACTGGAAAACAACTACTTGAAGGAAACAGGAATAACAATAATGCGCTTAATTGTGACCCAGGAGCACACCGGCAGTGAGTGACTAATTACTATCATGGTTTACAGTATTATTGATCGCTGATCAGCAGTTTATCAGGTGAAAAGTTCTTAAAGTTCACATGTTTCGTGACTCTTGCCCTCCTTTTAACTCTGGAGGAAATTAGATGTTCTGCTTGGTCCTAAAGTCAGTTCTTTAGTTTCTCTTCAGTATGTGTTCAGTATGAATATTTTTGGATCAAAACAGAATTGAATGCATCAAAATGACCTGAGGGAACGAGGAGTAAAACAGCTTTTTGTGTAATGAAAAAGGGACAGGAAAGACTTTTACATTACTTGAATGTGTCCTTGCTGAATAAAAATAGACAAGTACTGAACCCAAACGTATGAACTGTAGAATACATCAGTATAGCTGGTTCACCTATATTTACTATATGCATATGATCATGGTGTGAATACTGAATATAAGTGACATTGGTATCGTCTCTTACAGGCTAAAAATCAGACGCACTTCTGATTTCTCTTGCCGGAGGCAAGAGTTACATGGACAAGATGCAACAGGAAGGAGCTTGTATCGGGCCACTCCATCCAGCCCCGCTATCAGCATTAGCAGCGTTAACGCCAAAGAATCCCTCTACCTCAGTGCCATCAGCAAAGAGCGCAGCCGTTCTCAGTCCCTACTGCTTTCTACTGCCAAAGGTGGCGTTCACTCACTGATGACCTTTGCCAAATGGAGTGTGGTCTTTAAAATTATTTTTTTTTAATAAATGGTTTCTAAAGGTCACATGGGAAATATTACTATAAACATACGTAATAAGCAGGAGACAGGAAAGCCCATGTTTAAATTAAGCCATTGTTGCTTTGTTTTTCTGGTCAGGGAGATTGAATCTTAAAACTGATTTCTGCCCTGTAGTATTTTAATCCTTAGTATGATGGCATGGTTTCAAATGGCATAATTTGGTATTGTGCTTTTTTTTTGTGCATTATTTTCCCCTCTTCTCTTGCCTTCAGCCAAAGATGCTCAGAGCTGCAATGCCCCAACTGACTGGAGATCAAAGGCAGCTCCAAATGGACCAAGACTAAAGTAAGTTTGATCAGTCTAGTTATCCTTAATGCTTTCTAATCCACACATGGGGAATCAGGCAAAGTCACTTGGGTGTGAGCTGCAATGACTCTTCAGAGCTGGAGTACTGACAGTGGGGCCTTTCATGTATCCATCCTCTAGCCTGCAGATGCCTCCTGCCTCCTCCGTAGTGTTTGACTGTCTCAGAGTAAATCCACTCGCTCTATCCCCTTTACTCAGCAGTCCCAAGGAGTGCTACGCCTAAAACCAACCCCTGTGAAATGCTAGGCTCTTACTTTGAGTTCCTCTGAACATTCTTTTAGCTTTGCTTGCATCTACTGTATCTAAGGTGAGCGTCGGCTTATGCAGGTTTGAAATGAGGATTGTGAGTTGCAGTCATTTTCTAGTAAAGTTATTTTGCTTTTTGTAGATCTCATGATAATGCCACGGATGTCCTGTTGACTTGTGGAAAAAACAAAAGTGACAATTGTTTGAAGGTCCAAGATGTTCCTAACTCCTCCATATCACACAACTCTCATTGCTCCAACATTGTTGCCCAGAAAACTGAAAGCAAACATCAGCAAGGTATTTGGTATAAGCCTGTCACATCACCTTAAACCTCAAATACCAAATGACGTACCTTGAACTCTCGATGTTTACCCCTTTATTTCCCTCAGTTCAAAATGGAGAGCGTTCACCATCAGGTTCTTCTGCCCCAGTCCAGCCATTCAGTCCTTTTGTCTCATGTTTGGGAGAGACCTGTCATGGGCAGGGTAAGTCCATTCCACATCAGCTGCAGCAGGATAAGATTTGCAGTTATGACAAGTATGCTTTTCTTCTGAACACAGGGTCAGAATTTGACTGTTCCCTGTCCTCAAATGTTTTACCTTCTCAGTCTTGTCACAAATCTTCATCTTCAAAACAACCTCGTCACAGTAAGCATTTTTTTAACTTAATGTAGCAATTATTTGTATTAAACCTTAAAGGATTTGTTGCTTTGTTTTGCCCATGTTCCATAGAACCCCTAAAAGGATCATGGATATTAAAAACTGTTTTGAAATGTTGTTGGTTTTCCCAGGTCAACTTTGGCTTTTTATACTCTTTAAAAAACAAACAAACACTTTTTCTTTTTAAATATTTTTAGGTTACGACAATGGAAATATTTCATCAAACAATGGCTTGCTGATAAAAACGAGGTCGCCTACTGTAAGTCTTTGCAAATGTTGTAAAATGCCCTTTCCCAAGTTATCGAAGATCTCATTACCATTGTTTAATTATATGATGTGAATTTTCAGGTAAAGTCTGGTCACATCACACCAGACCAGATCTCAAAAGAGCTACAGGACATTGAGAACAATCTGAATGATTTGGAGAATGAAGGGGTGGAGTTGGAGTGGAGACTTCGCATTTATGAAGATGGTATGAGATTTAGATTTTCACGTATTGGTAGTGTTCCTCATTTTCTCTAAGTTGAGGTCAAATTTGAAGGTCTTGAGTTCTTTCAAAGTTGTTTAGGACAAAATAAGCTGTTTTGGGTATCAGATGTTCCTTTCAGTGCTACTCAAGACTGTGTTTTAGACCGCATGAAGCAGCAGTGTGTGTGGGGTTCATTGTGTTCTGTGAGATGTGCACTCATTCCAAACCTGTTAGCTGAGCCCGTCCACCTGGGAGTTGGAATTCCAATGTAGCCTTTAGGGGAAGGCTGTGGCCAATAAAGGGCTCTCGATTCCAGCAGTCAGGGCCAAATGAGGCGAGGCGCAGGGGAAGCTCCCTCTCCTCCTGTGGGATGCTGGGATGAAAATGGAGAAGAGGCGGTGGGCTGCGATGAGAGGCTGCTAGCTGTATGGGGCAAGGGCACTTGATTGGCTCTTTTCAAGGTCACCATGGCACAGTAATATCATCTCCAGTCACCTGTCCTGCTGCTAGCAGCTGGTGGGATCTCATAGGACCCGACTGCCTCTCTCTCCCACCAAGGCCAAAACCACCACTTGATGAAATTAAGTTTGTGTGTGTGCGTATGATTGTACTTGTATGTTTTTTTTTTTGTACCACCTCAAGGCAATGTCAATGGAAAACATGCTTTTTAGACCATATTACAGTGATCTATTAGGAGACAAATAGAATTCAATCATAGCTCAAATAGAAGTTGGAAGTGAGTATTTGGAGATGCCCGTCTCCAGAGCACTTTAAATTGTGGCTTGAGGTGGAGTGTCTCTTATGTGCTTTGACGTGAACGGTACAGTTAGGACACTGGTGTCCTTGGTGACTTTGGACTGTTTTACAGAGGGTCATGGGGACATTCTGATGGATCCCTTGATGGTGGATTGGTTTAACCTAATTCGGAAGAAACAAAGCTTTATACGCAGGGAGTCAGAGTTGATGTACATGTAAGTGATCCCTTTTAATTTATTTACTAACTTTTTCGTCTAGCAGACACATTTTTTGGATAAAGACAGTTTCAAAAATCTTAATCTTGTCTAATATACAAATGCTTGCTGTCAAATTTGGTCCTTACAGATCTGTTTTTTTTTGTTTTCAGAGCAAGAACACAGGATCTGGAGGAGCAGCAGCCGGGAGTAGAAGGAGAGCTCAGGAGATTAATCAATAAACCAGGTAAAAATGAAGAAAGTTGGCTAGTGCAATGTACTGTAAATATTACTCACCAACATTTTTTTTTTTTGCCATTAGCAATAGACACATGACACGGGGTTGAACAATGTCTATAAAATGAAATGGGTTTATATAAGAACCTTCCAGTGATCATATTGGATTAATGTCAAACTATAAATGATTTTTTTTTTTCCCTTTCCATGATGAAAAAGGCTTTTAAATCTAAATGTTTTTTTGAAAATGTAAAACCCAATGTGTGTGCGTTTGTCTGGCTGTTAGAACATCTCAAGACTCTGGATGAGAAGAAGAGGGAATCTGAGCTGTTGAACAGACTGATGAAGATCGTGAATGACAGGAACGCCATTGTTGAAGGGTTGGAGGAGGACAGGTTAAGGTAAATCCTGATGAAACCACACCAGTTATTACTATGCTTATGAAATGCAGTACTTTTTGAGTGCAAGTCAAGATTAACCACATTTCAAAGTTTCAAATATGTACATTTTCAAGGGAGGAGGAGGAAGATCAACAGTTGAATGAAATGATGCAAAGACTGGGTGAGAACTTTATCTTAAATCTATTTCTGAGCTTGAATTGGCTGAATTTTTGAAAGATAGATGAAAATGCTTTGTCTTCATGTAGGTCTTCAGAAGTTTAAAAACAAGCGCAAGTCGTCCTTCTCAAAGTTATTTAGACGGAGAAGTAAAAAAGCCTCAATGGGAGAGTGAACTTCAGAGCTACTGGACTGCAGTGATTCAGATCGTTTGCCTAAGAAGGTTTAAAACCAGGTGGGACTAAAATAAGAGCTCTGCTACCTCTGTGAGGTGTCTGTAAATGTTCCTTTAACAGTACATTTTAAAATTGTTCCGATAGTTTTCACTTATTTGATTTTGCTAATACTAGTTCTGTTCATTTTGCTTTAAGTGTTTAACATTTTTAGTCCTATATACTTATTTTTTTGCTTTAAATATGTGGGCGAGTTAGAATAATTGTTCAAAATGAAAGTTTTTTTTTTTTAGTTCTTTTTATTTCTTCCACCCCCTCACTTGTTCAGTCATAAACGTTAACTTATATTAGCAGATAAACAGATGTCTAATATTGGCTGAAGCTTGTTTCTTGACTGTGGTCCAAGAATCTGCAGAGCATCTTAATTTAACCCTAACATCCAAAAAAAAGGAAAGAGAAAAAAAAACTTCAAGAGGCAGTGCATGCAGTGACCTGAAGGGGGCACTATGAGCTCGTATGCATTTTTGTATGAGTTTTCCAGTTTCTTATTTTATATTCCCGAGAATGCTAAATCAAGCTGGAGATTAGACGGCGGAGGAGCTTGTGTGCTGGAGAGGCGCGGATTATTGGTTTTATTCTCTTTTTAAGTCCTCTAATCTAGTTCAATTAAAACGGTTCCTCATTTAACTTATCTAAGAAACATAGTCTGTCCAAAGATGTCTGGTTTTATATCAAAGTATTTGACTCAACTGTTTGAAAAACCCCTGGATGGAATTTAAGAAGTTTTTAAAGTTCTTTTGACAGACTCTTACCAATGTATGTGCTTATTTATTGTATATTTGATTTTTTTTAAATGTTATCCAATAAATCTTAATGAAGTTTTTATATACATCAACTGTCTCCATGCCCACAATCTCTGAGTTTCAGACGTCTGCTCGTGAATTGTGAGGAATGGAAAAGTCCATCCATGCAGAAACGGTCAGAATAACCAAAACGCCCCGGTTTATCCCAAACTTCCAGTTGGTTCCCTTCTCGGAAAATTAAAATGACACCACGTTCACTGCAGCAACCGTAATTGTTGTTCCTATCATTGCTCGTGCTGTAAAACGGCCGTTTATACAGCCATCATTTAATATGGGTTTTAGTAAAATGCATTAAGATAATTTACTCACATTTAATATCATGCCACTGCTTACAGGCTATCCATTCCCAATTTAAGATGCATGAAATTGTGATCATGAACTTGGAACACCATCTCTCTAGCTGAGAGGAGACGAGGAGGATATTGGTGCAGAACGCCACGCGTGATGCGGGTGACAGTCGAGACTGAATACGTGTGATATTAGAGTTAATTAAAGCTTTGCGCCCCATCTCCTGCAAATGCTCGCACTCCTGCAATTAAGAATCAAAGGCGAGGGCTTAGTGTCAGGGGGGTGTCTAATACATGGTTTTAACAGGAATGGGACCTGATTTGCCAAGCTCCTAGCGACAAGCATTAACAACAGCCTCAAATTAGGCGGACATTAATATTCATAAGTAAAACAATTCGTCCTGTGAATGGCTGATGAAATGAAATTCTCAGAGGTGAGCGCTCGCGTCCACGCGGCCCGTGTCCATCAAAAGATGCCATTACTGATCAAGTGCTTAATGTATATGAGCCTGATGAAATTGGAGGGATAAAGGATGCTGGGGTTCGACTTGTTTGTCACCAGCCTGGTATTTCAAAATCGGTCTGCCAGCTCAAATGCACCACTGCTAACCTCGAGCATGTGCGCACGCGTCTCTTTCGGTACATAACTGAATGACATTTACATATTTGCTTGATCAAGGCCAGCTAAACGGAGGTCACTAACATAAAATGGATTTGATGATGGAGTGTACTTAAGCATTTTTTTTGGTGGTGTTTTTTCGTTAGAAAGTGCACTAATGCAACACACATGTCACATGGGCTGAATCGCAAGCTTTCAGTGTAATGCGACGCAGTTTAATTGTTTAATTAAAAGCATACATTACACTTATCTGACGTACAGTTTATTATAAAGGTCAAACTCTGCTTGTCCAGCGGTGGCCGCTGAGCTGTTTGTTCTCTTCCTCTAGGTGTGTGTGTGCGTGTGTTGCAGATATGGTGCTAGCGCTTCTGCCTCTAGTCTGTAATTATGATCCTCAAGGTAATTTTATCAGCCTCATTAGCTCTGATGAGTAAACGAGAAGCGTGCTTCTAATTTATTAGCCATCCAGACTGGAGCCCTGGCTCTCATCAGACGGATCATAATGTTTGTATAGGGGAGCTGATATATTCAGTGTATCATCCGGCTGCAGGAAATAATCAGAATTAGTAGCTGCCTTCAAAACTCTGGACCTGATTGGAAGGGCTTAGTTTGAGTTGGAGCAGTGGTTTTCAATGTTTTTGTTTTCATTCCAAGGCCCCCCATTGGCTAAGACAATATTTGCAGGCCCCTCAATATATTTCTGGTGCTTCTGCTGTATTGGCAACATTTACTTGTATGCATTTATTTATTTACAGATAGGAGTGGCAATGTATCTAAGTTATCAGTGTTTTGCTGGTGATTTTTCTAATCAATTATGGCTTTTACAGATTTTATTTCTACCCAATAAAAGTATTTTACAGCTTGACATTACTAGAAAATGTGGTATCTCTTAACAAGGTTCCATTTTTGTCAACATTACAATGAAAATCCATTTAAAATAAAGTTGCATCTGTTAATATTTAATATTGCATGAACATTAACTGAAATTGAAGGCATCTAGTATTTATTAAAAGTTAATATTAAATAAAATGTAATATAATATTAAAAGCGAAGTTGAATGAATACTGTAACATGTATTGCTCCTTGTTAGTTTGTGCAGTAATGTGAACTAAATGAAACTTATTGTGAAGTGTTAGTTTATATTGACACTTAAATAAAAATAAAACTTCCATGACTTTTCCAGGTCATGGAAAGTCTTTCAGGTTTTCTTTTATTAAATAATGAAAAAAGTTTAGGTGAATACCTAGGTGTCTTTGTTTAGTTTGCACCAAACTGGAGTTTAGGCACCATGAAAGTGGTTCGGCTTTTAGTGATGTTCATCACCATAGAGAAAAAGATGTTTTAAAATTAAAATCTATTAGTCTGCACAAGGCTTAAGTCTCCAGATTCTTTTACTCCAAAAATAGTTTTTTAAATACAAAATTATCTGGCTTTTAGTGATGGATGGATGATTGATTTTTATTTTACAAGACTCCTAATCCATTACACATGGTTATTTTATTTAAATGGTTTAAATTAAAAGTTGTGTATACATTTTATATTTTAATATTATAAATATTTTCCATATCTTAATACTTGTCAGAAGAGAAAGAAACTGAATCAATAATATTTAAGTTAAGGTATGTGATTGTTCGCTACTGATGTCACACTTTCATATGCACACACTCAATGATCTCCATGAACAGGATCTAATCCTGAGTTGACAGAGAAAGTTGATGATCGACGTCATGGGACCAACAAAGCCTGATTGAATTGGTTGGGTTTTGTCATCTAGAAACTAATCCTATAAGCCTGAGTTTGTTTAGCTACCATCTTGGAACAGGCCCTAGGTTTTCCAAAACCATCAGAATCCAGGTTTTTAAGTGACATTGAAGTGAATGAATTCAAATAAGCTTAAAGATGTAAGCTGTATTTCTTTTTTCCTTTTTTGTTTTAATAATCATAAGCCATCTCTTAGTGTGCTGAGGCCCACTAGTGGGTCCTGCCCACCTGGTTGAGGACCACTGTTGCAAGCTAAAAAAAAAAAGGTTTTAGTTTTCTTCCCCATTTCTTTGATCCGGATGTACTTTGCCACAATATGTAATAAGCTGTTCTTCTGATCACACTGTAAACTTCAATTATCCACCCCAAAATAATTTTTTACAGAGAAATTCATTTAGTCTCTGTGTCATTTGGTGTGTTTAAAGAGAGGAGGTAATGTGCTCACAATTTCACTGTGCGAACATTTGCATTGAGGGGGAAAATATGCACACTGGCTCCTGGGAATGAGATGGAAAGTGCATGACTGGGAGACTTGACAAGTGCAGCTTTTCATCCATCTCAAATGAATAATTTTCCCTTCCCTTAAACATCCCTAATCCAAGCATGTTATCAGCGCCAATGCAGGATTCTGCCCGACTCTGCTCAGCGGCGAGGCAACTTTTCCTTCTTTACACGTTCGCTAGAGCTCCTGCTCCTTACACTGGCACAGAGACTCGCCGCTTTATCCTTTCGACTGGTTTTGTGGATCAGTGGAACGGTCCCTACAACAGAAGTGATACATATGGAAACTCTTCACAAATGCCAAGTCTCTTTTCACCCACAATCTGAGCTGGCTCACTAGATGTCCTGCATTGGCACACAACTCCTGACAGAGATATCACAGCACTACGCTGAACAGAAAAACTGTCATTTCATCTTGTATCGCATGTTTTGTGACTGCAAGTAAATGTTCAGCGTCTCAGGTTTTGATGTGTTTTTTCTTCTTCCTCTTTTCAGAATTACAAATGAATATTTTTAGCTTTCCAGGAAGCTCCTGGAAAGTGTTTAAAATCCATTGAAATGTATAAAGTTGAAATTCTCAGCACGGCCGCTCTTTCTTGTGACACTTTCCGGTGAACAAATGCTTTGTTGTACAATTGAATTGCTGTTGATCTCATGGCAAGATCTGTGATGGGTAATGAGACAGCCAACGGTTTTAATAACACCGCTCACTGCATGTTAACCTCATTTCCAGGTAACATTCGGATGCCACAACATCTTGTCTTAAAATGCTAGAGGAAGCTTCTAATTTGTCATTTAGTGAAATTTTAAGCCTTTTAACTGAACCCAGACAGGGATTTACAGTTCCCTCCCAAGAAAAAATAATTTTTTGTCCTCTTCATAGCAAAACGAAGGGAAAGATTAACAGTGAACATGCTGTGTTAGAAGAGAATTTTATGCACTTCAATGCTTCAGGTGTACAATTTTGGAAGGCAAATACCTAAAGTCTTGCGGTGTCTAGCTGTACAGAGGAGGCTGCCTCAAAAAATTGGATGAGAAAATAATCCATATTACAAAAATAAAACAATTTAAATGTGTCCATCAATCACATGTATACCTAACTCATCTCTTGCCTCCCTTGAGCTCATTTGAGTTTTAACAAACAGTCATGTGGTGTGTTAGGCGGGGGTAATTGAGAATGAATGGGGAAAAGTCACGTGAGCGGAGGCAATGCCATTATTGTGCTATTATTGATGATTGGTTCGTGCAATAAATCCTGTCTCTTGTATTTGTGCATGAATCATGCATGTATGTAACTGAAGACTTTTCATTTCATAATACTACTGCACACCAATGTATTGTGTTGTGCTACCACATAGTTTTTCATTACTAACTCAATAGCTGGGTTTCCATCCAAATGTGAAGCGTTTACAAAAACCATGTAAATTTGCAAAAAAAAAGTAAATGCAAATTAAGTGTGTTTCTATCTCCCTGTTATTTGACTTTTCTCACATGTCAAAAACCACCTCAGGTGAGTGTAAAAACAAAATGCGATGTATAACAAAATGTGCATAAAAACAGTAACTGACTCTATAAAATGTTCTGATTTTTTTTAATTTTATTTATAAATTATTATATAAATATACAAATTGGTCCAGTGTTTCCGAATCCTGCTCCCTAAGTTTAGATGTCTCCTTAATCAAACACATTTGATTCCAGCTCGTAAGTGAAGACTCAAAGCAACATTTGTCTTCTTAGAGGGAGATGAGAGGGTCTTGGAAAAACTTGAACCGCTAACTTGGATCAAGTGAGCCACCTCAGCCTATCATATAATATCAGTGGCCAGTGTTCAGAGTTTTATAGAGTCAGTTACGGTTTACATTGCACACAGTTTTTTATGGACTATAGTGTATTATAATTAATGTTCTATTTGGTGTGATGTCTTTTAAACTTTCAGTATAACTGCGATGTTTGTGGAGTGTATTTGCTCAAAAGAGTGTGAAAATAATAAATATTTGTAATTAAATAATTATTTTTTTATTTATTAAAATGCATTAGTGCATGGCAGTTATAGTCCAGTTATATATAACTGGTAAAACCTGAGAGGTGTAGATAACTTTTAATTGATAAAAAATAAAATTCTTTAGACAATATTCAATATTACACAATGCCTATTATTAAGTACTAATGCGGTAAATGAGTTCTACCTGTCGAGACATTTCCTACTCTGCCTTCTCCTACAATATAACATTATCAAGGTAAAAATCTACATACTGTTCCCAATGAAAGTACAGTTTAGTGTAAAACATTGAAAATCAGCAAACAGGCTGACGATTCATTAAATAAGCGGTTTATTTAGTGTAGTGAAGCTTCTCCTCCATTGAATTGCTTAAAAAAATGAGCCTCTTGTCTCATTTTCTGCATACTGCCAAAGCTGGACTGTTGACTTTAGCAGTTATACTTTTTTTGGCTAAAGGTTGCAGGCTTGCCTTCCAGTGGCTTTGCTCCAAACCCAGATGGGTGTGTCAAAAATGTGTAGTGTTGGGGTACTCCAGAACCACTAAAAAAGACCATTTGGGTGTAGACGTCACAGTTCCGTCACTGCAGTTGCACATGCAGTGAAACAATGATGACAAATGGAGGAAAAGAGGAGAAAAAGGTCTCTTTCCTCTGGATGTCAGAATTGGAATATAAAAAGGTTGTCCAAGACCTCCTTCAAAGCGACCCCCCCCCCCCCCCATTACAAACCATTATGTGAAGAGGCTGGAATTATTACTCCTATATTAAAGCATGAGTTTCATGTAAACAATAGATCTACATGATATTCACATATTCAGTTCATAAGGGACATAGTGTATTAGCCCTACAGTTACAGCATGAAATATTTAAGGGGGGGTTTGGGTTAACACACTTCTGGCTGGTGCTTATAATGACAGACATGTAAGCAGCCCTGATATGCTAAGGAGAGCTCATTGAGTGTTTTGCATGGGATATTGTGTGTGCGTGTGTGTGGCCGTCTGTTTGATGGCCGCTCTGTGGTGGTGTCTTTTCTCTCTGTTGGCTGACTTCTTTTGATGCTCTACCTCTCTTATCTTGAGCCTGGCAAGGTTAATGAAGTGCTAGCACTCTTGGAGGAAGTAAAAATGAACTGACTAGCAGAGACCAGAGGAAGCTTGGAGATGAAACGCACATCTTGGAGCGACTCTAAGTGGCAATTTTGGTGAATTACTGAGACAATGAGAGGAGGAACGTCATCTTCTTAGACACAACGACACTGGGTATCAGGAATGGTCGATTGGATCTCTTTAAACCCGGCTCATGTGGAATTACATTAGCATTTTAGCCTTGCTTGTAATATGATCTGTCACACCTCTCTGCCAGCCAGTGGTGGCGGGGCCGAGTGCTGTTTTTCTGGCATTGACAACCCACTCCTTCATTTCCTGGATTTTAGGCGAAGTACGTTGGCTAATTGATTGTGTGGGCAGACATATTCAGGAATAAACAATGGAAATCTTTTGTGTTAAATTTGTTTTCACTGATCAACTTTGAAGGCAGGATTATTTTAGAACATTTTTTGAATTTAACAGTATGCCAGACACACATATATATATATATATATACTAATATTTAATGGGGTGGATTACGTGTTGTTGACTCCCATTTCTCATTTGAGATTAAAATAAACATCACAAGGAAATTTAAAAATGTTTTGACTACTAACTGAAATAAGTTAAACTACTAAATCTAGTAAAACTGAAAAAATAAAGTAAAGCTAAGTTAAAAATAGTAATAAAATTACAAAAAAACAAAGCAAAATGGCAAATTAAAACCAAAAATAAATAAAAGCCGACACACACACACACACAAATATGTGTGTGTGTGTGTGTGTGTGTGTGTGTGTATATCGACTTATATATACACACACACACACACACACACACACATATATATATATATATATATATATATACATATATATTGGCTTTTATTTATGTTTGGTTTTATATAGGTTTAATATATAGTGTGTGTTACAAAAAAAACATATGTAAGTATATTCATTTTAAATTTTACATGTTTATTTTAAATTAATCTTGTCTCTAATTTTATTCTCTTGTTTTATTTTTTGTTTTTTATTTTTGGGTAACACTCTTTTTAGATTTTTATATATATATATATATATATATACCCTTAGCATACCCTTTGAACAACGAAGCATTTGAGGATTTTTAGGCTACTATGTCTTATTTGGTGTGCATGTTTTTGACTTTGCCACCATGCGTTCCTCAAAGTCAATTCAGGAAAATGGTCATTTACTGTATGACTTCCAGCTTGGCTCTTGGGTGCTGCTTAAATAAAACAGAAATGGCTCATAATACGAGATTAATAGAAGGAAACATTGTGCTAATACTTTGTTGCCCACAGCTCCCCCTCCCCGTCCTTTCCATTTCCAATATTCTAATGTCCCTTCGCATCTATATGCACTAATAGGTAAACATGAATCTGGAAGGTCTACATTCCAATGAATTAGCATATAAATGACTTCATCTTATACAAATAGAGCTCTTTTGCCCATAAGTCCCAGTGCTAAGCAAAAGATTGTGTATGTAAAATATGTCAGGGGAAAATGTAAATTAATCTGTCCCACTCATCGTTCAGTCTAATGAGAAAATGGTTTTACCTTTAACCCGACTTTTCTATTTCCAACAGCTCACTGACATCACTTTCACCGATACACTCCATAATTGTTTCAAGCAAACGTGCAGCAGCTGTCAATAACAAGCAGGTCTTTTCGCTACAAAGCCTGAATGCAAGAAACAAACAAAAGCTTTAGCATCACGTTTCTATTTCATACTTTGGGAGCCAATAAGTCTGTCACAGTTGTGCCATTCTTCTGCTTAGAAATATATGGATGTTAATAGTCTCCGACACAATAACATTCATACCACGCTGGCCGTCTCATTTAGCTTTTCATACTCACGGTTGTAATTAAGCCTGTACTTTTTACATGAATTCAAGCTATTTGTTACATAGCTAGAGCTAATATGTTAGAAGAGGCTTATCGAATTGGGTCAGCTAATTAAGCAATTAGCTTATTTCAGCTCAGTACTGACACTTTGCTAATCTAGGCCATTGTGCTCAGTGATATGCCAACACTGAGGCAGTGTTAGTCTCTACCACGGCAGGGTTCTCTCTACCCTCTTGCTGGGAAGGGCTTTTCAAAGCCTTGCCTCCGCCATCAGCTCGCACTTTGAATGACTACACACATCCTTCCACGTTAATACTCCCATTTCTCATGCAAATCCCTGGAATTGAATAGGTTGTTTATTGTGCAGTTAATATATTGAGACATTCATGTGGTGTTGTTGGAGTGTTTGCTTTCTACATTTGTAGCTGTGTTAACACACGTGGAATCCCAGACAGATTACAGTGTGATAGTGCTAAAGCCCCGATGAACGTCTGCTTTCGCGTGGCATTCGAGGCGACCGCGGGCTTCGTTGCGTGCTCTAAAGTGTCGAACTGCTAATGATAAAAACCCAACGCTATCTCTAATTAAAAGTGCATCTTTCAAGTCACTTTTTCCACTCAGTCTGGTTTCGTAAGCTTTTGGAGAGCAAATAAACAGTTCGGATGTGTGCTGTCCAAATAGTTTGATGGGAATATGTTGCTCTACGCATTGTATTTGTCGTGCATTAACTTTAATTGGCCATGGCTCGCTGAAAAATGTTTTCTATTCAGATGTCTATCATGGAAAGAATGCTGTGAAGCGATGTTCGTTTAATGAATGAAAAGATTTGCAATTAGAGCCTATAGGCTAAAGAATGGGATTCGAAGCTTGGAAAGCCTGTAATTATATCGCAATAAGCATCTCCTAGCTGCGTTCTTGTGTTTGATATGAAAAATAATTGCACTTTCAAGTTCAGAGCACATTATTACACCTTTATCAATTGGATTTATTTATTTATTGCATGCAATGCTTCTCTTGAAGTCTCATGCGTAGTCCCTTTTTGTCATATTTGTTGTTGTTCATGTAAACGCACAAATGCAGGTTAAACTCATTTTAGTGTTGAAAACATCTCGCTGAAGAGGCCGAGCAGCCTGTCTTGTTCGGTTAGGCCATTAAATCGTGGTATGTATTAGAGTGTGTGTTAATTACAAAAGAGCTTAACCTCTTTATAGAGGAGGATAATGTTTGCTTGGTTGGAGAATGTTTTTGTATATTAGCATGTATTGGGTTTTCTCAATTTTATGAAAAAGAAACTAACTACGCATTGCAAAAGTTTTTCTTTAATTAGAATGTTTGTTTTACTGTGAAAAAACAAAAACAAAAACACATTGAAGCTATTTAAATATTTATAATATTTGAATAATTTGCTGCCTTAAAGAAAACAATAAAAAATTAGCAAAAATGTAGTAGGACTTTATTTAGGATAATGTTTTGAGTTCTGCTCAGACTGGACAATTAGATACTATTCAAAAGTTTGGGTCAATAAGTGTTAGACAATTGAATTTAAAAATTCTTGAGAAATGTTTTTTGACCATCAAATCATCATATTGGAATGAATTCTGATCATGTGACACCAAAGACTGGAGTAATGATGCTGAAAATTCAGCTTCTGACATCACAGAAATAAATTACATTTCATAACGCTAAAATAGAGAGTTTTTAGTAGTAATGTGGTAAAATATTTCCGTTTTCACTGTATTTGACTTCTTTTAAAACCTTTCAAACCAAACTTTCAGCTGCAAGATAGATCATCTTAACAAAATGTTTATTTCCTTTATGGAAACATACAAATATCACTAAGCCCGATTTCCAGAACTGTCAAGACAACAAACACCCAGAACCTTTTTCCAGTTGAACTCAAAACTCTCAAAAACAAAACAAAAAAGGGAGCTTTTTTACTTAGCTAATTCATATTTCCGCATTATCAAACTAACTTGTGATCGGTATGACACACAATGCCCAAATGGTGTTTGACGTCATTAACATTTAATGTAATGTTGTACCGTATATCTTTGTGTGCTGTGATTTTCAGTGAACAACAAAATTACAAAGAAGGCCATCCTACAGGTTTGGAACATGAGGGTGAGTAAATGATGACGGTTAATTTTTTTGTGAACTTGTACATCATCCCGGAAATTGTTTTTCTACTTTAGCTTTTTGGTTGCTTGATTTATCGAGAAGATGAAACCTACACCCGTCCTCTTGTATTTTGAACATATGCTCTTTCATTTTTTCCCAGTGTCTGGGGTTTGATTTTCCATATAGACCGTCGGAGGCAGCCTACGTGGGGGGTAAGTAGCCACAGCTGATCACAGAGGTGCAGGAGGACGCCTGCAGCAGGGGTAATACATAATGCGGGTCATTGCTCTGAGGTGACATTTATCACATGCTGTGCAATGATCTCCTTTTTGAATATGAGAGAGCGAGCGCCTCAGTCACACAAGTATGGTAATGCGTCCAATATGATCCACTTATTTCCCAAAAGCAGAACCGAATCCAACATGGCTGACTCGTGCTTCCCTTGAAAGCATTGATTTGACATGGCAGAGCGGCAAAGCCCAGTGAATGGATCATGCTTAAACACACATCTGGCAGCTCTGTTTGGCTATGCAGAAAAAGGAGCGTACAGCATTTCCTTTTGTACAAGTCAGGGGAACGGTTGTTTTTGTACACGTTCGCTACTGTAAGAGGCCCGGAGCTCCATCTCTGTTCTCTCTTAAATCTCTCTGAGATTTCCGTTTGATTCTTGAAAGTTTCCAAAACGGCCGTGATGGATTAAGTCATTCCAACACCGTTTAGCGTTTGGCAATGTGTGACGGTCATTTTGATGATTAACAGCAGATTTTACTTCCCAAGAGACTGCGAATGCTGAGAAACCGGAGATATTCTGCTAGTGACCCTTTGGCGGCTCACACACTCAACACCATTATCATCAAAACTCCTCTCTTTCCCGCTCTTGTGGCACCTCAGCCTGCATTGTTAATATTATAATGCCAAAAACTATCCATTCTGGTATATACGTAGGCCACTGTATCCCAAAGCCTAAGTGATAATAAGATTTTACTGACTAACCTGTGCTTTGTAGATATGAGATGTTCAATCATCTTGAAGTTGCTCTATTTAATAATCCATCTGCCAATTAAGCCAGTCAGTGGTGTTGAGGCCCACAAAAGGTTAATAAGCCTCAGCTGCAGTGTGGTTATCCTGGGTAAATGTCACTTAGATGAGGGGCACGCAGGGTCAAGATCTCCCTCCAGATCTAAATTTAATCACACCGCGTGTCCACTGGCCTCCTCTTCACCCTAATTAGTGGCTGGCCTGAGTTGGAGCGTGCGATCTGGTTCTCCTCACCCCCCTACACACGCCTCGCACACGTGACCGGCTAACAAACTAACGCTCAAAGTCAAGCGCAAAGCCTCCGGTGCCTTAATTGCCTGTTCGAGCTGAGGGTATCGGTATCCTCGGAGGTTGTGAGATCATCAGTGGGATTTTGAACCATATGAGGTGGTAAATCTTGTAAGTCGTTGTGTTAGAGGTTTGTTTAGTTTGAAATTCGTGGTTGGACTCGCTCTGCTAACTTCATTAAAGACTTTGTCAGAGTAGTTAATGCAGGGAGCAGGGGTTAATGCTGCCATATTGTTTGTTTGCTAGGGAGATTATGATGACGCCGCCTCCGCGTGTACTTCCGCTCACTGTGCTACAGTGCCTTCTATTTGCGCTTTGGAGGAAACAGATGCTTAAGTATTTCATTTCAAATATTAATATAAATTAGACGCAAAATGGGTAATCATTCTCTTGCCCTACAGAAATGATTAACATAATTCGGATAAATAACCAGATGGCAGAATCACAGAATTGAGGTAGATTTATCTTAATTAATATCTTGAATCTACTTGGAGAAAGGTAAATGACTCCACCGGGGCTGGAGATGTATGTTTATCTGTGAACCTCTCTTAAAGCGGGCCACATAGTGGCTGCAGGGAGAAATGAACACACTCTTTCTTGGGATGTATGAAAGTGACACAAACACTCACACAGATTTTCTCTTTCTCCATCTCCGCCTCCATCCACGGTTTTATAAGCCACAAAACAGTGTCTGTCGAATCATTTCAGCCTAATGGAAAGAAGATTTAGAGTAAGAAAAGTGCCGTGGAAACTTGCCCAGTAATCGCTGGCTTGTGCACACAGGTGTATTAGAAGGTGAATTGCTTCTCTGCTGTTCAAATCGCGCAGAGGTCTTTATCCTAACAGTTATTCTCTTCCAACTTGTGCGTAGCAACTTTCCACACTTCCAGGCGGATGATGTGAAATTCCTTTATTCCGTCTCATTGAAGCTCGTTATTTAAAATGTTAATCATCTTATGTTAGAAGCGCACAATAGAGCCTAAATAAATTGATGTATTGCCGTATTTTTTAAATTAATTCATTTGGTTTCCTACTGTGTTGCATAATTATACTTAAGTGCTTAATTACATATTTAAATGGTGCCTTCAATTACTCTGGCTTAATAAAATATCATTAGCGTGTCTCCCAAGTTATAAGCTTCAGAGACATATATTAGTCTAGCAGCCTAAAAATATTTGATTATGGACAGACAGGGTGTTGGCAATAACCCAGGTCCAATCTACAGTGAATCTCTGTTAACATAGAAGCCGCTGCTCACATCAAAAATTGACATCGGAGTTAACAAACAATGTGAAATTTACATATTAATTAGCACTGGGCACTGTGGGCTGAATTTGAATATCCGCTCTTAGTCTCCGTGAAGTATCTGTGTGCAGTCACACTGCCGCCGTGTGGAGGTGACTTCTGGATTTAATGGAGACAATACCCTGACTTCACCTCCACTGTCATTATCCAACATCTGCATTTAAATTATCCATCACCCACTTGTATGTAAATAAATATTGCCTAGACCTAGAACTGTCACCATTTGTAAAAACTGTTAAAGCTTAAAGGTTTTCATTTTTTCACAAAGTTCCACATAGGAGCTTTTAATTTCTTTTAAGCAGACATTTTTCAGAAATAAAAGAAAAAGGATCAGATCTGAATCATATGTATATTGGATAATGATTATATTACCATTATAACACAGTCTTGATTAAAACAGCCTTTTAATTAATACAAAGGACTTTAAAAAATCCTTGTAGAAGATAAGTTCCTTCCAAAATCACATCCTGTATACTACACGTACTGTAAAACATACATCTGTTACGTTTGCATTATGTGATCTATGATGTTTCCCACCATTTACAAATAAAACACTGACTCTCCCATCGCCTCAAACAATAGTAAAGTCTCCATCAGAAGTACGTACACTTCAAAATCACTCCAGATGTATAAGATCATCTGGGTATGGCATGTTTTGCCTACAATTATATGTATATTGCATAATCTGCCATACTATTCATTTTACATACTGCTTTTTACATATAGTTATAGTGTAGGAATTAAGGCATGTTCGGATCCATAAAAGAATGTTGTACCAAAAATAATGACCCACTGTGATAGTTTGACGTTGCAATATAGTGGATTTTAGAAGCATTGTATTGACCAATTAGACGTCAGGACTGGAACGGTCCTTTTTGTAGTGTAACATCAATTTTAATTGCCAACGATTTAGATGGCAGACTAGAATTCTTTAAATGAGAAAAGTAATGATGCTGAAGTAATGATGCTGAAAATTCAGCTTTGTATCACAGGAATAAATGACCTTTTTAAATATATATATATATAATATTAAATATTAAATATTTATATAATATTCAAATAGAAAACAAAAATAAATGCAGGGTTGCTGAGCATAAGAGACGTTTTACAAATTCAGAGCTTTAAAAATAACCTTTATATATATGTGTGTGTATATTTTAATTAGACATTGGGGAATAATATAAATACTCTGAAAACATTGATTTTGATTATTGATTTTAGAGCTTCCACTCACAACAATTCATCAAGGTTTCATGCAAGGTTATTGGTTGTGAATAAAGACAGATTTTGCCATTCAATCTGTATTGTAATCATGAAACCTCACAGCACCATATGGGGAGAAAGACCTTGCCCTCTGCTCTCCTAATATTCACTAATATTCATTTAATTTATCACCCTCAAAGGTCCACAGAACTGTTGATTAATTTTTCTCCAGTTATGGTGCAGAATGCTTATTAAACTTACCACAGCAGTTCCCACATATATCTACACGTCTTTTTGTATGTTTAACATCTACTCGTAGTAGATGTTGAGCTTCTATAGCAATGGCTCCTGGGCAAATTGTTATAATTAGAATGCAGATCAATTGGGAAGCAGGTAATTTACCTTTAGGGAAGAAAGTCTAATTATTGCCTTTGAAAACCTAATTTAGCGTCAAACACTTCAGGTGTCTCTTTGCAGGAGGGGGAAATCTGTCCTGGAGTATCTCCTTTGTGTCTCCAGTTGTGATGGAGGAAACCTGAGAAGCCTGCTGAAGAACGAGGCATGTTCTTCCTCATCTCCCTCTCCATATAGCTGTGAACGAGATCTGAGATGGGAGAAGGACTCGTCGCCTCTCAGTTAAATGCTCCTAGCAGGTAAGGCCGCACCTTACAGATGGTGTTTGTGAGTGATGCCCATTCCCAGTCGATCAGGGCCCCAGGAAACGCTGGAGGAACGTCTCCACTGAGCGCCCCTCGCAGCCTGATGGCATATGCTCTGCAGTGGCCTACACCTGCTGAAGGAAGGCGCTCACACCCACGTCCCTGGGCGGCCCAGCCAAGCCAGGGTGTTATTCACAGCTCAGCCCCTTGCTCAGACTGGTAAATAAAGCCGAATACTCTGCTGCGGGAGGGGCTGCCACCTGGACTCGGTGTGGGAAAACACCTGCACGATGTCTGCTCTTATTCGGTGGTCGTTCTCTCATGGATGTGAGCGTACGGCTCCACTCTAGTTGTTAAATTCGCCAATCTGCGGATTGGAAGGTCACCAAGATGTCCTCAGCTGAAACAGTGAAGAATGCTCCAACTGTCTGTGGTTAGCCATGTCCAACTGGAAAGCGCTGAGGTGACAACACAGAAAGTGGCGATTAGGCCCCGTTTTCCTGAGCCCGAGCCAATTCGGCAGTCTATGAAACCTCAGGCTAGGGAGTGCGATCTGGCGCTCTGTCACAGACTGAGTCGTGCCGTTTCCAGCTCCAGAACCACTCCACTTTCCAAACCATCTCCATCTCAGCAGATCTTGGCTGTCTTTGGTCCCTGCGGGCCTCTGGAAATATAATATGCTTTGTCTGGGTGTGTGTGCGCGCGCGCATGTGTGTTTTGCGCCTCTCCCGAAGACAAATACGGCCTGCCTTCATGCTATAACAGCCATTACTTAATTGTGCCGGATTTTCCGAGCAGAGTGTTGCTTTAATTAAGCAGCTAATTGCAATGTAGTTCTTGATTAGCTTTGGGGGATGGGAACGTTCAGGCAGGCTGATATGTTGTGCACACTTCAGAATCATTTACAGAAATTGAAGCTAATTTCACTCTCTGTGTCTATTGCTGCATTAATTTAATTTGGGTTGCTTTTAGCTCATTAACACTTCTAATTAATACGTTGACATCACCATTAAGATGTCTCTTTGAAATTGCTGTCTCCAGATAATCAGGATGGAGGAGGCTGACGGATGGCACCAGAGACAGAGCGGAGGAGAGGTTCGAGAAGGACAGGGACTCCCACGTACTCGTTTGTAAATCAGCAGCAGCGTATGATCATGGACTCTAATAGGGCTTTGTGGCAGGCGGCGAAATTGGAAATGAAAGGCAAGTTGATTGTTTTAGATTTGACGGAGGTTACAGTGTGTAGAGGTGTTTGCGGCGGAAACGGCTGCGCTTGGGGTTGCCGGTGTGGGCCAGATGCTGTACACAGCTGAATCTCACGCTTGACTGGCTTTGTGTTTGGGTTTGTCACTTTAATGAGCAGAATTTAGTGACTGTGGGAGTATAATCCTCAGGGTGAGGATGCTATCCAGTTCATCACACTGTCATCACTTCCCGCTCTCTCCACACTCCACGCTCATTTCCACAGCCTCGGATCAAATAAATTTAGCTATGTATTTGTATTTAATTTTCAATGCTCAAATATCTGTAAATGTTTGCTCGGTAAAGAAGCCCCTTTAGCTGTGAGGAAACCCATTGGTTTTTCTCTGGCTCCCATGGAGGCCTGGCCTTCAGAGGAATTATAGAAGTTCGCCAATGACTATTTAATTAAAATCTGCCAGAGATTATAATATAAAAAGTGAACTTGTCACCCTCAACCCTCAGATGTGAAATTAAGTAGCTGTCAAATTCCGGGGTTTGTGACTGTGAGTGCCAGGCAGTCATTTTACAAACAAAGAGTGCGGTAACATTTCTGCACGGTCAGTTTCTTTATGGCATTGTTTTGTATTTAATATGTCAACAGCTGGAGTCTTAGTCTCATTCTATGGATCATGGGCTTTTAGCTGCCAACAGATGTGCATAAACACATTTTTCTGTCATTTTTGTCATTCATGTGCATGTAATAAATAACAACATAAGAAGCTTAGATGTTATGTTTTAGCATGCAAAATTTATTTTTTGTGCACATAGTACTAGTGAACCTGTGTAAAACGAAGGGGGTGGGGGGGAGTGATTGACTTTCTGTTGCCTCCAGCCCCCCATCAGGAGCTGCAAATCAACAACATGGCAATGTGGCAAAAAAGCTCTTATTTAACGCGTAAATCAATGGTCATCTGCAGAGCTTTTTCCTAAAAGCTCTTCTTTAGGTTTGTTTTGAAGCATTCTCCAAGAGACAAACCTACTGTAAAAAGCCTTCTGTCTAACACTTCATTAAAAAGTGCCTTGGAATAAGAGTCACAGGGGAGATGAACCCTGCGTCATGTGTAAAAGCTATCAACAGCTGCATCAATTAACCTCCCGGCCCCTCGGGGCCCATTAGCAGGAGAAACACCCTTTAAAATTGCATATGCTTCAGATTACACAGGAGCAACTAGCCCCGTAAATGGCCTTATTTGCTTTTCCTATAGAGTTTGGTTTGTTAAACAATTTTGTGCTAAGAAGACATCTTTATTACCAGTATGTGTGTGGGTGTGTGTACATATATATGTTGGATGTGTAAATTTATCATGCCTTGCTCATTGCTTATTATGAAGACAAGGGAAATATTTCGACCCCAAAGACAACAGATGTGCACTTTGGTTATAACTGACCTCTGACTTCTTTTTGCCGTCACCGCTATTCGTCTGACTATTCTGAGCAACAAGCCAATTTGTTGTATTGCTACTTTTAGTTAACTTGAAATTGTTTTTTGATTTCGTTTCATGAGCAATGTGTTTAAGTGTAGTTTTATGATATAGAAGATTTAGCATTACTCTTAAGTATTAAGCTCTAATGTATAACTCATCTCACATTGCTCTATGAACATGCATGACATAATGACTAATCTAAGCGTTTGTTTGAAGCATTTTTGCTTGGCAGACGATTAAATGGGGAGAAATGGCTATTTTCACTTGGGCTAGTTAGCACCACATCGAACACCTTAACAACACAATAGTAAAGTGCTAAAAACCACTTTAAACACCTTAGAAACTCTGTAGCAACAACATAATATGACTATGGGGAGTATTATCCTAGCACTACACATATTGTGTTCAGATAATATAAAAGTCTAGTTGTTGTTTTTCTCTGACATACGAGTTAAACAATCAAAAGAATCTTTTAAGAAGGTGATGGGGTTGAAGTGAGTAATGTGTCATTGCTGTGTCAAGAGAGGCTTTACTGTTTCAGAGTTATAGCAGTCCTAATCCAGTGATTGGCCAATCTTTTAGCATGTTATTGAAATAGTAAATACTACAGAGCAGTGTGTCAGCTCTATGGGGAGCATGAGAATTTACTCCACTGTTTGCTCTTCCTACTTCTCAGCTTTCACAGAAAGATTCAGAGTGGAAAATTACCATTCTTCAACTTGATTGTCTAATATCTGAATATATATTTATTTTCTAAAGCTTAGCTTTTTTGGACCTAAAACGCTGAATAAACGACTATATAAAGATCCACGTTATGAATGCTGGCAGATGTCCCTTTGATCCTTGAGCTTAAATATTCTTGATATTTTGGATGTAATTAATAGTCAGTTATTCGTTTTAATCCAAGGTGAAGCTCATTAATTCAACTTTATTTTTTGCCTTGTAAAGTGATTTCTAAAGAAGAGGTAGCCTATTTTGAATGTTAATACTGTGACTTGCTCTAATGCAACAAGACGTTTTGAGGACACCTTGGTGTATCTAGGGTGGGGTAGAAACTCAAAAACCTCAGACCATTTTAGATGAGGCATTAAAATGACACGGCTCCATCTCAACCGTTTCTGCTTAATCCCGACTATTTTGTTTCTGCTGCATATTCGCGGCGTAATTCAGGCAAGTTTTTAATGGTTTCCAGTCTAAATCCACAGCTATCATCCGCGCTATTCTCCACCGGCTCTAGAGCTCAATTACGGTGTATTTTTAGAGGTGTGCAGCACATTTGTCTATTTGGTTTGAATATTCCCGTTACATGTGGGATCTCTGGTGGTGGGGTGGGGGGATAAACAAACCCCCCTAGCAGTCGTCGACGACGGTGATGTTTATCCCTCAATTCGCACCGACGACACAACCCAGATGCATTAGCAAACCCCAGACCAAATCAAGAGTAATAAAATCATTCATTTTGGTTAATGAGGATATTAACAGCGGCAGTTGTGTTTAAGCACAAACAAGAACAACAACATTAATAATTGCAACTCTCTAGCGCTTGGCTGATGTAAGCGTTTAATAATTAACAACTCTGTGTCTTATCCCCCAAAGGTTTGCCTCTTATTATCCAACTGAGTTACGAACGGGTAATTACTCTGCCACTGGATGGTCAAAACACTCGTCTCGAATGCATTCAGGTCTGCAGCATCAAACCTCTCATTCAATCAATTCTCTGTTCGTTTCGAGTTTATTGTTATAAAGTCGAGAACATGCCGTTTCGATTTATTCATCTCCTTTTTTTTTGCTTTCACTGGAGGATTACTCTTTTACCTCCTGTGTTTACATATTAGTGCTAATCCAATTGAGTCAACAAGGGCACTTAGCATTGACTGAGGAACTGAAGGGCGGAGGGGTGGTTATTAATTTAAGACGTATTCCAGATTTTAAGCTTTCGGGGAAATAGTTCTGAAACATCTGTTCTGACAATCCCAGCAAATGGTGTGTTTTCTGGGTTAATGACTCAGCTGTGTGTCAGGGCCATGTGCTTTTGAAGCGTGCTTCCGTTACCGGCCTGCAGAGGGCGCTGCGGAGCCCCCCCCCCCCCCCTCACCCCTGGAGAAATAACATCAACTGTTGTTTTGACATTAGCACTGGGGGCATTGGGAATAAAGAACGGACAAACAAGCAGCGATGAAAGAGAAGATCTCTGGGAAAGGCTCTGTGTGTATGACAAACACGAGGCCGTGGGAGACACAGTGGATGTCTGCGTTGCCAAGTTGGTTTAAGGGCAAACAGATCGCTGTAATGAGTATTCTGATCCCTGAGCTCTGCCTCGACCCTCCTACTCACCATCATCCCCCTACAATCGGTCGTGACCTTTGACCCGAAGAACACACCCTGTCAGCTGAAACTAATTAGAGTTTGATGACGTGTGACCGGAACGCTGTCTAATAGCAAAATGGGGCAGTTTAGAGAGAAAAAGAAATGAAATCAAGGGAGGTGTCAAGTGCTGTGAAGTAAAATGGACAGCACCTATATCCGGCTATAAGAGGGAATGCATGTAAAATAGGAGGTGTCTAAACCTCATGTTTTGCCTTTTTGAAACATAAAATGTCGTATGACAACTGATTTTAATCTTATCTAAATTGTAGCATGACAGTAAACATCATCCTTGCAAAATATGATGTTACCAGTGTGCTTAGCCGTTAAAGTAATCAAAAATTTGTAGTAATCAAAAATACTTTTTGTTTACATGTACACAGAAACCTATTAACAATTATTAACATTGACAGCATGAAAGTAGACAAGGTTTGTTTGCTATTTAGTATCATTGAGAATAATATATATATATATATATATATATATATATGCATACATTTTGTTTCACTGTATAGGTGATTTAATATCTATGTAGCCACTTAATTGTATTTCTACAATTAAGAAGAGCTTATTAAAAGATTTTGAAGGGAAAATAATGTTAGAATTTAAAAAATGTTTAAAATTTGTAAACAGTAATATTATTTTAATATGTTTTAACAAGGATGTTATAAATCAAAGTTATTTGATTAATGTAAAAGTGAAGCCGTTTATTGTACTAATGTTGCAAAAGATTTCTGTCTTAAATAAGTTACAGATTAAATGATATTGTGCTATATAAACACACACTTTATAAACACACAAACAAATAAAGCACAATCATCTGTATATATATATAACACACTTTATAAACACACACACGAATAAAGCACAATCATCTGTATATATATATATATATATATATATATATATATATATATATATATATATATTTATGTCCACCGACACGCTAAAACAAGCATTTCTCTACAAATGTAACAATCATCATAGGTAGTCCATCGATGGATCCTGAATAAACAGATGCAATTTAACTAACTAGAGTATGGAAGTCTCATTTCCACGTAAATCTCTCTTATGCTTGGTTCCAGAAATTGACGGAAATTCTCAGTGAGAGCATTTAACTGACAGATACATACATCCTCATACAGCTTTTCATTTAGTTTAGCGCAGGCACTAACAAGTCTTGAAACGCTTGTCTGACACCTCTCCATCTATCGTTGAATTTATGCCTCTTGCAGTCTATTGGCTCATCAGTGGGCCAATATTTGTGTACTTCAACCATTTATCCTGCCCTAATTAGTCCTGGATCAATAGCCCAATTGATTTAGCAATACACTCAGAGTTTTAGAAGAGGTGTCATAAACCGACGCGGTGTGCAGACTCACCATTAGAGGCTTAATGCACTGAAATAGGAAGCAACATTAAAGAGGAATAATCCTCGCTGTACTACACGTGGACTCCACTGTGACATGTAGTGGTGTGTCAGCGGTTGTACTCAAATGTAGTTTTATCATTAATCATTAGTCCTTCTCTCCCTGTCTCTCGTTCTCCTACAGGGCTGGGCTGATTCTGGCTAATTAAGCAGTAGCGGGTGTCAGCAAGGCTGTGAGGCTTCCTTCTCATAGCTGTGAACCCATCCCAGCAAACATGGCCATGGACAGAGGGACTTTCATCACGTCTGTCTGCACAGGCCCGTGCTGGGCCTCCACAACATGTAACAACAGCGATCAAAGCCCCGTTTATCTAGATATTCTGTTTTAGTGCAAATTAAGAACTTTGCAATTGTGCGCAGTTCCAAAACCTTTTGGGAGAAAGTAGGTTGCATCCCTTGGAAAGACCATTATAGGTGCTCTTATTCCAGTAAGGGTATGGAAATGACCTTGCTTAGCACTTTATTGGAGTGCTGGTGTGATTGCAACCCACAATTACTTACTCGAGCAAAATTGGGAGGGTGGCGTCGGCGCGTAAAACGCCTTTTGTGCAAGGTAGGACCGCACTAGCTGAGTAACACCCATTAAAAGCTCATTTGCACGGGTAGGCAGTTCATTAATGCAAAGGATAGTGAAATCACACCAATAGAGCCAAGTGTAACCCCAGGGCACTGGCAGAGGCTGAGGTTCAGTGTGCCAGCACACTCACCACGATCATACCTCATTTACACTGGGAATCACAACTAGCCGGGCTATTTGTTTTTACTATTTACTCACATGTGAGCAGCTTCGGTTTGAGACATTAGTCATTATTTTTCACACACAATTTGCATGATAACTTTGTTGACGTTCTGACAGTTTTGTGGTGGGCGAGTGAAACCACATGAGATTTTCCACTACTTAGCTTACAGGCATTATGAGGATCTTAAATTCATTTGAATCCATTTTTATAAAACAAAAAATATGTACACCGTACAACATTATTATTTTTTTATGTATAATTGATTTATAAAATGATTACTTATTTTAATGTTTTTCAATTTATATTTAAATACGATTTAACATTTCACTAACTAATAAAAATAATAGTGTATTAAAAGTAATATTAAATGGAAATTATTATTTTAAATCATAAGAATTTGTTGAATTTTTTCCAATATCTAAAACCACTTCTATATTATATAATAATAATTTGAATAATAATATTCACAGTCAAAACTGATTCAAAACATTAAAAGTATTTCACTTTCTATATCATTAATAATAATAATAATAATAATAATGTTGAATATATATTATTAGTATTATACGTTTTCTTTTTAAAAATATTTAAACTTGCGTATATTAAACTTGTATATAAATGTCTATAATAACAATAAATTGACATTAGACACAAATTATAACGCTATTAATAATATGAAAAAGGTTAATAAAAAGTGAATTGAGTGATATTTGAAGAAAAACAATGAAATCAGAAATAATTTTTTATGACATAACACTGCCTCCCAGATTTGCTAGACTCCTTCAGGACAGGTTGCAGTTCGGTTATCGTCCAGCAGATGCCAGATTCTCTCTCCTAGGCCCCTCTCTCCCCAGCGGACCGTTCTGTCTCGGGTCTCAATGAATTTCCCTTTCTTTTCATCACTCGCTGATGTCCAGCTGCTCCTGTCAACACCTTCTTACAGCAAGCAATTCATCGCTACACACTGGCAGCTGAGACCCCTGTGATGAACTTCAATCTGCTATCCGCAGAGGGGGCTGCACCCCGAGTTGGGCTAATCAAGGGAAACACCCCTTCAAGGGGGAGGAGAGGGGGCAGGCAGACAGATTGAGCCCAAGTTACCCCCGTAATTATCCTCTCATTGCCCCTGTGCCGCAAGCTGGTGCCTGTGAATGTGGCGAACATTTACCCAACACCCCGCACCATTGTTGTGCTCCCGTCCCATCCGCACGGGCTGCGATGCAAGTTTGTGTGTTTCAAGGAGCTTTGGCACGATGCGACCATGCGGCATTTTTATTTATATTTGTAAAGGGCTCTGATATGGTGAGGCATTTACTATGCTCTCTGCGATAACACGCCGCAAATGTCTCTTGCCGCGGGTTTTGATTATTTTCAAGTTGGTAGAAAACACCCCCTGGGGCCAGTTCTCGGGCCCTCCGAATTTTATTAAACCTTTTCTACAGCTGATTACTTGCAGCGAGGTGCACAGGTTGGCGCATTTTAGGAGTGGAGTGCAGGCCTGACAGGGTCATGTTTAACATGTCCACAGGCAATCAATTCACCTTAACCCCTCCTGGTACTTCAGCCTTCTCCACCTAAGCTGTCCTTAATAACCAGGCAATGGTGAATTTCTGATAAGGCGTTAGGGTCTCTGACCTATATATCCGTCCTTCTGTATATTGGAAAAATCCATCCAAGGGAGAAATGTACCTTTTTAAATGCATATCCTGAAATTAAATAATTTTACACAATGAAAACGGAGGAAAAAGCCTTTGGTGTCACAGTCTGTTAGCTGGATAATAAAAAGTGTTCAAATGTCACTATTCTATTAATTCATTTAAACAAAAAACAGGATGATCGCAAACTCACTTATGAGCTTGATTGTAAATTCTTTCTGCAAAGCAACTGAGAAATTGTAGATATCTGACATCAATGAATGTCTGTGTTGCTAGATTATGGCTCACTCATAAAAAAAATAAAAAATTCACTTGTGTGAACGAGCGCTTGGTGGGGCGCCTGATACCAAAATGTAGGTTCTCTGTAGGTAATTGAAAAATCTATACTTCAAAGTGAGCAGAGGCAGTGACATTTATTTTGGACTGGTGTACTAGTGAAGTGTTTGATTTTCTGAATAAACGGAGGACGGGTGCTTCATAAGTACCCGTTCTTAAAGGGTCACAACGGTGAACTCTATTAAATGGAAGATGTAAATAATTTAAGATGCCACATCATACCGTCGCCTTTGTACAACAAAGTCAAGAGATAGCAAAGCGATCTTTTAAAATGCAATATCTTGCCCAGTTCAAAATACTTTTTGACTGCAAAAGCATGTTTTAATTACTTCCAAAAACAACACTCACTTTCGTTGTTCTTCCCACTGTTCCAGAGGGATATAATCTATGAGAATTCTGTGCTTCATTTCTTCAATGGTTATTTTACAGTAAAAGAAAGCCAGTAGCAATAGTATTGTTCTCCCAATGAATCGGTGTGTAACGCTGTATTTTCTTTAGTGTCACTGACCTCTGTGTAGATTTTTACCTAACAAGCATGTAGAGAGTGCTACATTTGCCCCTATTTGACAGTGACTAATTGCTCAAAGAGTGCGTAGTGCTTGTTAGGCCGGTGGAAGTTTCACAGATTCCGCAGCCAAGCTAAATTCATTATCCTCTCTTCGCTATTCACTGCACCCCGACAACTTACAGCAACCAAACCAGCCTAATTTGAATAAGCCTACCAACTCCATTAAGACGAAACCAAGTTTCTAGTTGGGTTTGGAAAAATATCCAATATCTTTTTTCCATGATTCTATTGAGTGGTGCAGGTATGATGTATATTTGTAGGCCAAAACACAAATCGAGTTAGCATTTTAGCACTTCTGAATGTATTTTGTGAATGGGTTTTTGGTTAAAAGACTGAAATAACTTCTGTGGTGAACACAAGCTCAAGACACTTTCATGTTTTACTCTACGACATAAATTACTAGTGGGTAATACTGATGTGTTTTAAAGCTGTTGCTTGTCTTGAAAAAAGGCAATTGCTAACAAGTGGCTATTGACGTTAAACGTCATCATGCTGAACAGGAGAGCTCAGTCCGCTTTTAAACTATTCTAACTGTTATGTCTTCAGGTAAAAGCTGAAAGAGTTGTAGAAGCTTAGTGATGTTGACGTTGAAGTCGTGAGGCTGTGATTTAATTCATTTATAGCCTACCTTTGGGGTTTTACTTCCGGTGACTGCATTTAGACTTCCAAAAACGTTCACAGAGTTCATCTGTGGAACAAACGTGGAAGTATCATAGATTTTTGTTGATCACAGAGCTTGTTTTTGTTTTCTCCAATTCAATGGAAAAATCCTATTGGGATTTTGTCGAGGGGTCCAGTGTGGCGTAATTCCTGCACCACTATTGTTATGAACAACGTGACCACTTGACCAATACATTTTCAAGCTGTTCACAGTGGTTTGTTCATTTACAGCTGGTCTATTGTTTTAAACTGAGTTACCTGTGAGCAGCTGTCAAGATACAGGAGTGAATGCTGTAGCAAAACGGGCCAAAGAGAGGTTCCCCACATCAAACTCGTATTCCATCCCACCCTCTTATTACCTGCCTGCTGTTTGCTTATTTACGTCCTCTGTTTAGCCAAAACACACATAGGGGGTACGGCAATTAAATCAGGGTGGGATCCAAGCTGTGGATGGTCGCTGGTGAGTTTAGCAGCGATGCTACGCGGTTTGACCCAGAAAGCGTCAATGAGGTGACGTAGCAGACAGATGGCAGGCTCTGAGAGGGTGGGAACGGAGGCTCTGCCAGACTGTACCTGACAGGAGCGTCATAATGCGTGATGGGTGCCAAAGCGCATCCTCGGCAAGACAAAAGCCGACTCTCTTCTCGGTTTCAGTCCGTTTGCCCGCTCGTTCGACACGTCTCTCCTCCCCCTCTCCGAACCCCTGTGCGTCCCTGGACAGGTTTCAGCGTTTAAATTTGAAAATGATTTGTCCTGCCCTCTTAATAATAGATGAGAGCACATAGTTGGGGTCCCTTCAATAAACTCCCTCCTCGCTTTAATTAGTGAACAAAAAGCCCAGCCTGCTGAGGACTCGGGCTCGGGCGCTGTGTTGGTAATTAAAACTGAAACCACCAAAAGGAGAGGAGGGGAAAGGCTCTATTTTTATCGCACAGGCTGTTTGGTGCTGAGTGCCCATGGAAGGTTTTGCAATAAAGAGTGATAATGAAGGTGTGAGACCTCTGGGGGCCAGCCGGGCGCTCGCTACAATGGTTGCTCTCACACCAGACTGAAATACAGGGAGCAATTAGTGAAGGCAGCACACAGACTGGTCACTGGAGATTAGTTAACACCTCAGGAGCTGCGCTTCAGGACGGGCACATGCTTGTTTTGCTTCCACACCATTTGCTTTTAAAGAATAAACTAACGGCGTAATGAAGAGAGACTGTGTTTCTTCGCTTTGAAACAGTATTTTGTGTGAAAGAATCGCTGAGGTCAACAACGTCGTTACGAGCGGCTATGTTACCACGCTAACCGCACGTCTCGTCGTAATGCCGTAGGTCTTGGAGATTTCTATCGGGAGTGGTCAAGTTTGCAATCACTCTTTCAGGATTACGGTCCCGAGGAACATTTTTGAAGCCCTTTCTCACCGGATGCTCCTAAAATCTATGATGAGCTACAGCTCAGTGCCAGAAACCTTAAGCCCAGTCGCTAATCCAAAAGACATTGTTAATAGAGGCCACATACGAGCTGCTAAGCCTGTATGTTCATAATGTTATATAATTGAAGTCATAAAAAGCCAATTAACTTCACCTTCACTCGCACACACATTTGCAAACCCGCTTAAGGGAGGGCGGAAAGCATATGTAGCCATTGAAACTTGCTGGTTCCGCATCGCTGAGCTTTACCCTTCAGATACCGTCTGTGTGAGGGACGCGTGCGAGGGGTCATTCTACAAAACGGCTTGCATTTGTGTTCCTCATGTGAACTTTTGTACGAAGGTATTTACTCTTAAAGATAAAGGTTCTTTATTGAAATTTATGTTTCCATGAAGAAACTTTGACCTCCATGGAACCTTTAAATCACACAACAGGTTCTTTATAGAGGACAAATGTTATCTAGGTTGCTCAAATGTTCTTCACATTGAGAGAAAAAAAAGAACTAGTCACTGAAGGTGCCGAGGGGAACCAAAAAGGGTTATTCTATGGCATCAGTGCAAGAAGAAGAAAAAACGTTTATCTTTTGGAACGTTTATTTTTATTTTTTCGCTTTGGATAAAGGAAGTCATTAAGAGTTGAAGAGCTTAATTAAGAGCATACTTTTACTAATGCTATGGAAATATTTGTAAACATTTCAGCAGAAAAAAGTAACACTTTATTTTACAGTGTTCTTGTACACGTTATGTTTACTTAATACAGAAATAACAGTAAATTACAAGAAACTAAACCAAAATCAAACCATAACTCCATTGTAAATACATGTTGTTAATTATTACTTTTTATGTATTTTGTATATTTGTGTCTTTACAGTGTAAAGAGTACACCTTAAGCTAAGTGTAACCTTAGTTTTTAGTTTTATTGTAATTTTATCTTATTTCATCTTGAGGATGTGTGTTTGGTCTGTTCCCAACACTCTTAGCTTTATTAGCAAATATGCAATAATGAAACCAAACACAGCAACCTAAAGCTAACATGCACCCTTTATTCTCATTTTTTGATTTTAGTTGACATTACTATAATTATTATTATTAATTATTAAAAAATGGCACTTTATAAATCACAATATTTTGGGATTTTTAATGTAATGAACCATTCATAAATTAATTAAAAAATAATATTTAAAAATATTTAAAAAAAAGAAACAAATGGGAAAAAAACTTTAAAGACATCATTATCATTATTTCAGTGTCTTCTTTATAAGGATGAAGGATGATAATGTCATTGTAAAAGTTGTGGAGCCTTGTTTTGTTATCTTAAAATGTTAACTATGTTGTGTTGTCAAACGAGATATATCAGCATTAAATTATACTAGAAAACAAAGCTTGTGATGTCAAATTAAACTGTAAAATTGTCAGCGTTGGTCAGTGCTGAAGGCATAATTCCACAAATTATTAAGAGTATTTCAAATGATACAAACACTTAAGGTGGATAAATCCACCTTATCAAACTGGTAAAGCCACCCGTTTCATAGACTGGCCCACAGGATATGTTGCTGTGTGTTACCCAGAATCCTGTGGAAGAAAATGAATAAATCCACAAAAAGACACATGCTTTCTCTCTCCCTCTCATCCTCGTCTTCCTCCCTCCACCACGTAATTTTGTTGCAAGAAAGGAATTTTGCCAAAATGTTTGCTTTACGGAAAATAACAACAGTCAAACGCAATATTGGATCAGTCAAATTCAAGCCATTTAAATTTGAATGCGAGTGAAGTGGAGGAGGCAGCCGTTGTTAAATATGATGCTTGAATGAAAATCTAAACCTTCCAATACCTCTAAGCAATGTACCTCAATGAGATGAATTAACTGTAAATGGCTCCCTCTCTGTGTGAGTGTCTTCCAATTTAAAATCTCATTATTCGTAGAAGATCCAGAACAAGGTGACTCTTAGGATAGATCGAATAAGTGAAGATAATCTTACCGGCCAGTTTTATGCAAATAGGAGATGTATTGAATCAACTAAAAGAAGAATGGCGAATCAAATAAGCTAATAAAGCAAGGTTAGGTTAAAAACTCAGCATGAATTGCGGTTCTGACGGCGAGCACCTCGGCTCGGGGCTTTGTGCCATTGTGTGCCAAGTTGCAAAGTGTATTACAGCTGTCGGTGAAGTTTGACTTGTTCTATAGTCCTACATTTAAAGTATTAGGGAAATCTCTGCTTGATGCCTGGGATGGATTTGAGTACGTTTTGGCACGAGAGAATCGGGACCCTCTGGGTTGTTCAAACATTCATTGAACATGTTTGGGACAGAAAGGTACATAACATTGGATGCAATATCCCAGTTCAATAAGTGCTTTAATGAACTTGCAAGCAGAACTTGAATCAGAGGGCCTCGTAGCTCAGACAGAGTTCAAGTATATTCACCATGCACGTCATTAATAATGTAAGATTCATTACACTGAAATGTGAAGCTGCATTTTTTTTTCACCCAGCCTGAATATAAAGCTAAAATATTAAGTGGTGCAATTTGTTCTTGACCCAAAGCAAGAGCTGAAGTTACATGATGACCTTCCCATATATCTACCCTACAGACAACAAAAAATCATGCAAGGCCACATGTTATGAAGTAAGTCAGTTGTTTTTATGTATTCATTGACCTGTGAGGTTCACCTTGTATTCACTGCTGTGAAGTTGAATTTAAAAGAACATTTTATACTCTGAGTCGACAAGAATAGTGACTTGTTCCTTGTTTTCTTTAAAAAAAACAAAGTGTTATGGCGAGGCACTCACAATGGAAGTAGATGGGCTGATGTTTTGGAAGATTCAAAAGCAGAATTGTGACGGACTTCTGTTAAAATGTGTTTTATGGTTTGTAAAATGGATATAATTTACAAAGAAAAGGTTAGTACGCTATTTTTTAAACTCATTATGCAACCCATACTGTAGATTGAGCTTGCATTGAACCTGGAACGTTCTTTTAATTTGACTGTTCTTTGTTTTTCTCTTTTTATTTACTCCTTGAATCTTGTGGGAATAGCTTTGTTTATAAGGTCATTTGGATTTTCATTTTCGGCAGTCAGTTAACCGCAACTTACATAGTCTAATTCAAACTAATTATCAATTTATTTCCACAGAGGGCCGAGATTTGCTAGCAAGTAAAGTCTTACAGCATTTTTTTTACACTTCAGCTAGCTGTTCAGAGCTTTGGTAATACTGCACAAAGAAGCCTCTGGAGAGATGTTTTTTTTTTCTTTCTGTCTTTTTTTTTTTTTGTACTGTGGATTTACAAGATTTATTGCAAAGACAGCTGTGTGTCAACCACTTTGAGCTCCTGCAGGCCTCCCATCATTCCATATTACAACTCCTTTGAACATTAGTGTACTTCACTCTGAGCTGCTGACATGCCGTGTGAATCTGAGGATGTAAAATTATACACATTTAAGCACAACTGCTCAGCATTAGGTGCTAGATGAGAGGCTGGAAAGATGCATTGTGGAGTTTGCTGAATATCAAGAGCTTCATGATTCACCACGGTGTTGAAGGTGCAGTGCCAGTGTTTCCTCCTTGAAGATATGCCTGAAACTTATGATATCTTACCACGCAAACTCATGTCGGTCACAAATAATGATAGGCTTTATTAAACTTTAAGAAATATAATCTAATCTAAAAATCAGTGTAAGGATAATCTTACATAAAGATTATATAATTAATTCCTAAATATAAAGGTTATAAATGATGCTATAAGAGATTTTAAAGCTCCTGAATGCCACTGGAGAACTTTGACATTGTGGGAAAAGATTTTTATGCTATTATGATGTCTCAGATTATTTTAGGGTCCTATCACATCATAGCAGAACATCTCAAGCTCTTAACGCCATTGAAGTCCATTGACGTTGTAAGAGAACATTTGTAAGCTCCTATGATATATCATTAGATCATTTTTTTTAAAGTTCCAATGGTGTCGCTGGAGAATATATTTTTAAGCTCCATAGTGGGGTTGCACGATATATAAAAATGAGCAAAATATCATAAAAGTATATATCGCAATGGCTTGCAATATCTGAAAGATTTCAATAGGCTAATTCAAAAAGTTGTGAAAAGTAAAAGTTTTAGATCAACTCATATAGTGGAGAATAGACTGGGTATGAGACTGTTACTTACATATGAGTTGCTTGATGTTAAAAATAGTTATTAAGCGTGATGATCTGTGGAAAAAAAATTAATTGCTCCACAGTACTCGATCCTGAATTCTTTCTACAGTCAAATTCATACTCCAGCTATGTTAAAATGCCTGTCTTGGGAAGTGTTCATGTAAACACAATCAGTTCTCTCTTAAGTTAACGTAAACAATTGGGAAAGGAATCGGATATGTTTTAATACAATCCGTGGATTAGGTCTTAAAGTGACAGCAGCCTAATACAGTAGACCTGCTGATGTCTGTCAAGTAACAAAAGGTAAAGAGAACATCACTCACTTCTTTTGACTGAAAAACCTTTGCTTTATTATGAATCAATAAAGTGATTGAGTGGTACCTCGAGATACAAAATTAATCCGTTCCGAGGCGGCCTTCGTATAATGAGTTTTTCGTTTCTTGGAACACATTTTACATGTAAAATGGCTAATCCGTTCCAAGCCCTCCAAAAACACCCCATTAAATTTCATAATAAAGCTAAATTGACCTATAAACAATGAAATAACGTAAAATGTCGAAGCTTACCTTTCGAGTGAGGCTATCTCTGAAAGTGCGGCAGAGGAGGAGGAGGACAAACGGCAGATAACGTACGTACACTTAACTTTACGAAAACACATAAAAAATTTAAAGTTTCGGGTGCGGAGTGGCTGAGCTAAAGCACGCCAGCACGTATGTATAGAAGATGCATGATGGGAGGAATGCTGTCCATTTAGAGAGAAGGATCTCATGGCTTGGCTAGCATCAGGAACCAATGGGAGAGCAGGAGGATGGTGGCGAGTCTACTATAACTAAGATGGCGGCGTGCGGCGCGAGTTTCAAAATTATTATGGGGCGAATCTCGGACTTTCAGAAACCTTTCGTATCTTGAAAACTTTTCGTATGTAGAGCAGTAAAAAAATTCGTCTTTGCTTTCATAACTTGGATTTTTCGTAAGTTGAGCCTTTCGTATCTTGAGGTACTACTGTTTATTAAATAATTTGAATAATTCAGTGTTTTAGTTTTATATTTGGTTTCCTACTTGAATGCTACTGTTAAATAGATATATTGTAGACCTACCATGACAAACATGGTAACACTTTAACTTGATGGCCTTTTTTTAACATTCTGTTGACTATAAGTAACGTTGCACTCAAATGTCAACTAACTCTCATTAGAGTGTTAGTTGACTGTCTGCTTGATATCTGCTAACATATTATTCTGATGGTCCTCCAACAGATGTTCTACTGATTGTAAATATCTTTGCAACTACATGTCAACTTATTCTAACCCTGACCTACCTCTAATGAGAATTAGTTGACATGTGGGTGCAACATTACTTATAATCATCAGAATGTCTGTCAAAATAAAGTGAAACCAACCAAAAACTTTATTTTTGTAGCTTTATTTTATGTGTTTGTAATTTGCCTCTTTGTTCTTATTTTTAAGAACAAAGATAAATTAAAATAAGAAAAATAACCAATCATCTACTTCTAGTTTCAGGTGTTTTTCCTAGATGTTCTTGTGGTTTAAGTTTAAGGTTTATATAACTATATATTACCAAGTTGAGCAAAAGAACCATATAGCAAAGTCAAAACTCTTGAATACAGAAGCAAGAAATTGTTCTTGACGGTAAATGGGTTTCTTTCTAAACTTAAGATGCCATAAAGACCCATTAAAAGGTAGGTGCAGAGAGGGGAAGAACGAGCAACATGATTGATTCTTCAAGCCTGTCAGCACATTAGTAGGGATGAAAACAAATCCAGGGTCAGAGTTGTATGGCAGTCCGTGAAGAATCTTCTCTTCCTCTTCCTCCTGCCGTTCTTGCCAGGGTGGGGATCAAAGCTGAGGCAGTGGCTCCATGACTACGCCGTCCTCCGTCAGCTGAGTGTGTATGTCAACCGTGATGAAAAGTCATGATTTTATGGTTGAAAATGAGATTTATGAATGTGTTCATTGCGAAATATGTTCTTGTGCATTTGTGAGTTACAGTAGATGTGGATTTGGCAGAGTGGTTTCGATCTCTGAGGAGAAGCCAAAAACGATGACAGTAACATGGAAGGAATTTGGTTGAAATAATCCTCTCTTTTTTTATCTGGCTGCTGCATCCTACAAAACTGAAACAGATTACAAAATGTACAGAGTATGAGCACAACACTCTGCCCCTCTGAATGGCTATCCTGTTTGATTTGGCAGGATATCAATCATTTGTGTCAATAAAAAGCGTAGTGAATGCAAATATCCGGGCTAGCCGTCAATAAGTAACCATGAAACCAGTGCAAATTAACCTCTAAATGTCATGGGAAAACCCAATACCAAATCCATTATCCACTGATAGGTAGAAAATGCTCATATTACTGTTGCTCCAGAGATGGAAGAATATCCCTTCAATGCCTCAGAGAAGAGACTACATTGCAGCTTTATAAACGGTACCAGAAACTGCTGCTTTCATTACTTACGTCAACATGATGAAACTATGGGCAAGTGTAAAAAACCAGCAGCACGATCACTTCAGTGCATCACCGATAGTTTTGTGTGGTATGAGCTTCTATTGCTGCAGTGCAAAAATAATTTTCCTAATCAGTCGTTTTGTCTTGTTTTCCAGTAGAAAATAACTTTACGAGAAATGTACTAATCATGTTTGGCCTATGCACAACAATATGCGAATAGTGGTAGGATTACACATTTTATTCTCCCAAAATAAGTCACCCTGAAATAAAAAGTCATCTAGTCACCTTCAAGTCATTCCCAACTCTTATGGAGGAACCAAGTAGTCATGCACAATTTCAGCAATGAATAACTTACAGTTTGGTCTGATTCTTATTTGAAGTAATTGTAATGCTCCAGGAGACATGGGAAATAGCATACTGAATGGGTTGTTTTGCATTTAAAAATGCGATATGTAGTGCCAGTGGAATGGAAAAAATCCAAGGTCTCAAAATTAGCTACAAGCTACATTTAAAAAAATGTTTGCTATAAGTACGACAACTAATGTTAACTGTAAAGTTTTAAAAATCATTCTACATCTGTGAGAATAGTGAAGTTACTGTAAGGTTAACGGCACAGAAGAACAATATACAGTGGAATCTGGTTATGTCGACGGCCTCGGGGTTGCAAAAAAGCATCGAGATAACCGAGGATCAAGATAACCAACAGCCAATATGGCGATTTATTAGATGAAGTGATCGGCATGCTATAAAAATGTACATACACTGGTTGCTAACAACAAAAGGCATATGTGAACCAACTAACAACAGAAATTTACCAGTATACAATAAAAAAACTTCGATTCTCGATACAAACCTTATATTCTCTAACATTGCAAACACAATTTCGCTCACAGCGTAAACACAGTCACAAAAACACATTCGCTCAAAACAGTCATTTCGCTCTGACACAGTTCTGAATAGTATTGCACACGCGGTTACAATGGTTTCTTTACAAACTCTAAAATGCTTTGTTGCTTTTTGCCTTTAACGGTCTGCTTGAAAACAAATGCTTCTAAGCTTCTATCAGTAACAAAGTCTTTGTCGATGTCAATGTAATCTGGGAATTCCTGGACAATGATGCTAACTCCTGCGCCTCCTCTTCCAAGATAGCATCTGGAAGGCTTTATTTTTCCGCCACTTCCGCGAGTTCTTCTGCGGCTGCGTGGCACTGTGAGTGAGTGACCATACGGCTGATGCACGTGCAACACAAAGTGAACTTTCAGCATGCGTATGCGCAGTGAACTAGGTACGATCAGTCACATGATTACCATGTGAAGTGGAGAATTTGTCCCTCTTTTGTGCTCGAGATATTAGGGTTCGGCGACATAATATAATTGGCATAACCGATAAGAAAATGCTAAGACAAATACAGAGTTTGGCGGTTCCACTTCAAAAACGTCGACATAATAGGGTTGGCGAGTTAGCCGGGCTCGAGATAAGTGGATTCCACTGTAGTTGGAATCACGTTCAGAGTGATTTTTTTTTCAGCTGATGAACAATAAAACCATTGACAGCTAATCAGAATCCATTTTGCATCAAGGAGCTCGAGCATTTGAAGCAGCAGAAGATGAAACTGCAGCATGAGCTTATAACAAACAGAACGTAATTGCATAGTAGCATGGAGGCTAACGCAAAAACGCTCAAATGGCCGTAAAGGAGCTTTGAATTCATTTGTTTTGTATAAAAGACTACATAACCAAACTTGATTTGACATAAGCGTTGTGTGGACCACGTTTATGCTGCTTTTGTGTCCTTTTTGAGTCCCAGTTTTATGTAATTTGCATGGCAATGAGATGCCAGCACAGTCTTTAGAGTACCTTCAATCATGCTCCACAGAGAAAGAAAGTCATGTGGGTTTGGAACAACATTCAGGTTGAGTAAATGATGACAGAATATTAATTTCCAGATGAACTATGCATTTAAAACGCTATGCAATTTTGCTTCTCGAGACTGAACTACTGATTAAGGAAATATCTTTTATGTTTTTTACTTTCTGCCATGGAAGTATACTAGGAGAGTTTTCCTTTCGGCACGTGTGTAAAGTTTGGCTGTTATCCTCTACTTTCAGCCCGTTACTCTGGCAGACACCTATCTAACGTGTAGTCTATTTACGAGCACACCCTCTAATCCATTAAAAGGGATCCATGCGCAAACTAATGTTTCTCTGCATAATTTTAATGGCACAAAGCTCTTCAGTGTTAACCTCACTAGCCAAGCTTTATTATAAAGCAGGTTAGAGCGTTATCCCATCAAGAATATTTTATGGAAATTGTGTAATTTTCAAATCCAGCTAATATTAAAAGTAATGTCACACACCAAGGTCCTAATATTCATAAGTGCTTGTTTCATGTGTCTCATTAAGTGTTTATGTTGTGTTGCGTCGGTGAACTGAATGACTCCAAAGTCTTTGATAAGGTCACTCAGCTTTAACAGTGTTTGTGCTGTCGCAGTTGAACAGTGACTCTGATTGGAAACCAAATCTGAAAATTTTTGGTAAGCGGCAGTGAGTCAACCAATGACGAAATGTTGAAATGTTGACAGGCCTTGGGGGAAACAACTCTAGCTCAAATCCATGTCACTGCTGTTCTCTTCAATGACAATACAAACACAAATGTCAACACTGAGGTGGGCCGCATGCCTGAGTAAAATGTGACATGGGCGGTCTGGCGTTTGCTGAGCCACTCGGCTTTGTTATTATCCAGCTGTGTTTCTAGAGACCACTCCATTGGCCATTCTGACTATAGAGGGGTCGCATGTACATATATGCTTTGTTTGGATGCACGATGCTCAATATATTCATTGCTGTTTTTACGCTTGCTCCAAACTTCCAAATGTATTTCTCTGTGACATTTCAAGATTGATCCCTTGTTTCTTCTCTATATGTCTCTTTCCGAGTTATTAAAGACATATGAGTTTCTATTTAAAATGAAGAGGCCGTGTTATGCTCTTCGGAATTATATTTCATTATAGTCCATATGAGAAATTCAGTGTTTGTTTGCGGGAACGGTGAAGCTTTTGAGCAATACAGAATTCTTTTGCATATATTACTCAAGGGTATTACCCAGCAAGCCAAAATATACTTCCTCACCATTCAAACCGGCTTACTCTCCCTCAGCCACTTAAAGGAATTATGACAGATGAGCTGTTCCAGAACAACATAATTTGTGTGTTTATGTGTGTATTGTCTAAGACATGCAAATTGTTTGCTTCCCATTGGTTTCCTCTGTGTGGTGTAAAAGTCTTCCAACGCCTGTGTTTTAAAAAGCCTCCCCTGGATCGCGTTGTTTCCGTGTTGTCTTTGGCTCATGCGATGCATTTTTCATGTCTTGATAACATTGACGTACTTGTTTGCCTTCTCATGATAAGATTCTCTTTGGAGTATTTGGCAAATAAGGAAGATATATACTTGATGTTTTCAAATCATGCGAATTGTGCCTCAGCATCTCAGTGGCAAGCTTTTCATATTACTTACTAAAGCTTGAGTAAAGAGTATTATTATTAGAGTAGATCCATTAATTCCTGCATGTAGACACAGGGCTTGTGCAGAAAACATTGCCAGGCTCATTTGTGCTATTTCTCTAGTTTCACATTCAGCTCTCTCCACACAAGTGTCTCTGGTACTGCAGTGAAATGCATCCTGACATTTCACAAATCTATTTGTTATGAGAAAGGTTATTTAGTTTCCTTGTTGTTCGGCTCATTGAACCGCACAGGGGCCACACGCTCAAACCAGACGAGTGTTGTCTAACCACCGCACAAGCTTTTCATATTCCCATTGGCTGCGCTTTGAGATGGCTGATTGATATGTTCAAACAAGACACTGGCCATTTATTGTACTCTTGGCTCATGTGCTACCAAAAAAACATTATAGCCGCAGAGCTTCTCTGAAGAATTTCACATTGTCTGCAAGTGGACTTGTTAATTTAGAAAAAAAACCACACACACACGCGTATGCACATGCGTAATAATTATTAAACAAATGCATAAACAAACAAATAAATAAAGACAGATTAATATGGATTGTAATAAAATAATATAGAATTAAGATTAAATGAATTACAGATACACCACAGTTAAAAAAGTGATAGTAAAGACATTTACAGTAATGTAAAGTCAACAGAAATATTAAGCAGCAACAGTTTGCAGCATTGACAATGATGAGAAATTTGACAGACAGATCATGCGACACAGGAAAAAATTGCATATATAAAATATATTAAAACATAAAATACCGGTAGTGATTTCAAGTTGTAACGGTATTTCATAATGTTACTGTTTTCACTGTATCTTTATAAAACAGTTGCACCTACATTAAAATAGTTTCAAAAGCATGTAAAATGTGAAAAATTATCATTATAATTATATAATTATGACTTTTAGTCACAGTTAAGCTCCTGGTGAATGAGATATTTAGATCAATAAACAGCTGGCTAATTTAGGTTAATTTGCTAAAAACAATCTAGCTAATCTAGCAAATTTTATTAAAACATTCAAATCAAGACAGCAATCTTGCATTATTATTATTATGTGTCAGTGGCACTAATGACATTCAGGGTGTCAGGTGATCCGCTCTCTTGTATTTTAATGTTGAAATGGTCCACTACAGGAAACACTTTGAGAAATACCGCAGTAAAGTTTTCAACTTCTGGACATGCTGGATTTATCATGGAGCCTCTGTGGTGGGAACGGTCAGAGGTGGGAATATTTAACACAGGGAGGGATTTCTCCCTTTGAGTGTGCTAATTACTAACTGAGGACAACTCTGTCCCCATCACTCACTCTGTCACTCAATATTAATACGGGTGCTCATTGATGTCTGGCAAGCTGTCTAGACATCACCTGAGCCATTAATCAGAGTTGTGTTAAAGCAGAGACGCATCAAACTATACAGGCTACCGATAGATAACCAGAACAAGTCTCCATAGCACAACCAATGACTGACTAATACAGCCGTGATCAGCCCGCTTAAAGCCCTGTGTTAACATTTTAAATCTACTGGCTCATAAAGGGTGAGAGCAAGGAAACGTTGCACTAGCATTTGCCCAAATCACACACTTCTTGATTTGCAATTCCAAAAAATCTGGTACATAAATAGAGCTTCACGGCCACGCCGTGAAACCAACTAAAAAACCTTGAATAGATTGTGAATTTTAAAGTCAAGATCAAATGAAAATCGCACAAAGGAGGCAGCAAGTGGAATTGAAAGTGTGATACAGAAGAGGGGGGTGTGGATAAATGCAGGATTAGACTCCGCAGGCCTGGTTCCCACAGATTGCCTGAAACGGGGGTTACAGATTTAAAGCAGGTACCGGCTGTTGACAGGTTCAGTTGTACGCAGACCCCCCCCACCCTCCTCCCTGCATGTCTTACGCATTAAACCAGACCCATGTCAAAACCTGTTTACATGTAATCAAAAAAGACTGTAACATGTTCTAGTCTGGTGTGCCACACATGGGATGAGGTGACAGTTCGACTGTTTTGTTTTGTTTCTGGATGGGTTGCAGTGAGAAAGATTGTGCTGACAGAGCTCATTTTGTTCTCATTTCATCAAGAATGTCTAAACAAATGCAAGCTCCTTTAGTTTTCACACTTTTTCCTTTTTCTTAAACTCTTGCTTTCACTTCTTTACATACTATAACAGGTTAGGGTTTGCTTTCCTGTGCGTCAGCAAGTTTTGCAGCTCCGTGTTTAATGGGATAAGGAGGGACATGTGGCTCACGTCAATCCCAGGCCAATTGAGTGTTTTTAATGCAATTTGTGGACTAGCCTCTGCTAGTAGGATTTGTTCCATACTGTTAGATGTGGAGTCAATTACACAGTATCTCTGGAGTGAATTTAGAGGAATTGCTCATCTAGCTATAAAGATACTTATGACTGGTATTGAATATGTAAGCTTGGCATGGCAGTTTGAAGTCTGTACTTCAAACTATCTGTAGGAGAGACCAGGGACTGTTGTAACACTTCAAATCTTCTTTAACATCTGTTTTTTTATTTTTTATTTTGCACTATGAATAATTTGTATCTGTCTGCTACCAAATTTAAGTAGTTTAGAAATCTTCATAAACTGTGTAAGTTAATGTCAGAAACACATGAACATACGTTTAAATTTGATTTTCAAACTTACTTGAACATGAAAACTTCATTTACCATCAACCATCGCCAACACTCAACCTTTTGAAGAAAAAAACAATTTGTTCAAAATATCCAACATAGGAAACTATTTAAAAGGGCTAAGAAACTACAAGATTATCATTTTAATTGAATATAATAAATCAATATCACTGTCATTAAAGTACGTTATGACCATATATCAGCAGGCTGCAGGCTTTTATATAAAAAAGAGGTGTAACTAACAATATATTTAATATTAATTAACTTACGCTTTACCCACAATATTGCCAACTACTTAGTTTTTCCAGTGAAAACCCATTGCAACACATGTAGTGCTGTTTCATTTCTTTGTTTTTGAATGAACCAGAATTAATGATTCACTGACTCGCTTATAAAGACTCTTGTTTCATTACTGGGTAATTCTGTATTTTTGAATGAATCAGTCAAGTGATTAATTCAATGATACACCCCAAAAAAATCATTTTGTTCCTGGATGAATCAGTGTTTTGAATGAATAGGTTGAATGAATGATTCAATGATTTACTCAGTCACATGTTATGACCTTCTGGTGCGCTGAAAAATCCCTATCACTAATGCACAGACAATCAGTCTGAAAACGCTGCTTGTGTCAGGGTTCTGCCACATTCAGCCTAGTCATTTCTTGGTTTTGTGGATATTACTATTGTAATATCACTACCGTAATATCTCATGTTTTGTGGAGGCGCGCGATTTCTAGTGTCTCGAGTCACGCGCTCTCTTGTCTGTGTAACTTCTTGTGTGTCGGGATTTGGACATTCATGGCCCGTGTGTTTGTCCTTGTCGTGAGCGCTCGAGACGAGTGTTTGCTTGTTCTCATATGCTCTACATCAGTGGTCTCCAACCCCTGGGCCGCGGACCGGTACCGGTCCATGAATCAAATGGTACCAGGCTGCCCAAGGAACATTCAGTTATTTCCATTTTATTTACTTTGGTGTATTTCTCTCGGGTTTGTGTGTGTTTCCATGGACGAGAGGTTAACCGGGAGCTGAGAAACGGTGACGACAAAGCTACAACGCCACTGCCGCTTGCAGCCGCTCAGCTCCAGACGTGTGAAGCTGGGTTTTCTGCAGTGACAGCAACCAAAACAAAACAACGGAATAAACTGGAGTTAAACAACACACTTCGGGTGTCATTGTCTCCTGTTACCCCCAGATGGAACCATCTCGTTGCAAAGAACCAGCTCGGGGTTCTCATTGATTTAACGTTCTGATGAGTTAAAATGTTAAATCATAAAATGTTTAATCATTAAATCGGGCTGCGGTAAAATTATCAAACGTTGACCGGTCCGCAGAGATAAAAAGCTTGTGCTCGGGCTGCACTCTCTCATGGCTGCGTTTAGTGTTTAGCACACGGTTCGTGTTTACATCGGCCGCGTGCTTTTCATACAGTGTTACATGTCGCGTGCAGTTTACGTTTTCTCTAGCTGTGTGCTGTCTCGTCTTGTTTCATGTGGACACACGCGGCTATGCGCGTCCGCATTGGCTGTGTGTTCGAGTTGTGTTCATGTCTTGTCATTGTGTAACCCCGCCCGTCTTGTTCCCTCATTATTGCTTCATTTACCCCAGCTGTCCGATCCCATTATCCTCCTCATGTGCTCCCTATTTAATCCCTTCATGTTTGCTGTCTTGTGCTGGTTCGTCATCATTTCATGGTGGTGTTTTTGATGTTCTGTTCTTGTTCTGTCGTCAGTTGAGCCCTAGTGTCTCTGTCAAGTTCAGTTTAGCCTTGCTTTGTTTTTCCCCCTTGGGGGATTTTTTGTTCAAGTTTTTTGTTTTCTTTTATTAAATAAAATCCCCATCCACTGCACTTTTGAGTCCCCTTCCACAGATCCTGACAGCTTGGAATTGTTGTCTATATGTACACATGAATGTAATTAATATGAACAATATGGTTAATTATAATAACAATGAATACTGCTGCATAATTGTATACACGGCTATATGTTGTTTATAGGCTAGAAAGTTGAATATTGTAAAATGGGATGGTGTTATGTTGTGTTATGACTTTTTGATTGTGCTCTTTATCTTCTCAGCAAGTGCATGCCCTGTAAAACGTTCTGCCTGTGTGTTTGTGTTGTGGATAAGAGGTTCCCCAGTGCCCTAAGTGTTATATCACACACATCTCACACCCCCAGCTGGAACTCCATACATTAATGTATAAACTGCTTGTGCAGACTCAGCTATTGTTTGTTTGTAAGCTGGAGGCCATATCAGTGGGGAGCACTACAAACATGCAGGCCCACATTCAGATGGAGGTGTATACGTACATTATACGTGCATCAAATCATCCTTGTTGTCCATATTTTTTATTAAAATTAGTGTGTAATGATGTTCCATGCATCATGCTTTATGCAGTATTTTATGCATTCTGTTAAAATGCAGATGTGCTTAAAATGTAAATATATGTTTAGATTTTCTATGGATTATTCAATTTTCCAAAACAAAACGGCAAAAGAGCCATAAAAACCACGCATTTGAGCTCCGTCCAGAGAGAGAAAATGAGCCTGAGGAATGTGCATGAATCACCACCAGAATCAAGGCACTTATTCGCTAAACGAGGGGTCTACTTTGTTTAGAGCCAGCAGTAAATAGAAAGCCTTCACTCCTTAATATCGTTATTATTGAAAATGTTCTATATGATTAATCATAGATTTGAAGCACCCCCAATGACTTACTGGATAATGTTAACAAATAATTCTCCCTCGAGGGGTTCTATTAATAATTTTCATATTCTTTCCAAATATTATTCCACCCACCTGCTGGGTGAGATTCATTTTTTTTCTTTCGTTTTGTGATCATACATTATTTAGTCCCGTGCCACATCTAATAAATGATGTTGACATATGCTCTAGGAGGGAGCAGAGCCTGGAAATGTTGGATGATAAGCTTCTTTGCATTCACACTGGATCCAATTTTGTCCTATCAGTGCGTGTGTGTAGGGCTGCAGACATAGTCCACTAGGCCCTGAGATGTCCTGGGGCTTGTGATTAGTGAAAGCAGTGCTGGAAAAAAAGAGGGGGAAAAAAGCATGAGGCAGAATCAGCAAGGGACTTGAAAAACAGAGCCCACGAAACTGTCCTATCACAACTGCTATCAGCTGTCACAGTAATGTTCCCCCATTGCTGCCGAGTGCTTGATTTCCAATTTCCTTGCAATATCTGCGTATATTTTTGTATTTCATCAGGCCTTCTGCTATCTTGTGTGTCTGTTTTTATTTACCCGTGGGAGGTTATTGCATTGATCTGCTGTTTCTGCTGTTTGTGTTCAATCGATTCACACTTGCTAAGAAATAATCATTATTTATGTATGTAATTAGTCTCTTTAAAAAAATAGAATTGTACTCTAAAAAGTATATATAATAATCTGAAAAATTCTTGCAAATATTTGAAATGTTATAAGCCATACAAGGTACACTTAAAAAAAACACTAAGAACATGTTAATGTAATATACAGTATACAGAATACATAAACAAACTATTATTTAATTATGTATTTATTATTTTTAACTGTTTAAGCCCTGTGATTATCTATTTATCTATCTATATATATATATATATATATATATACACACACACACATTTTAATTTTTTTACATTAAGTACTTTATTTTTCAAATAAATGTTGTTCTTTTTTAACTTTTTAGGTTTTTAAAGTGACAGCAGCCTAATATTCGCGTATATCTGCTGCTGTCTGTGTTTTTAACGTTAATCAAACAACTAAAGACAAAGAAAAAATCACTCACTGCTCTTGATTGACGTACTGTTGTAATTTTTACTAATTAATTTTATGATTAATTAATAAGGGTGTTTAATTTTATAGTCTTCTGTGAAAACTCTGTGGAGTCTTTTTACATTTGCTGTTGTATTGTATTTATTTGTGCTTGTCCTTTAAATTTGATTATTTGTTCTTATTTTATTGTGTCTTTAATAATTGTTAAAATTTTAATTAATAAGGCTAGTAATTTTGCCTGTCGCACCAAAATTGGAATAGAGAATTATGAATTTGAACTGGTATCTAAAATATTGGTGTCATTACTGCCTGATCTTGCAAAAACAGTTTCATGGCTGGTGAAAAAGATTTATGGCTGGTAAATTTTCTTAAGTCACAGGCAAATTGGCAGTTGGCATACACACACACACACACACACACACACACACATACATTTTTATATATATATATATATATATATATATATGTGTATATATATGTTTGATGGCTTTTGAGTCCATCTATCTCAGTTTAATGAACCTTTGGTAGTTTCAGTTTAACATTTTTCAGAAGAAGCATGTAAACTGAGCTGTATTTCCCTTGAATGTGCAAATGTTTTCAAAGATGTTCAGGGAATTTGGTTTCAAAAGCCTCACCGGCAAATCAATTCAATCAATTCCTCTCCACCAATTGTTTGTTATTTTTCTGCTGACCACACTGCAAGGATTAATATTTGATTAGCCTTTAGGAGAAGTGGAAAGTACTTATTAACCTTATTTGTCAATCTGTCAGTGCCACTCTGTGTATTGGCCCTTGCTGCAGGCAAAGGGATAGGGAACAGGAGGAGGACCGTTTTAATTTCCTCTGATGGCTCGCAGGGTAGCTCGCAGGTATCTCACAGGGCAGCGCCACCGTAATTGGCCACTTAGGATCGAACATGCATGCATTTGCTATCAGTTTTCCATGACCGTAATCTGATCTTTTAAAGCCTGCTGTGGCGTTTGAGATCAACAAATTAGATGTACGTGTAATTGCGCACCGGTAACTGACGTTGGCACATGGTGCTTGGTGCAACGCTAAAGGCGTTTTTTGGGTATATGAAACAATTTGATCCGAATGTTAGTTTTTTCATATGGATGGTATAGTGCAAGTCGGTATTAGAATAAATGAAGCTCTCTCCAGGGACTCGGCCTCTGACAGTTTTCAGAGTTGTTGTGTGGTGAACACACCATTTCTTCCACATTGGATCAAAGCGATGTGGAGTGAATACACATTGATCCAGACTAATGAGGAAATCCTCAGCCCACACACGGATCTAACAGCCTCCGAGACCCAAGCTCCCCACTGTCTCAAAGAGTAGTAATATTCAAGAGCCGACAACTTTACCTCCGTATCTGATCATACAGACATCAAAAAGCTTGTGTTAGATATCCGGACTGGAGCAACCGTGCCATGGGATGGAATACAGAGTGTAAAAAGCCCTTACTGTGCATGTGAGGGAATTTGTGTAGCGTAATGAATAATAGTTTTCATTTTCACTCATAATATAGTTTTGATATATTTGAATTGGGCCTGTGGGTTCTATAATTAATAATACTTTAATGTTTCCATTTATTTGTAAATAAATCATGCTTTATTGCAAGTAAGGTCATTTTCATTACCTTGCCAAAGTAGGAAGGCAAAACATTTCAATTCCCTTATTTGAAAATTGATAAGTGCGGCTCCTTGCAAAGACTCAGTCATTTTTCATTACTAATTTTAATTAAGTCGTCTGCACAACATAGAAATTGACTGTTTGTATAATTGTTCATTATAGGTCTTGTTTTCCTCAATGGGTAGATTAAAATTCCCCTAAATAGAAGAATTTAAGAAATGATTAGTCTTTTCATCCCAAATATATAATTGCCTGCTCCAAGAGCAAAGGCATTGTGAAATGAGAATAAATTAAAGATATTGATAGCTGTGGCTAGACAAAACCAAAAATGAAATCTGATACAGCAAAATACGGATTCTGCAAATTGCTTCTCCACACTTATAATGAGGCATTGTTCCCTGTTAGTGCCAAAGGAAGAGATTCCACCAATAAATATTCAGAAGTGTGAAGAGTTGTGCTTTAATTACTCCTACTGTGCCGTTGTGCAAGTTACTGCTAAAGAAGGTAAGAGAGGGAAACGTGTCCACGCGTTGACCGGCTATCATGAACGATGTCCCAGGTGCTTTTATTTATCTGAACCCTGGAATATTCTTCACATCACGATAAGCTCTTCTCTCCTCTCCCCTGAGCTCACTGGAGGCCTCATCTGCTCAGCCGAGTTTTATCAAGGATCATCCACCCCCATGCCATAGCATCAGGCTAAAGACCGTCCCACAGTTATAGCCGTCTTAATTACAGATCCTTTGATGTGATAGAGCACAGCCCTGTTGAGATTGATTACTGTTAGAGCTAAGTTGTCTACCAATTACTTAGACAATTAGCCAACTAATTAAAATACTTACCCAGTGCATTTGAAAAGGAAGAGGAGCGGCGCTATGAGAGGCTCCCCTGACAGATGAGCTGCCTGGGATTCTCACTAAAGCTTTCTTATACAGACAGAAGTCAAAAGCGTGATATGATGTGTTTATTCAACACTGTGGCTAGCGCTAGCAAGTTTGTGAGGGTTTTCTTCCAAAACATGCCTCGCTGCCTGCTAAGGCCGCATTCTAATTGAAATAGAACTGCATTTGTAATTGATTCGGAACACTGTAGATCTACGTGCGTCATAGAAACAGCAGGTGTAGGTGAAGCACATGTTCGATTTTTATACTTGCAACACAAGAGATACAGTGTGATACCTTAGTAGGCATACACACGTGTCTATAGCACATACATCTGAATGTTTAATTGTTTTATTTATTCAACTAATATAATGAAATTTATTTAAAACAAACATTTGTATTAATTTCATTGTTTTACTATAGTACTATTTAAATCTAATTTAATTATAAGATGCTGAAAGACGCTACTATGTAGTTGTCCAAATAAATTATACTTTCATACTTATGTTTTTAATACATTTTTATTAGTAAGCATCTTATAAGATAGAATGTAATACAAACATGTACAAACCTGTCATTTTTCAGGTTTTTGACAGTCATAGACCTGTCAAAAGCTGCAACTTGTCTGAAACAGGACATTGTGTGTTTGACAGTCTGTCAAGTGTCATTGTGCAGAGATTGTTGTTGAAGTTGGGAATCATGTACAGGTTAAGTTGAGTTCCTGCAGTGTGTTTATGTACTGTGATAAGGCTGTCACATAAAATGTTTTGATTATTAGTTCATTTAATTTATTTTTACTTTACTTTTATTATAGGTACAAAAGGAGCAGAAGGTGAACAGCATAAGGAAATGTTGCAAGCAGGTTTCAAATCTATGCCGTCTACATGAGAACTATGTTAAGGCCAGTGTGAAATTATTTTTATAAGATTTTCCTGATGGATGGTAAAAACATCATCTTAAAAAATCTAGTTGATTAAATATTTATTTTCTTTTTGCGACTCTCTTACCAACAAAAATTCTGGTTTCACTTTATTTCGATGGTCCCTGCAACACATTCTGTGACTATAAGTAAATTCTTCCTCAAATATATTATAACCAAGTCACCGTTTCCAGCAATGGAAATTTTCTTCCTATCATATATAAACCTGCATTATGCGAATGCATCCCCCTAAATTTCCACAGCAAAGTCACATCTAACAGTTTGCTGTCTTGGCTCAAATGGTGCGCTCATTCTGACTGAAATAAATACATTACCTCCATTCATTTTGTTCGGAATGATAGTTGACACTAAGTGTTCATTTGTTCGCTGCTATCCCTACATTGTTTTTTTGTTTCTATTCTATTCCTGAATGGGCTGTCAGGCACAGGGAAATGGCTCAAGCATGTCTGATTGAAGTTGCCAGGGCAGGTTGGATCGAAAGGCCCCTACTGATTAGAAAGGGTGTGAACTCTTAGCGATCAAACTCTTTAGCTTCATCCTCTAATCACAGGCAATATAAAACAATCTAAGCACCACTTAACCTGAGCAGAAGCCCTGATATGACTTTGCAAGCCCTGTCTCCATTAATCAATCTGACTCCGTGTCTGGAGAGCAGAGATGCAAATGCATGGTAATGCCCCCTCCTCCATCCTGGATCATTCCTCTCTGTTTTCCACTCGCTTCTGATTTGTGCATGTTCTTTCTGTTGTCGTGATGGCCGGCGAGCACATCCCGGACTGGTCTTTACGGAAAAGTGCTATGTGCTGCCGAATGTGTCTTGCTGCCAGCTGAAGTGCCAGAGTGCTGGAATGAGTCTGTAATGAGGCAAATCGGAGGTGGCTAGCGGACAAGCCCCTCCCTTCTCGCTCTCTCTTTCTCCGTTCAGCCTGATCTGGCCTGGGCAGAAGGCACCCTGCTGGTCAAGGGAGGCAGGGAGCTTGTCCAAATGGCCGGCTGTCCCCGGCACCCAGGCCTCTCGCCGTGCCGATGAGTGGCCACATAAACAAAGGCACAAACGCAGCATCTCTGCGAGTTTTCCAGGTGCTTAAGCGCGCTGTTGCTCATGATGGCAGGAGATATTTAGTCCTTACGAGAGGGCAGGATGTCTCTGGTGTCGGCAGTGGGTGATTAATGAGCGGGAATGGCTGCCTCCTGCTGCTGTGGAGCACACGGTCTAGACTGAGATTGCTGAAGCAACCCCCCTCCCCACCATGGGAAAGGCTTCAGCTGAACTCACACAGTGGTGGCCTCTGGCCTGTGGAATAACTTAGACATTTAAGCTTTTTCAACAGAGCTGTAATTGATTTGTCAACATGGAATCAATGAAAGAATTGATAAAACTGTAGTTTAGGGTCCAATTCTCACTATTAACAAGTTGCTTATTATTATGCTTTTTACAAGGCTGTTTATTAGAACCTGTAAAGAACATACTAATGTCTGATTCTGCATGTCCCTCAATCATACCCAAAAACTTAAACTGAACTACTACCTTACTAACTATGCTTAAGCAGTAATTTGGAGTTTATTTAGGTAAAAGTCATAGTTAATATTTGATAGTGAGATTTTAACCCTGCACTAAAGTGTGACCAACGAATTTTCTTGCACATTAGCTTTCCAACATCAATCAGAATTTGGTTATATTCTAAATATTTCATTGGCATTGAACTGTTTGTCATAACCAGATTAAGTCAGTTTTCAGAAGTTTTTATGCTTTATTTTTTTTATCTGAATAAAACTGCGTGTATATGCGTACGTTAATCAAAATTGTATTTAAACGCCTTATTCATCATCCAAAAGTCAAACTATTGAGAAATCATTTTTTGGGTCCAAAAATACTTTTTTAGTAACATTTTGCAAACATGAAAAGAAACATGATGGTCTATGTTTGTAAAAGTCTCATGAAAGACATTTAGCATTTTATCTGATTCTTACATGAAGGAGAGTTAACGAGCTGATTAAATTATTATCCAAAATTAATAAAATGCAGCATAATAAAGGGCAAAAAAAGGGCATTTCCAGTATTTTAGAATAGCACAGCAGGAAGGTAATATGCATGTCAATCTAGTTGATTGGATTTAGATTATTTCATTTGATTACATGTAATATTCCAATAACTGTGGACCATGTAAGTGTGTTTTTTTTAAACTAATTTAATTTATTTAATTATTTGTTTATTTATTTGCCAGAGCCAGACACATCTTAGAATATGAAAATCCATTCTAGGACTATTAATTATTACATATTTAAACATGAATTATTAAATATTTATTACATTTTAAAACTTTTTATCTAAACAATTATTTAAATGATCAACGATTTTTTGTGTGTGTGTGTGTGTGTGTGTGTGTGTGTGTGTGTGTGTGTGTGTGTGTGTGTGTGTGTGTGTGTGTGTGTGTGTGTGTGTGTGTGTGTGTGTGTGTGTGTGTGTGTGTGTGTGTGTGTGTGTGTGTGTGTGTGTGTGTGTGTGTGTGTGTGTGTGTGTGTGTGTGTGTGTGTGTGTATAAATGTTTATATAAATGTTTTGTGTCCATAGCAAAAAAAAATGGCCCTAATCTTTTTTTTATTTTTTATTTTTTTTGAGTTAGTAGACTTGTTTATCAAGGAGACAACCAAGTCTGAGATGAAATATGAGATTAATAACAGAAAAGTATCTCTTGGTAAATATCTCTTTTTAGCAGAATCTTTTTGACTTTGCATCATTTCTAGTCACACTGTATCAATTTATGAAAAATAATTGAAAATGAAATACTAGCTATAAAATTAGCTTTAGCTATCCAAAAAGGAATTTGACATTTTATTACAAATGTCATTTCAATTATTAAAAAAACAAAACATAATTTGAGATTTTATGGAAATGTAATTGTTGTAGGAGTAATTATTACTTTCAGAACAAAGAGAAGTAAGGTAAAATAAAAAAATAAATAATAGTATATAACCAAAAAGATAAACTTGTGAGAGTTTGAAAAGTGTGCATTAGGAAAGTCAGCAGTTCCAAAAGATCTTTTCCACAATAAAGACTTAGATGCAGAATTTGAATTGGAAAATGTGAGTGAGTGAGTGAGTGAGTGAGTGAGTGAGTGAGTGAGTGAGTGAGTGAGTGAGTGAGTGAGTGAGTGAGTGAGTGAGTGAGTGTGTGTGTGTGTGTGTGTGTGTGTGTGTGTGTGTGTGTGTGTGTGTGTGTGTGTGTGTGTGTGTGTGTGTGTGTGTGTGTGTGTGTGTGTGTGTGTGTGTGTGTGTGTGTGTGTGTGTGTGTGTGTGTGTGTGTGTGTGTGTGTGTGTGTGTGTGTCTGTTATATTACATTGTGGGGAAAACCTGAGATCACCTACATTGTGGAGATTAGCCAGCAGTCCCCATGAGGAAAATGGATTAATAAACATACTAAATTGCTTTATTGAAAATGTAAAAATGCATAATGTTTTGTGTGATGGGTAAGTTTGGGGTTAGGGTTAATGTAGGGTGACTTGTACAGTAGCTTGTACAGTATAAAAATCATTACGCCTATGTAGAGTAGCCACAAGGATAGTGACCACAAGTGTGTGTGGGTGCATGTGTGTGTACTATCTCACTATGCTAATATCAAAACTTCCACTGTCATTCCCAAATCCTGTGACTTTTATTTTGCCTCATCACCATACTGAAAGGAGCTTGGTTCATTGTGAAATTGCTTAGACAACCTCTGCTCTCCCCTTCCATGTAGACAAAATAATGAATACATTTTTAATGGGAATTTGTCAGAATATATTAAACGGCACAGGCGGGTCATAAAATCAGGCGCTTGGCCTCTCACCACTCGTAATAGTTATCCTGTTCCTCCTCTCTGCCATGGACTCATTTGCAAGACTTGTCTAACACCGAGGCTATTTATCACCAAGCCACCAAGAGCATTATGACAGTGAAATACCAGCACTTTGATTTATTGAGTTTGGAAAAATCTGTCTGTGAGCTTGTCACAATTGTTCCTCAAATCTTCCCTCGCAAGCCACAAGCACACAAGCTTCTCTCTTGAGAAATAAAAAGTGGGTCCTTTTATATACAATGCATTATTAACAACAACATTACAATAGGCACACTGGGTAAGAGATTGTTTCTGAGGGATTTTATGTGAGATGTTTCGACAAGGAGGCCATGCTGAGAGTTACTGTCTTGCCTGACCTTTACCATCAAAGCCTATTCTTATTTCCAATTCCCTCTGAGCGCCGCCAACAACCACGCTCTGCTGGGGACTATAGGACTTACATTATATCATTTGTCCAATTTGCTATTGTTTCATCCCTGTCAGAGTAATTTGCTTTGGGTTTCTTTGTTATACCTTGGGTTTTAGGCTTCCCCTAGAGAGGCCTCCTCTGAAGTGTGTGCCCCAGATAGCGTCTGTTTATCAAGCACCCTTTGCTCTGTCACGTTCACTTCCTCAACGATGATGCGCAGATCAAATGCACGTCTCCATCTAGCTCGCCGTCTCCTGCGAACTAACCCGCTGATCTCCGAATGGCCTAGCTCGCGCACAGTGTTTGTGTTGGAAGCGCCGGGAAAATATAGGCAACACTAGATGAGAGGTCATTTTCCTCATAGCCTGACATTTCTCTCTCATTTCTAATATTAGCGCAAGGTGATCGCTGGATCATTGGTTTTTATTGCGGGCCCATCGGAAAACTAATTCATTTAATGTGTCATTACATTTTCCCTTCGGTTGGATGTTCATTCAATGTGCTACTGTACGTCTTGCATCTACATCTATGTGGGAAGTGCTCTCCGCGGACTCCTGTACGCTTCTTTTATCACCCTGCACTCTTAAAAAATAAAGCTTCCAAAAGGGACTTTTTGCAGTCACGCCATAGAAGAATCATTTCTGGTTCTCCTTTCAGGGAAAGGTTCTTCGAAGAGCCCTTTTTTCTTTATGTGAAGAGCGTTTGGAAAATCGAAAGAACCTTTTTCCGCTATAAAAAAGCGATTTCATGAAACTGTGTAGGGGAATTTACAGTTAAGACCCGAGGACCAGATATGTTGAATGAAGACCAGGAGTCAGAAGTCCAGTCAATAGAAGAAATTTTGGTGAAGTTTAGTTTGCAGTTTCATCAGCAGAAGCCAGCTTCAGGTCTCACAAGGAGTTCGTAGGCCGCCCCACATACAATAACATTGTTACAGCAATGATACTCTAACAGAGGGTGCTAACTACATCAATCATGACGTTTAAATGATTCTGATTGGCTAAGAAAGAAAGAAAGAAAGACAAAACTAGTAATTTTCCACACAAGAGCAGACAGTCTGAAGCATATCTTCGTTGATCACATGGTTGACGGGTTAGTGACCTTCCACGTGACAGAAATGCGTTTCTTGGCGTCAGATTGTCCAGAACAACAAGTTATTCCATCAATTTATGGTGCCAATTAATCACCTCACCAATACCGACCATATTAACGCACACACAGATACACAGTTTCTCCAAGGCTGAACTCGGATCAGGCTCCAACTGTTAACAGAGAGACTCTCAAAACATTCTGATAACATGTTCTATCTGTTGAGAAGTACAGACAATATTCATCCTTACTCTATGGAAAACTACAGAAAAGTAAAGAAAGGCTTTAACTAATAAAAATCCCGAACTTGATGATTATAAATCACTCTTTACAAATCACTCAAATAAGAAAAAGGAAAAGAACATATGAAAATTGACAAAGAAAGAATATAGGTACAAATAGGAAAATAAAAGAAAATATACAGTATATACAAGTGGCAATGGATTTCTGAATCATCTCTTTCAACTGAAAGGTTCCATGGATGTTAAAGGTTCTTCTTAAGGAACCTTAGATGCCAATACAGGAGCTTTTTTTAAAGAGTGTATATGATAGAATCTTTCAGCACTATATGGTGCCAGCAACTGAATATCTGGCTGGAAGTGCTTTGAGATGAAAAACAATCGCACATCCTGCCTGTGGGACTGAGACGAACTGCGGCGTTTAAATATAATGTCACTGTGTTAATGAATAAAGACACTGCGATTCCCGTTTTGAGAGAAACACCAAATTGATTTTCAATGAAAGTGCGTTATAGGGCCCGTCCTGGGAGAGGGCCGGCAGCTTAACAATTGGCGTCATATTTTGACGTGTGGCGGTCGAGAGCTCATTAATCACCTTGTGAACCCAGTCATTTTCTGCCTGGTGGGTTCACTAGTCACATGAGTAATAGACAGCAGCCACGGCACCCGGACGGGCCTCTGACAGCTCCGTCTGGCTTCCCCAAACCATACGGCAGCCTCAGCGGCAGGCACCCGGAGACGGGCGGGACGCAGGCGTCTTTGTCATTAATAATGATGAAGTGCTGAGAGCTTCTCTCCTCCTTCATCTTTAGCAGCTCGTGTCATGCTTCCTCCATTAATTGCTTGTGTTCCAAATGTATCTCGTCACATTATCTTGTTCTATCTTTTGATTGCGCAAGCTTAATCCTTATCGTAAATGACTCTGTTGCGTGCTGCCACTGGGCCGGTCGTGTCTCATATCAAATTAGGCTTAAAATTGTTTTTGCCGTGCTTTTTGCTTTTGATGCAGCCTCTTTAGCTATGAGTTTAATATCCTCACAGACCCAATTACATGCTTTCACACTGGATAATCCCAAGGAAAAGGAGGAGCAAAGCCGACGTGGCAACACCTTGGTGTTATTTTGGTGTTGATTCGGCTCGTGCTCTACATCATCATAAAGAACCTCTACATCCTGTATGATTCTGCTGGTTATATATAGCGCTATAAGTCAGGGAAATAGTACAGGAGCCAAAGCAGGAAGAAGAGTAATGGTGCACATCATTAGCATGAATGGAAGCCAGGGTAATGGAGCACTAGCTCTGTTATTGTTCTGCTTGTTCAGGCATTGCTCTTACAATAATGGGTGGAATAAACCCATGTGTGTACATTATGGAATCCATTTACAAAGCATGGAAAGCATTTCCAACCACATGAAGACACAACACTGTTTAACTATCCAATTCATCCAAGCCTTGAATGGGTATCAGGCTTGTCACACGGGTAAAAAAAGAAAGAAAAAAAGAAGCTTTAGAAATAAAAGAGTCAGACGTCAAATGTCTCTGAATTGTTTGGATCTCTACCAGCATTTCAAGTTTTCTTTATCACTGACCTACAAAATCAATCAATCAGTCAGTCAGTCAGTCAGTCAGTCTATCTGTCTGTCTATCTATCTATCTATCTATCTATCTATCTATCTATCTATCTATCTATCTATCTATCTATCTATCTATCTATCTATCTATCTATCTATCTATCTATCTATCTATCTATCTATCCATTCATCCACCCATCCATCCATCTAGCTATCCATCTATCCATCCATCCATCCATCTAGCTATCCATCTATCCATCCATCTATCCATCTGTCCATCTATTTTGTTGTTCTTTATGTCTGTCTGTCTTTCTATCTATCTATCTATCTATCTATCTATCTATCTATCTATCTATCTATCTATCTATCTATCTATCTATCCATTCATCCACCCATCCATCCATCTAGCTATCCATCTATCCATCCATCCATCCATCCATCTAGCTATCCATCCATCTATCCATCCATCTATCCATCTGTCCATCTATTTTGTTGTTCTTTATGTCTGTCTGTCTTTCTATCTATCTATCTATCTATCTATCTATCTATCTATCTATCTATCTATCTATCTATCTATCTATCTATCTATCCATCCATCCATCCAATTTATTGTATTCTGCTGTTCTATGTTGTTGTTCTATATGTCTGTCTGTCTTTCTATCCTGACCCTAACTCATTATATCTATCCATCTATCCATCCATCCAATTTATTGTATTCTGCTGTTCTATGTTGTTGTTCTATATGTCTGTCTGTCTTTCTATCCTGACCCTAACTCATTATATCTATCCATCTATCATCTATCCATCCATCCGTCCATCCATCCATCCATCCATCCAGCTGTTCTATTTTATTGTTCTTTATGTCTGTTTGTCTTTCTATCCTAACCCTAACTCATTATATCTATCTATCCATCTATCCATCCATCCATCCATCGTATTGTATTCTGCTGTTCTATTTTGTTGTTCGGGAGGAGTGTTTGAGTCTGGTGCAGAAGGCGTGGCTGGATCCGTAACAGTACCCCCCCCTTCACGGGCAGCTCCTGAGGACCGCGGCGGACGACGACGGGGCCGGCCTCGACCCCGAGGTGCCGGTCGATGGGGGTTGTTGGCGTGGAATTCGGAGAGTAATTCGGGGTCCAGGATGTCGTCGCGGGCCACCCATGACCTTTCCTCGGGGCCGAATCCTTCCCAGTCTACTAGATATTGCAGTGAGCCGGCCCGTCGTCGGGAATCGAGGATGGAAGATACCTTGTAGATGTCTTGGTCCGCCGGGTCTACTGGAGGAGGAGGTACGGCTTCGGCACCAGACTCTGTGGAGGAAGGGAGAAGAGGTTTAGTGTATGGTTTGAGCAGGGAAACATGGAAGGAAGGGGAAATACGGTATTGTGATGGTAAGTGGAGACGGTAGGTGACGTCGTTAATCTGCCTCTCGACCTTAAAGGGACCTATGAAGCGGGGACTCAGCTTGCGGCTGGGCAGCCGTAGGCGTATGTCCCTCGTAGACAACCAGACCAGCTGACCAGGGTGGTACTGTGGAGTGGGGAGACGTCGACGATCGGCTTGGTTCTTCTGCCTACGGACTGCCCTCTGCAGATGCACGTGAGCTGAGTCCCATACCCTCTCGCTCTCCTGAAACCATTGGTGGACAGCTGGAACGTCCGTGGGCTCGCCTGTCCAGGGAAACAGTGGGGGTTGAAAACCAAAGATGCATTGAAAGGGGGTGAGTTGTGTGGATTCTTGCCTTAAGGAATTTTGTGCATATTCAGCCCACGGAAGATACCGGTTCCAGCTGTCTTGCTGGCGGCCGCAGTAGGATCTCAGATATCTCCCGATCTCCTGTATCTTCCGCTCAGCCTGGCCGTTAGATTGAGGATGGTAACCGGAACTTAAGCTGACTGTGGTGCCGAGAAGATGAAAGAAGGCTCTCCAGACTCTAGATATAAACTGGGGTCCCCGGTCAGAGACAATGTCTTCAGGCAGTCCAAAGTGACGGAACACTTGGAGGAAGAGGGTTTCGGCTGTCTCCAGAGCCGTGGGTAGGCCCTTGAAGGGGAGCAATTTACAGGCTTTGGAGAACCGATCTACCACCACTAGGATGCAGGTGTTACCGTCTGAGGGTGGTAGATCGGTCATGAAGTCAATGGCCAGGTGAGACCAGGGACGTCGTGGGAGTGGTAAGGGATGCAGTTTACCTTCTGGAAGGTGACGGGGTGACTTGGAGGTGGCACAGACTGAGCATCCTCTGACATAACGGGAGATATCATGATCCATCCTGGGCCACCAGTATCGTCCTTGTAGGAGCGAGAGGGTTCGCTGGCTGCCTGGGTGTCCAGAGCCCGGAGAGGTGTGAGCTTGGTCCATGAGGGACAGTCGGAGACTGGATGGTACATAAATCCGTCCCTCAGGACCCCCCGGCGGAGCTGGTTCCTCGCGAGTTGCCTCGGCAATCCGTTGGTCGATGGTCCACTGGATGGGACTTGCGACGATGGCTGGAGGGAGTATGGTTTCTGGTGGCTGAGGGTTGCCGTCTGAGATGAACTGTCTGGACAAAGCGTCAGCTTTCTGATTCTTCTCGCCGGGCCTGTAAGTCACGGTGAAGTCAAACCTTGTGAAAAACAGGGCCCACCGGGCTTGACGAGGGTTTAGACGCTTGGCCTCCCGAAGATATTGTAGGTTCCGATGATCGGTGATGACCAGAAACGGGTGGGTGGCCCCCTCCAGCCAGTGTCTCCATTCCTCCAAAGCCAGCTTGATAGCAAGCAACTCGCGGTTCCCGATGTCATAGTTGCGCTCCGCCGGGGACAGCTTCTTTGAGAAATAGGCGCATGGATGGAGTCGTGGAGGCTCACCCTGCCGCTGAGAAAGTACAGCTCCTACCCCGGTACAGGAAGCGTCGACTTCGACGACGAACGGCAGCTGAGGGTCCGGATGGGCGAGGGTAGGAGCTGAACAAAAGGCCGCCTTGAGGGATTGGAAAGACTGGTTGGCTTCCGAGGTCCAGGATAGAGACTTGGGCCCGTTTTTGAGTAGAGTGGTGAGGGGTGCACTGATACTGCTGAAACCCTGGATGAACCGTCTATAGAAGTTAGCAAAACCGAGGAACCGTTGTAAATCTTTGATAGATGTGGGTCGTGGCCAGTCCTGCACTGCTTTTACCTTCCCCTGGTCCATTTTCACACCGCTCTGGTCGATGACATATCCCAGGAAATGGATGCTGCTGCGGTGGAACTCACATTTTTCTAACTTCAGGTAGAGATGGTTCTCGCGGAGTTTGGCCAGGACCTGCGCAACATGGTGGGGGTGTTCGTCAATGTTCTTGGAGTAAATCAGTATATCATCGAGGTAGACTATGACGAAATGGTGAAGGAATTCTCTGAAGATTTCATTCATGAAACTTTGAAATACTGCAGGAGCATTGGATAAACCGAAGGGCATGACCAGATATTCATAGTGACCGGATGGGGTGATGAAGGCAGTTTTCCACTCATCTCCTTTGCGGATGCGGATCAAGTTGTAGGCGCTGCGCAGGTCCAGTTTGGTAAAGACTCGAGCTCCCCGCAGCAGCTCCAGAGCGGCAGGGACCAGGGGCAGAGGATACCGGTGTTTTACTGTGAGGGAATTCAGGTGACGATAGTCTATACAGGGCCTCAAGCCTCCATCCTTCTTTCCCACAAAAAAGAAACTCGATGCGGCAGGGGAGGTGGATGGTCGAATATACCTCTGTTGTAATGCCTCCTTGATGTACTCCTCCATGGCCTGTTGCTCCGGGATGGACAAAGGATACACACGTCCGCGAGGAAACGTGGCCCCAGGCAGCAGGTCGATAGCACAGTCCCATGGCCGGTGTGGTGGTAGTTTAGAAGCCAGTTGTTTACTGAAGACGTCCTGGAACGCCCGATATTCCTGAGGAATGACTTGACTCGAAGGGTTGGATGGACTCTCAATGGAGGTGGAGGCCAGTGCGAGTTGTTCAGAACTCCCTGGTGACCAAGCCATCGAGGGGGATCTTTTAATGGAGAGAAGGCAGTGTTGATTGCAATAAGGACTCCATTTCAGTACTTCTCCAGTATTCCAGTTGACCGTTGGGGAGTGTACCGACATCCACGGGCGTCCCAGGACAATCTCAGAGGTGGATCCCTCCAGCACCAGAAAACGGAGTTCCTCCAGATGAAGACAGCCAATCTGCAGGGTGACAGGTGAGGAGACGTACCGTATGCACCCTCGGCCCAGCGGTTTTCCTAGGATGTTCTGGATTTGGAGAGGTGGTGTTAATAGTTCTTTACGGGCATGGAGCTTGTGAAGTAGGTTGAGTGAAATGAAATTTCCAGCGGAGCCAGTGTCCATCAGTGCCTTGGCTGAAACAGAAAAACCACGAGCAGTCACCATCACTTGGGTTAAAGACAGGTTGGGTATGGTAGGTTCTGAGTGAATCGTACTCACCGCTGGGCATGGAGGTCGGGTTGGACAGTTGACTCGGAGATGACCCGCACCTCCACAGTATAAGCAAAGGTGCATACGGATACGTCTCTCACGTTCGGTTACAGATAAACGATAGTTTTCAAGTTGCATTGGCTCTGGAGCTGGAGAACTGAACTCCCTCGGCGGAGGCGGGGAATGCGTAAGTGGGTTGTCGAAGGAACATGCGGTGAGATTCTGTGAAACCATGGTGGATTGTTGAATGAAGTGTTCTAGACCCATGCTATCATCATAGGTGGACAGATGGAGACGAATTTGGGGATCTAGACCTTGGCGATATACTGACAACAGTGCAGTCTCGTTCCATCCACTTTTGGCGGCTAAAATGCGAAACTGAAGTGAATAATCTTGAATGGATTGGTTACCTTGACGTAGTCTCAGCAGCTGATCGTGGGTCGAGATAGGGCTGGCGGCTTGACCAAAAACCTCTTTGAAATGGTTAACAAAAGTTTGTAGTGACTGTGTTATTGTACCGTTGGCTTGCCATATTGCTTGGGCCCACTGACGAGCGCGTCCAGATAACAGGGATATGATGAAGGCTATCTTGGCTCGATCCGATTCAAACTGTCGTGGTTGCATTTCAATGTAGAGACTGCACTGAAGTAAGAACCCATCGCATTCCTCCGCCTTGCCAGCAAAGGGTGCTGGCCGGGCCATGGGACTGGCAGAGGCAGATGAAGACTCGGTGCATTGGTGAAGGATCTGGTGTACAACGCGGGTGATTTCGGAGATTGCGTTGACTTCCGGGTGTGATGATTCTCCAGCCGCTGCTCCAGCCTGCTGGTAGGTCTGGTCTTCTGTCATGAATGACGGTCGGACACGGACATAAGCAAACACAAGATTTTATTAAAGCAGGCTTGGAAACAGCAAACTGAAGAAATGGTAATGAGACAGTCAATGGCAGTGACGGATGTAATCTTAGCTGGATGAAGTGGGTACTGGTAGAGTCCAAACAGGCTGGGGAATCACAGGAGGATACTGGCTTGAGAACACGGTGAGAGAAGTTCCTAAGAACAAGCATAGAGTCCAGGTTGTCAACGACGAGACCAGACGCCGACTGCATGGTGAAGGCAGGTGATATAGTGCCAGGTGACGAGGGACAGGTGCAGGTGATTAGTATTCAGGAGATCGTGAGCGTGTGGGAGGAGTGTTTGAGTCTGGTGCAGAAGGCGTGGCTGGATCCGTAACAAACCATAACCCATTCTATCTATTTATCGATCTGTGTGCCAGACTAGATTTTCTTTTCTAGTTAAATATGTTCGATCAATTCATAAATAATTATAATTTATGAATTTGTATAATCAATTCATTTCTACTTTCTTGCATTTAATTTTGAATTGTAATCTTGCATCCTGTTTGCTACCTCAATTCAAATTCAAATCAAAATCAAATTCAAATGAAGTTTAAAAACAAATCTAAATGGCATTATCATGGTTGATCACAAGATGCTGCATGATGATGCATGGACGGAGGTTGTAGCCTCAACACACATGGCTAAATGATGGACTGTTTATCGTGTCACAGCAGTGTATTCGGTGCTAGGCCCGAGTATCCACTGCCCACTGATTTCTATTTTGTCCCCATTCTGTCCACATGATCTCAGCCAACACAACTCTGTAATCAGCCTCCCTGGGCTAAATGACTAACACCCATCCCCAGGGCAGCTATAGAGAGGTACAGACAGTCCTCATGAATGACAGCCGTCTGATGCCATGTGCTGCCAAATCGGTGCCCTCCCTTTCTGCTCAATCACTTTACAGTGGGCTACAAAGAGATTTGAATGGCTTTATGATGCAAAAGGCCGAAGGTTCCCACCCTCTATTTATGTGGCTGAGAACCAAGAGCATATTGTCAGCTCAGCTGGCATCTGCAGTCAAAACTCCACACATCTTTTTTTCATGAGCACATGGACGGCTGACTGCTGCGCAGGGTCTGGAGCAATTATTGCAGTGTGCTTATTTTCTTATTGGCCTGGGCGTTCGAAAAACGTGCTGTTTCAAAGCAGCACTTTAATACCACCCGTGTTTGTGTGAGAGGACGTGTGTGTTTTTAAGGCCGCCTGTCACACTGTTACGATGCCGGTTTGGGCAGTAGCTGCTATCTGCTGGAGTCTCAGCAGAGGCATTGTCACAGACAATGTTTGCCTTGTTAATTAAATTTCTTCTCAGCAAATGAGGTCATGGGCTGCCATGGGTGTAATGTCTCTCTCATGTACAACAAAGGGAACGCAGGGAGCCCAGGATTCTTAACTGAAACAATCACGGATAAATCTCTTTATTTGTCTGCGGATCTATATTTTTTCTTGAGCATCACTGCTGAGATATTTGATGTACAGCGAGTGGTTTTTATTGCTTCAATTTTACAGACAGTTGGGATTAATGACAGGCTCTATAGCTTCCAGGAAGAGCTGGCAATAATGCAAGGGCTTTTCCCATTATTCTCAGCCGATACAGAATGAACACATTTGCTCAGATGTCAGTCAGCGATGATGACCAGATTGTAACTGTACGCTGTTTAAAATGTCTCTCACGTTGATAAATGTCATATTGCGCTTCTTGCGTGCAATCTCGCCGTAATGTTTCCGGGGTCAGCTCTGCGATAAGGATTATTTGATCTTTTTTAACCTTTATTGGCGCGACGGAGCGCTTGCAGTAATAACTTACTGCTAAATAAGCAGCTTGTATGCAGATGCACGTGAGCAACGCTAAGGCGCAAATGAACAAGTTCCCTGGCAGAGAAAGGCAATTGTTTACAGCATTTCTGTCCCGTCATCCAGAAAAAACTCTAAAGCTCTAGCCTTTTGAACCGAATTAGAAATAGTTATTTTTTCCGTCTCTGTGGAACAACTCACTTAACTTATCTTGTAAAGGCTCTCTCCACAGTGTCAAGTGAAAGTGCTTGTCCAATTAAAAATAATGGGAATGTATTTTTCTCCATTTCTTTATCTCTTACTTCTCTGCTTTTGTTAAGGAACATTTCAAGTTAAAATGAAATCAAAGGTTTGCATAGAACTCCTGTTCAGTGCCCATACTTCCACAAATCCCTCTTCCTGTCTCGCACAGATATGATAATGTAACTTTGAGAATACCGCTGCCCTGCACATATGTTTAATTACTTCAAAATTAAGTGAGACTGATAGTATTACAGTGCCATCTCAATAGAATCCGAAATTGAGCAAATTAAACTTGCTCTTGCAGTTATCATAATAAAAACAGACAACACAAACAAGTGCAGCTTTCGCACAACCGCCGAACTGTTATTGGTGTGATAAATAACCTTGAAACTGTGTAATGTGGTCGACTTGCCTTCAAGTGAACCGTTTTGGAGTTTGAATTGTTTTATATGCTGTAGTAGACAAACAAAGAATATCTTGAATTAGTTATCTGTTGTTGTTTATTTCCATACTATCATGACTGAACTTCAATGCAGTATTATTACATTGTGAGTCTTAAAACACTATAGGTCAGTGGCACATGTACACAAGCGTCGTCATTTGAATTTGACGGTCTGGAAAGGAAATGTGCTTTATTGCAAAAGAATACGTGAACACTGAGCCTAATGTTCAGATCGAGCTTATTGTTGTTTTTAATGTTTTATTCATCCCCAAAGAAATTAACTCATGCGCTTGAAGCAACGGTACTGACATGCCCAGAGCCCTGTTGTGATCTGTGTGTGTGTGTAAGTGTGTGTGCGTTTGTAAGTGTGTGTGTGTGTGTGTGTGCGCACTAGCATGCTCCGTTTGTTCTGTCCTCTGTTAGGTCCTTAGCCCAAGACTGGAGACAACACAAAGCAGATTAAAGCGGCCAATAGGAAATCTCTAATAAATTTGCATTAACACATTGTGTAAAGCTGCTGCTGATTGCCTCCCCGAGACCCCGGGGTTCGGCATGCCATCCCCGACTCCTGTATGCCGGCCAGATGGTCACTTCAGAATGAGATTGACACACCGTTTCAAACTGATTTCATGCAAGCCCTCTGGAGGGAGAGACAGACCACCGGCTCCACTGGGAATCAAGATTACAAAATAGCCAATTAAAAAGGAAAGTGTTGAAATCTTGGCCTGATAAGGTGGAGATTAAATCGGTTATAGTTTATTAGGGGAAATTAGATATTAGAATCCGCACCTCTCCAAACAGATTTCCATTACCAGCTCCTCTGCTTTTTATCTTGCTCTCTGTATCTGATGCAGTGCAGGGTGCTGTAATTACAGAACTTAAGAGCAGCATAAAGGGGCATCATTCAAAAAGCCTTGAAACAGTCTAAAGAAAATGTTCTAATAATGTCTGCATCTCGATTCAGCATTTTCAGGGTCATTTTGGCTTTTTCCATTGAAAGCCCTCTGTTGTCAGAGCTAGTGCTAGGTTGGAGATGAGTCGGGGTGTGACCGGTAAGGGGCGAGTCATCTGCTCAGTGGGTGTGAGAGGTAATTACTGCAGGAGAATGGTGAAGCAGATGTGAGGGTCTCGCTTAGAGGAGGGAGCCGGGAGCCCGGAGCCAGGAGCCTCCTCCAGTCTGTTACTGTTGGTTCTGTCGCAGAGCCCCTTGCCGTGCTCCGGAGGCATCTGTGCAGCACCTGTGGGCCCACTTCCTCCCTGCCTCCTTGCTCAATGTCAGTGCTCGATGTGCCACAGAAAGTGCCGCCCCAGGTCAGCCAGGATCATGAGAAAACACTCCTGTAGACCTTCTCACCTTCCCCATCTCAACTGCCTCCCTCACTTTAAAGGCTTCCTCAGCTGGTGTGCGATCCGTGAATGTCCCGTGACCTGGGTCCAACCTGACCGCAACCCCGACCCCATGTCAATCTCACACGCAACCTGAACTCCGAAGGAGGTGCTCGGCCTGGCAGTGAAAACAACATGATTTCCTTCAAAATAAATAACTAATCAGGGCTTTTGATGGATCTCGATGAATATTAACTACAAAGGGAATCCAGAAAATGTAATGGCTGACATTATTTCTTACAGGCCGTTAAACAGTATTTTGCATAACTGTATTACAGTTATACTATTACAGTTGTTCAGTGTAATAATATAATATAATATAATATAATATAATATAATATAATATAATATAATATAATATAATATAATATAATATAATATAATATAATAATAATAATAATAATATATAATACAATATTTTATTATATTATATTATATTATAGTTATACATAGCTTATTAGTGAAAAGCTTCTTTTTTTGGTTAAATATTCCTGTAATTATGGTATTATGAAATAAAATAGGCTTACTTTTAACCTGTAAAACTTCCACTCCATTGTCAAAAGATGTCTTTTTAGTCACTTTTTATCTTTGATTTTATGCAGTTAATTATATTATATTATATTATATTATATTATATTATATTATATTATATTATATTATATTATATTATATTATATTATATTATATTATATTATATTATATAGCTCAAATATGATTGAAAGTGCATTGCAACTAACGGTTGTAGGCTCAATAACTGATTATATTTCTTATATTTCTCAATAACTAAATATATTTTTTAGGGAGTTTTAGGGATTGAGCTGAAGAGTACAGCCTGTGCATGAGAATGGCCCATAAAATCCTAACACTATATATTCTGTATGTTACTTCATTTGAAATGCAATAATTGTGCACTTGGCAAAGAAGTGCACTTTTGCTAATTGTCTTAACTTTGCACATGCATACCTCGAAAAAATTAGTTCATTTTATAATTCTAACTTTTGATTTTCTTTAAATCAGTTCAGATTTAGTCACAAAATGCTTCTGAATAGAGTTTATAACTTTTTAATAGTAAGAAATATATATATATTTGTGTACTCATTTAGGGTTGGGCTTTACAGTGCATTGCTGGTGTGTTTGAGTTTGGACAGACATTGGTTACTCCAGACCATGTCCTGGCAACTCTTTACACAAATGTTTTATTAACCCCAATTAATAACCTCCTCCTTCACCCAGACTGTGTTTGCTGGTCTTGGATGCCTTGGTCCTCTCTGGGTCTTCGTCTGTTATGGGCTGCTTAATGAAATCTGTCTCTCCACCCAAGCCCCCATCCCCCAGAATTTCTCAACATATGTGATACTGTAGCCATTCACAGCATTGGCACCTCCTAATGTGTTGCTTACAGAAATAGTGGCATTAGGCTCAACAATCTGGTAACAAACCCCATTCAATGCAAAGATAATAGCGTTCCACACACAAAGGAAAAGGACTGCAGGACTCTCATTTGATTTTATTAGAAGGAAAAATGAGAGTCTTGATCTCCGAAGACGTCCAGTAATGCCTTTGGCAAATTGACAAGCATAATACGGTTTGATTTGTTTCTGATACAGACAGCTGACCAGACTGAATCTATCTCTCAGATACATGATTCTGAAAGACAGAACATGGATCCAATGCAGTGAAAGATTATGATGAAATGGATAAATAAAATGGCTAGTGTATGTAATATACCAGTATAACGGTATAAACGTTGGATTGCTAAACAAAATCTTGTTTGTTTCCTTCCCTGAAGCACTTGTGGCATTGTCGTATTCTTGTTCAACGAATTTCTTCTTTTAATGCATTCAAACTGATGCTAACACTAAGTAGTGTAGAAATGCATGGCTGAAGTGCTGGTTGTCAAACAAAATAATAACAGGAAATATAGCTATATGACGCCAACCCAAACAGGCAACGACATTTTTTTTAATTGCACCTTTTCAATAAACTATCATTCGTTTCTTTCGGTTGAAATAATATATCCGAGAAATCTTTTTATTATTTTACAGGTGATGCGAAAACATTCATGCATGCAGAATGATCTAGAATCATTGATATTGTGTTGCTCAAAGCCTTGATATTTGCACAGGACTTCTTTCCTCGCCCACATAACATAATTGTGGTTCTAGTACTGTTTCAACACTATGCATTTTGTACAAAGAATTTCTGTTATTTCCATGGTTACATGTAATTTATAGTTCTCCGAGGAGATGATTATCTAAAATAGCTCGTGAACATAGCTGCTTTGCTAACTGTCCTTGCTTATATAAGAAAAGGGACCCTGCTGCATAATTCATACATTTGTGGTTGTCATTAAACCCAGCCGCCATATGTGTGTATGCTGCGTATATCAAAGCGCAACTATTAAGAAAAAATCAATAAACATTTTTTGACTTGTCTGAGCAGTGCAACACTTTAAAGAATTCATGAGCTTCTCTCCAGATGGCCAGAGCGGTATTTCAGACTAATAATCCATAGCATGCACATTTGGCTTTTTGATGAAGACTCACGCGCTTCCCCATACAATTACAGGTCACATTTACTAGCAGTCGCCCAGCGCGCAAATTTGTTTTGCAATGGGTGTTTCGCTCCGAGTGGCTGTCAGGCTTTCTGTAGCCATCCGTGGCTGACAATCATACTTTATTGGGAATGGAAAAGTGACGGCTAATTGATTTTACAGTGATACCGATGGAGAGACAATGAATGTGCCATCAATTCAATCCGCTATTTAATGGTTCCAATTTAGCCTCTGTAAACGCTCACTAAACTAATTTCTCTGGGTGCAGCAATCTGAAAAGCTATCATATCTCTAATCTCCTTCTATATATTCATCAGGAAAAGGGAATTTAGCCAATTCCAAGGTCTGGAGATGATCTGTTAGCGCAGTGTAAATGTTTAGAACACCGCAATCGAGTTCATTTATTGGGATATGAAAAGTTTTATTGGCAGGGTCAGTGGAGTGGAACTGTTGGATAATAGGCAGTTACCCACAAGTCTTTGGGAGCTATGAAGCATAGAGATGTAGGGAATAAAATGCCGGGACATACCTTAATCGGAAGCTAAACTGAAATTCTGAAACAGCACGGCTGTTAGATTCCCACTGATAAAAGGTGCAGGGGCACGGGCGATTGCTATTCACCCATCTATTTATTTTCCTCTGTGTAAGCTCTTCAATTTTGGCCACAACTAGGGTTCAGTGAGCCGCATATGCCAATGCGACAGGAGATGGAGATGGCGATGCGATGGGCTCTACCTTTCCATCAGGACATTCCAGCAAGCCAATCATCATCGGATATGACTTTGACTTCCAAACCGTAGAGCAACCAGATGATAATATGGCTATTCTCTCCAATATAAATTCACAATAGCCTTTTAAGGACCCGATCGCTCCATTCATACCTCGGCGCAGTGCTGACCAATATAACCCCACCCCATCCTCTTCCATCCAACACACTCGCGCTCATATCCTCTCCGTCAGCTTAAAACCTTTCTTTTCTCAGTAGAGGGTTAAAGATGAATTACTTGCTGGGATGAAAACTATCCTTAGTTGAAGATAAAGGGCTTTTGAGGGCTTTTTTTCACTCATTGAGGAGAATGTTATCTGGGTGATGTCACATTTGTACCTGTGAACAGCGGAGAGCTGCTTAGCACTTCTTATTTGGTCTTCACAACAGCTCTCTCTCCCCTAGAAAAGCGGAAATGTCACAATTAAAAGCAAATTGCCTGCAAATGACTATTAATTCAGATGAAAGAACATCAGATCAAACGAAGCAATTATGGTCGATTTCTCATCCAATAGAGGCTTTTAGCAAGTGTGATAGTTTTGTTTTGTTGTCTTCTTTTGATGATGCTATATTGAAAGTGTCCCCAGTGCAGTTCAGATGGCAGTCTTCAGTAACTATAGAGAGCATCTCCTCTGAGAGCCCCTGAAGAGAGTCACTGAGGGGCCAGGCACAGTCTATTCCCACCCTGCTGCTGTTTGTTTTCCTCTCTTTTGACTGTGTGGGTGAACAGAGACTCACTAATTCAGGCTATTTGTGTTTATAATGCGCTTCAATTCAAACCCGATGGATTACACGCACAGTATTGGCTGTTGTGAAAAGCTGAATCAGGCTTGATGGTATCAGCCTTTTAAAAAGTGAGTGGCGATGGGTCCGTTCAACCACCATCCAGACTTGTTTTTCCCCACCGCTGTGAGTGTGGCCGTTTAATTGCATGTTTGATGGTAGGAAGCTTCTGGTGGAGATTAGAGCCCTGTATTTCTTCACTCTTGCATTTGGGGACTCAGTCCTACATTAATGCCCCTCTCAGGAGAGGAGGTTGTAAATATACTTGATAAACTTGTATCGTTACCATAGAAACTATTCTCAGCAGACTTTTAACCTTATTGCATCCCCCAACGTGGCTTCCCATATCTAGGCAAGGTTAATAAAAAAAAATCCAAAAACATTAAATATCCTTAGTATTGCATGGTATTTTATTTTGGTAAAACTGTGAATTAATGTGCTGTTTTGGTAAATGTCCTGAATATGATTCAAAATGCTCCTTGTTCAGTGTATTCAAATCATCAACATAATGCACAAAAACGTCTTGTGGGATGCGTTGGTAATTTGAAAAAAGGTGAAAAATCATTTCTTTATTTATAAATTGAAATTGGAAGTTAATAGGCTCCACGTTTTTGAGGGACATGATTAAAATATCCATTATAAGATCAGCTCTTGAGTTTCTGCATTGTGGATTACTTTAATCTCGACAGCCCGATAAATTATAGAGCTCTGCTCTCAATCTAATGAGGTAATTGCCTAAAAGATTCATTGTTCCTTTCATTTCCAGAGCCATCCTAGCAACAGAACTCTCAAGGCTATCATTTCGTCCTATCAATTTATTTTTTCCCCCTTTTCCCTCTCCCATGGCATACGTTTGCATAAAAACATACGATTTGACCTCAAACGTATTTTCCCAATCCTCTTGCATGGCCACTTTCCCTGGTTTGCACAGGTTTGCGTGTGCTAATATGCTTTGGCGTTTGGCTCTGTTGATTAGGGTGATTGCAATAGGTTACTTTTTTTTTTCCTTTTTTTTGTACTGCAATGGCATTGTGCATAGTTTGTGCAACAGAAGCAGAAAGAGCATAATCCCTTGCAAACAAGCATCTTTGGCTGGAAGCTGACGGGTGACATGGTAAAGTGAGGGCCGCAGTTAAACAGAGACTATGAGTGACTGAGAGAGCTCAGCTTAGATAAGGGCGATCATGCTGAAAATGACTCCCAGGTAAGACCTCTATCTCTGGATACCCAGCTAGAACAAGCCTTATCTAGTGTGGTCCCGATCGCGATCTTAAAGAGAAAACTGCATGACTTCCCTCTGTAGAGCAATAAGACTGTGGAGGTGGTTGACAGTTGTTGTATTTGCTGGCTTGGTTTACGCCCTACTAAACTTTCGAGTACATCTTCGTCTAATCGACACGCAAGCAAGATGAAAAGTCTAAAAAAAAACTTTCTATTAAATCCAAATTGGATCTATAAATCCAATTTTGCTTTGATGGTAATAATAATAATGTCCTAATCTAATCACACGCCTCACAAAAAAAGAAATAATCTGTTTTTTAAATGAAAAATCTTATTTGGGCATGTTGATCTTTTATCGAATTGATTACGAACCCACGTGAGTCTTAAACCCAATTATGTAAAAAAAAGAATATAAGACAATAATCAAAATAAGTTGTGAATTCCCAGCTCCATTCCAGGTTTGGCTAGTTTTTCAATTCCTCCGTACCCAAAGGCGCCAGGCTCAAAGATCTAATTGTGGTGCTCTTAAGTGCACAAACCTCAAGTTGTATTTCAGAGGCAAATGAGAGATAAGAATGCGTCTGTGGATCAGGAGTAGTGCCTTTCAAAATCCCATCACCCCGGTCCCTACGCAGAAGACTTGGGATTAAAAGAACCAGATTAAAAAGCTCAATTTAATTAGGATGAATGAATAGATCCTTCACATGAAAGAGTAATAACTGCAGTCTCACTAACGAAAGATAGCTCAGGCCCCGCTGAGTTCTCCACACTACAGGTAAAATTGAAGATGAAATCAGAGCCAACGAGACAAAAAAGACTCCCAGGCCGTAATGCTCGTATCATCTCTTTCCTCTTCGTGTTTTCTCACCATCTTCTAAATGCAGATCAATTACAAGCCAGAGAAGCCTGGGTGTCACATGTGATTCACAATGTCAATTTCATGCTTTCGAAAACTGTTTGGCAAGTGCTCCCTCACTTTACATCTGGTAACCAATCAGAAGGGCAGCATGTCAGAGAAAGAGACAATTTAATGGTGTGACAGTTAACCAGAGAGTGCAATGTAGTGAGATTGTGCCAGGAAGCCTCTGTCTGTCATGGACTGATATTTATTTATTTACCGAACAGCACTGCACAAATAAAATGTCACATCTCATTTACACTCTTGCCCTTTGGAGATGCACAGAATCTCTTTAAATCAGAAGTGTGGAGTTGCTCTGTCTGATTAAAGCTCACTGAAAGGGGCCTTGATGACACACGGCACAGTTTAGCACGAGGACAATTGAAAATAAGAGCGTTAACACACTTGCACTGCCACTAAGAAAATGAGTTTAAGTAAGCAATCCACGCCACACTGTTTGATCCCTGGCTGTGGGGTGACTTTTTTGTTAAAGCATATTTCTTATGAAGCCATTTTAGAGGATTAAAATTGATAAATTAGTGTTGTCACAATATCAAGGGCTTCTTCCACTCGGAATCAGCATTCGAGCAGCCATGTAAGCTGATGGGAAGGTCTTAACTGGATCTTAGTGCTCATTTTGTTAGGCCACGGAGTCAGCCTTCTGTTTGTGTCCAAGTCCCGCTACCGCTTTCTCAGACAAAGGGGGCTCGCTCCACCCTGCCCGAAGAGGTCCGACAGAAGCCCGTCTGAAGAAAGACAAGATGTCTCCTCTGTCCCGGGGGGAGGTTAGCTTTTGGAAATAAACACGCTGCAGTGCCAGGGCTATTTCGTTTGCTGAAAAGAGGCAGTCCGCTAATCTATGAATGGGAAAGCCAGGGCACCCCTGTGACAAATGTTATCTCTGCGTGGCATAGAGGGTTGAAACCTATTCAGCCCCCCACTCTCGAGCCATTGCTAAGATTATGTCACCCTAATCCCTAATGCAGCCGTTTTTTGTGGCCTAGATGGGCAGGTGATTCTAAGCAGTGCTGAGGTAATTGTTCTGTTTTCTTCCTACGCCAATGGAGGTGTTGTCGTATCGTGCTCATATACTCTTGGAAGCTCCTGAATAGACTTACCGGAAGAGATGATACACAGACGCCGCAAAGAAATGCACAAAGAATACGCTGATCGCCACGTCAGGAAGGGCGGATGCCCACATAAGTTGTGGGAGACAAAGCGTTGCCCTCAGATTTTCGTCTCTCTCAGTGTTTGTTACAGTGTTTCAGAACAAATAAAAGCAGTAACTGAATGAGAGCAAGGTGGGAGAAGAGAGGTCAGAGCACTCATTATTTCTCTCAGCCCAGTGGAAGCTGAACTTTCTGTGAGTGGGCTGTTTAATTGATTCTTATGGAACTGTGGTATTGATTACTTAAGAGCCTCTGGTCTTAATGCCTAGCTCACCATCTCGCTCACACCTTCATAAGGCAGAGTCCTCACGCTGCAGGCTTTTATTGTGCTGGTAGAACTGTAGCTGGCGTAATAAGGCAGGATGAGCTGCATGCATCTCTGGTGACCCATTGGTTGTGGGTGATTGTGCCACCTTGATTTTATTTAATTGAGTTTGCATTGGCTTTAATTTAAATGTTGATGTAGCCTCAGATGAGGTCATTTACAGGGCTGCGATTCAATGCGCCGTAATTGAAGTTCTTTCTTTTCTGCGAATGTTTGGGGAATTCATCGGCGGATGCTCAAGGACATGCAGGCAAGATGTCCAGAAATTAGACGGGATTAATTGAAAATCTTAATTACTTTCTGAGGGCATAAACATCTCAATATCAATTAAAACGTATTTCCACCGCACTTGGAGGATATGAGGAGCAGCAGTAATTAGATATCGAGACTGTCAAGACAACTCGACGGGTTTGTGCGTAAGCCCTCTGATTGAGCGGCGAGAATTAATGGGGAATAAATTATGAATGCACCAAACCTGTTTCCTACCTGCAATGCACGAGCGCTGAGAGTGGCCTTCTCGAAGTTGAGCAAAGTTGAAACTCAGGAAAAAATATGGCAAAGCACATTCTGGTTATTATTGAAGTGTCTTAAATTATAGAGTGCATATTAAGCAGAGTTATATGACTTGGGCCAACAGGGAAATAATATCCTCCAGCTTCTGCGGAGCGGTGCGCTTGAGTGGGCAGATAAAAGCTGGTGTAAAAATGGGTAGTGGATGAAGAAATGTTTTGGAGGTGTAAAGTGATTGTTATTCAGAGGACATTGCTCTGTCACCGCCGGCAGTGCAGCCTTGAGCCCTGCCCGTCATCCCCTCGAATTTCACACACATCTGTTTCGCCGATATATATATTTCCTTCGTTTTTTTTTCCATTTAGTTTGTTTCTCCATTTTAATTTCCTGCCTATCTGCTGGGACTTGAGCCAAGACCTTGTGTTTCAGAGTCTATCTTTACCTTACATCTCGCCTGGCAACGTCGGCCCGTTCCCTCAGCGGAAGAAAAAGGGTCTCGGCAGTCATGAACCATTTAGCCAGAGGAAACCGAAGGGCTGCTCCTTTAAACTGGGATTTTTGGACCAATCTGTGCAGTGTATTCGAATTGCAGAGTAACAAATGGACAGTGGAAGGGGTTTGTAATGGTGATTAGAGTCTGAAATTGGTTCAGATTTACAGTGTCAGTCAGAGATGGAGGGGAAGGAATAAGCAGTCTAAGCGGTCTAATGGATCCATCAGCTCGCTTCGGCTGCTCAGTGGGCCGAGTGAGGTCACCAGCCATCCGCGGGCGGCACAAAAGCACTTCAATTTTGTTAGGAAATGTATCAATTTAACTGACTCGAGCGGCACACTGGAAACCTAATGAATCTGGACTCAATTTTCCACCACACTGCCTCTGTGAACTGGAGGAAACAATGCCGCTGGTGAAGGGCTGAGGGAAGTCCGCCGTGATTGGCTGGCGGCGACCGTGCTGCCGCCGTGCCGGCCAGTTGGGAAGACGGGGACCGGCCTTCGTTTATCTAGCGATAGCCGCGACCCGGACCGCTGTCACTCATCTAACAATGATGTCATTAAAGGTAAATTGGCCTCTATTTCAGCGGGATGATAATGCTAATTGAGTGGCAAAACATAATACCGAGAGCTGTTGTCTGCCGTTAAGGGGAGGAGGGGGACAGATTAAATGGCCATACAATGGTGGGTGTCAGGCACGGCAGATGTTGCTTTGTGCTGAGGACTGCATTGACATATCTCTTGCTTGTCAGGCCTGGGCTTTAGGAGAGTCTTACAGGACTGGGGACCAGATGGTCTCACACAGAGTCTGACTAAAGCGGTTAAACAGAGGCTGGTTATTAAAAAAAGACAACTCCACCACAAGAAATGTGTTGCTTGGTAAATAAGAGAGCCGGACTGCCTTATCGATCTGACTGCCACGCGCCGGGCTGACTGCAGGCTAATGAAAGGCCTCTGGACAGCGGCGTCATGTTTATTTAGGGGCAGGCCTCAGATCAGCCTGCGCACCCCCCTCGGCAGAGCGCGAGAAGGAAACTCTTAACGCACACGCAGTGTGGCGCATGTTATTATTGGATTGATTTATTCAGATTCTCTGTGTGTTTTATTCAAGATATAGAAGTACAATCATTATAGTAATTATTCCTTTCCACTTTCCATCTTAATTGATACTGTCAACATGATTACCCATTATACTTTTATTACCACAGTATTTAGATAACAGTGTAACAGTTTTATACTAATTTGTTAGTAGACATCACGCTGAGTTGTGATTTCTGCAAACATAATGCTTCATAATTACTGTACAGCTGAACCTGCAATCTGGGTACTAAGTGGGAGCAAAACGCCGTCGGTGTTGAAACACATCTGCTCTTAGTGGGTTTTTTTTTTGTGTGTGTTTGTTTGTTTAGAAGAATTCTATGAGGATTCTACACCTGGATTTCATTGAGTATATCACTTAGCTGCTGTGTTTATCACACTGTAAATCCAGCAGGCACATTTTAATGTTCACTCTGTGGATTAGAATTGAAAAGTGGCCCTTCCACTTGACCTCCCTATTATTACGAACACTGATCTCATTTGGCAAGGCAGACACCAGCAGACTACGATGTGTTTCACGTGCCTTCAAAGCAAATTCTGCTAAATGCCTGCTGATGAGGAAAACAAAACACTATTTATGAAATAATACAGTCAAAATCGTGGATCTAAGTCAGATTTAGTTTTCCATATTTGAAGAAATATTAAAACTAGCGCTGTCAAATCGATTAATATAATATAATATACACACAGATATGTTGTATAAATACAAATTGTTATGCTAAATCCAATTAATCGTGATAAATCAATTTGACAGTAGTAAACATTATTCTGAAGAATGTTTCTGATTTTATTTTACAATTTATACACAAAAGTTAATTGTTAGTTGATTGTTAAAATATGTCTTTTGGACACATCTTTTATTACTACACAAGCTAAAATGTCCAATATAGCTGGAAATTATGGAACAGGGAACCTAAGCTGTAGAAGGTGTGAAGCTTCATTTGTAAAATAATGCAAATTAATCAATTTAGAATTTAGATTGTACCTAAAGCATATCCTCATTTGTTTTAATAGTTTTAGATGGGCACTCAATATTTTTGGTTTATGTCTGTGGAACCAATAGTTGTTGGTTACCTAAGATGTTGTAGAAATGCTTCACAATAAGACATATTCACAATAAGACATATTAGATTTATTCTGCAAGCGAAAAGTATTTGATAATACAGATTCAATAAGTAGCTTGGCTCATCATGTGAGTTCAACATGTGTGCCACCAAGTTAAATAAAGCCACTCTTATGACATAAGAGAGTTTTGTCAAATGTGAGTGTACTTTTTTTAGCCTGTCTCGTATAGTAACACAATAATTATACATCATTTGAAATTAGATCGGCCCATTTCATTTCAAATAAAGTTTCAAAGATCAACGAGAAAGTAATTAGCAGGTTATTGTTATCCTTTATTTTTTCCATCTTTATCCACACTTCAAGTTTTTATTTTAATCAAAATCAACAGCAAAAAAAAAAAAAAATTTCTTTGTGTGAGTATATATATATATATATATATATTCATGATTAAAACATCTGAATTGTCAGTCAAATATCAGGATGTATGTGTTTGTGTCTGTGTGTTTGCGTAGGTCCACTGTATGTGGCCCTACAGTGAGCCACATGTTTCTTCTTTCAGTGTGAGGTTTAATGTGAAAAAAGCAGTTCAAGCACTGCCTAAATTGTTCTCATCCCACTTCACTTACCACCTGGATCACACTCCTGAATTACTCAATCAGAGTTAGTTTAGGAGCAGGACAAAGCGCTAAGAGAGGCTGATGATGTGACCAGAGCTCAGATTGATGTGTGATTCCCTGACATTTCAACCATGCTTGCTCTGCTCTCCTTCAATCAGTCTGTGCTCTTCGCTTTGTCATTTCAGCTGGAACAAACACAAATAAGCAGGCAGATTTGCGCCCGAGCCCTCAGGACAGGAAAAGTTTTGAAATGCTATTTGACAGGTTCACGTCGACTGTTTTATTTTGTCTCTTCTCTCTGTCCCCTAGGTGTTTGACTGTGAGACATTTAATCGTGGGACTAGCGCTTTCATATCAGTAACAAAAATCAAATAATGCAAGATGATTTACTCCCCCTAGCAACCGAGGAGCACACTCATAGCAACCAGCCGAGCCTCGGGCCTCAGTGTAATCAGCTTGAAAATATTTCAATTATTGTGTTGATTTTAGTGGATTTGAGAGGCGGTCGGTGAGCGGCTCAGTACATTCAGCCCATGACCTGCAGAGGAAGGCATTGATTTAAACAGGTGTCAGAGAGGGAAAGTAGAGGCAATTTAAATGGGAATGGGATAGCAAAGTCATTGAGCACTGTTCAGCGCATGTGTGACATCCGCCTGCTGCCGCCGAATCAATGCAGCTCAACTGAGCGCAGAAGGAAAAAAAAATCTCACCTTGAGGAATCATCCGTCTGCCGTGGCCCAGTGGAGCAAGAGGATGGAGGTTTTGCCATGATTCTCCCCAGCCTGCCTAAAACCTGATCAGGGTCTTTAGCAGTGCCACTGAGTCCACAGGTGACTCTGTGGATTGAAAAGCTTAGGTAGTAGTGCCTGAAACCTGGGCCCAAACTAAATAACACACATAAAAATGTTGGCTTGAGCCCTGAAAATTAACTAGGAACAATGGCTACGCAGCCATCGTGTCTTGAAACTTTGCGTTCAAACTTGACTATAATTGGAACTATGAATTGTGCCGAGTTTTTCTTTGTTTCCCCAAACCACCACGGCAAGACAACAACTGCTTCACTAAGATAAATGAAGGCTGCGTAATTCAAAACATAAGATGCGGCGGTAGTGCATAATTGTACTTTTCACACTATTTTACAGGCTAAAGTGAAGTGGAAGCAATATGGTGTATTATAATCTTTTAGCTTAAAATGTCATTTCTCTTTAAAGGATTCATTAGGACTAAATTTAGCAGTTGTGCCCGCCATTATCTTAACCGCTGGAAATATTAACATTGGCCTTTTATTGAATTTGCAGGGTTATATTTAGCATGCAAATTGATTCCTTTCACTTTTCCACAAATACAGATCATTTCAGCACGGCTAATTTCGAGACTATGAGAAGAGACGTAAGAGTAATTAAAAGAGCAGACTTCTCCTTCTACAACTCGGTGTCCTAAACTCAATCTCCCTCCATACCAGTCCTGTTTTATCTCCTGTGGTGATTGTATCATCATCCCGGGCTTATCTTCCATTACCAGTAATGCTCACTGGTATTTATAGCATTAGCATGCTGGATTTTTACATTTGTCTAGCTGTAGATTTCTTCCATGAATAGGCCTGCTTTTTGTTTCTATCCTTCTGTATTGCCTTTGCTCAGGGCGAAGTCCATAACGTGGGGTGTATGTGTTCCTCACCAGAAGACAGTGCCTTTAAAAGAATAATAAAAAATGTGGCTACTCAATCAAGGAAATGTGCAACAAATGTATTTCCAGGGATCAGATCATCTGTGCTCTGTTCGAAGGGGGAAATGCCTCATGGACCTGGCAGCACAGCTATTACATCAAAACGTCCCAGATATGTTGACAGAAAATAATGTAAATGTGTCTCTGTGCTTTGTGATCACGCAAACAGAGGATTTGTGTAATCATTTGCTGATATCCAATGCCCACGGTCAGTCTGTGAGCTGTGGGTATGTGTAGGTGTTGATTGTGTTATGTGTTATGAGTGGGTGAGTTCAGTTGACTGTCAGACACACACTTTCCCCAGAGGTAATGGATTTGAATATTTTATAAATGCAATTTATTTTTCTTTTTTTGGTTGCCAAATATAACTCATAGTTTTATTAGCATTATTATATATTAACATTAAATCAAAAATGAACCTATATTTATTTTCTTAATGCATGTTATTACTTTTGCTATTGTGAACAATTCATCAGTTGATGTTATTCCACAGACACATTTTTGTTTAAATTGTATTTACTATAATAACTTATTTACGACAACAGAATAACTTGCTTTTCCTCTTAAACAACTTTCCTTTTCCACTGAAATAATTTAGTCCGGTTGCTACTGGATAACATTTAGGCTCTGTTTTAGAAAACTCACATTAAGTCTGAGACTTTATTTGAAAAGTGTATTTTGCTTTAATGTTTCCAAAAGTTTTTTGGGTTTTTTTTGCAGTCTTTCAGTGAACAGTTTTATTTTTTTTAATAGTGTGAAGAACTTTTTTTTTTTTATTCACTCCAAAGAACTTTTTTGTGGAATGGAACGCTTTCACATGGTAAAATAACCTTTATTTTTAAATATGAAATAGTTGTGAACAGCAGCCCACGTTGACTTTTTAGCCATATAATAGATTGCGTTGTTAAGCCACAACCAATTCAGAGTTTTCTGTGCCTGTTTATTTTGTAAAACAGAAACTAAATCTAAAATCTACATGGTATTTGGGCATACTTCCTAGATCATCTCCAGACATTAGGTGTAGTAAACATCTGTGTATCTTTGCTCACACCATTTGTGGCACTTGCCATCAGTGGCATAGTTATTTAAAACTTGTGAAAGATATTTGAGATAGTCTGCGTTAATGCCCTCATTTGAAGCCCAAAAAAGCTCCATGGGAGGATTTTTGAATATGAGTGGTGCTAATGCGTGTGATCACACATTAATCGTCTGACAGCATCTCACTCTCCACAGCCAGTCTATTAGGATTTTACACAGAGGTAGGGCCTAAGTGTCAGGTGTCATAATTTAATTGTGTTGTTTTCTAATGTCTCCCCTTCACTTTTGGGATGGGATTGCAGGCTAATCTATGTAGTGTTATGTCACTACCCTCTTTCCTGTCTTTTATTTTATTTTAAACTGGGGAAGCAAGTAATTCACCCTTTGCATTCAAGTCTTCAAATGAGCCCAGCAGGAAATCTGGATCATTATCTCAAAGCAATTGCATTGTAATGGGATAAATTAAATGTTAATCTCGTATCGTGCAAAAGGAGGAAGAAGTCATCAGTTTGTTTAGTTGTTTTTCTCCGCACAAGACAGTATAATGGGAATTTAAGTACATGGACAATGGATAGACAATGTTGTCCAGGACCTGTATGCTATTCTCAATTTAATAGCTGGATAAAATTAATAACAGCCCAACCGCAAATAATGAATTCTCTGAAACAACTGTTTTTTAAAAATGATATCTGCTCCTCAAATTTTGTCATTTATAAATAAAGTTGATTACTTCATTCTAAGACAATTCTCTTTGTTCTTGATCACTGGCAACAGATATTAACACATGCCATACACAAGAGCCGCTCCAATTTGGCAAATGCAGGGAATTAGTCTGGTGAATGACAGAACGAGAGAAAAAAAATCCTTCCTAATAGCCTAAATATTTGGAAATTCCTTCCATGTGTTTATCCGTGCACACTTCTCACTCATGCTCATGTATTTTATTCCAAATAAATGAACTAGGTTTTGATAAGCTACTTCGGAAGCACAATTGTTTGGTGAAGTTAATTACTGAGTCAGTATATCTACAGTGAATCTGTCTTCACACTATTGTCCAATGTTGCATTTCATTCTCACATTATTAAACTGAAATTCATGTTACAGTATGTACATTTTCCTGTGTTATCCAAAATGAGAATTAAATTTCTTCCTGACATTTACTTTACATATATTATGTCTAATTGAATTTGTATTTGGTAGCAAGTCTGCTAGAGGGAATCGTGGTTTGCTGGCGGAAAATTAATGTCCTGTTGCTAGCCTGTGTGTCCGTCTTAAAAGGTATTGGTGGTGCTTTAATTAATTCTTGCCTGCCTTAATCATTTATTTTGAATGGTTGAGCAGCTTATCAATAGCACCAAAATTAGAGTTATGTCCTAAAACTTCGCTTCCTCAGGTTCTCCCCTGGTCGCCAATACAGTGTTGGATAAAAGCAATCCAAAGCCAACCCGGAGCTACTGATAGATATGGTCACACTTTAGAGAGGTAAACAGTATTGATTCGGTTCCACTATCGTCTCTAATTTTCTTCCAGCCATTGAGCAATTCAATCCTTTATAACTAATCACACTCACTCATAGGCTTGGAACAAAAACGTTTGAATGTGTTTTTCTTTGACTGTTTGTTTTATGGTGAGGTGATCTGTTGGACGGATGGAGCTTCTGTATTGAAGTGTTTCTGCACTGTCACAAGTGTTTCTCCCCACTTCCACTGCTCTAATGTGATTGATTGTACCAGCATCCGGGCTGTGGCACTAAACACGTTTGAAAGTGACATTTCAGACCATTTCTCTTCACTGTTAAATAAAAAAAAGTGGACCCTGCGTGGGATCAAGTTTTTGGGGCCTGTCCTTGAGCCTTTCTGAGCTCTAATGGGATAGTGAATGTCTGTACAACCAGGGAGTCCAAAGGATTAAACCTTCGGTAATGCGCATATAAAATCCAAGTTACTGGCCAAGCTGTGTTAAAAGCGTGTGTCATTTTGGTTTATTAATAGCTGGAAGGTGTTGACTGACTTTCTATAGGAAAAAAACGTTTGGTATAATTGCAACTGAAGGATTTTAATAAATAAATTCACAAAATCTAAACTATTGTTATGAGTTTTCATTGCTGCAACAGCTAAAACAGAAAGTTTCTCATGAGCATTTTTGTTCCCTTCCATTCTTCCTCAAGCCATGGTCAGTCGGTCATTATCAAAAAACAAGCTTGTCCCCCTGAAGGGGTTCATTTAGCTTCAATGACCCGCTGATTGTACATTTGTTTAACATATATTGTTTTAAGTTTAAATTATTAAAAAATATTACCAGTATTTACCAACCTACTATTGTCCATAATGTTGTTAATGGTTGATATAACGTATTTAATATATATAATTTTTATTTTTATTTTATTAAAATAGTGTTTTTATATATATAATTAAACACCACATTGTCAAAATTGATAATGGGGCTTTATAAATGTTTAGACACTTGCATGTGTCATTATATTATTAAACTTTTACCAAATCAAGCTCGAGTTTCAAGCTTTTTGACCACACAATGACCTCATCTGAGGCTGTAAGTATATGGGATACGTTTTCATCAACTTTCAGGTTATACATTTTACTATAGCTATGTGGGCACTCAGTTTTTTTTTCTGTCATTTTTCCAAAATCTCATGTTATTCATGTTAAGACAAAGTGCTCTGCATAGGTTATTTAAGACATATTGGCTATGATTGCAAATACTACACTCAATATATATATTCATAAACATTTCAAAAGTTATTGTTATTTCACGTTCTCTGTTTATATTTAAACCTTCAAAATGATGCTCAATTTGTTGTATGTTTGATTAGCCAAAAATAAAATGTCTTTGCTACGCCTGTTTAAAGTCGATAGAGTCAATTTTGAGAAAAATCGAGTTTTCAATTTTTCTGAAGGTTCCGGAACAAAATCACCAAGCAACCATACCATAAAATCCCTGGTAATGCCGCTAATTTTGCAACACACCAAGTCAAAACAAAATCTCTATAGGAAATTGTTTTTATCCATGATATCACCATTGTTTGATTAACATGAATTAATCAGACAGCTATAAAGACATACTGTAATGCATGGATTTAATAATGTTACACAGATGTTTTCTCCAACAGTTAATACTAATTGTTAATGCTAATTTCCTCTACTTTTGTTGTTCGCTTAAGACATAACAGATCATGTTTGCGTGAATACCCACTAAGACAGATATTTTGAAATAGAAAGACTCATGCCATCGAGAATTCGCTATGAATATTCGCAAAGTTGGAATACTGCGCTTTAAAACGATGCAAAACTTGTAGGAGTTTTTTACTGTAATTTCAAGATAGTGACTTTTAGTAAGCGCTAACATTCAATTACAACTAACTGGGAAACTGGGAATTTTTGGAGAGCTTCGACCTGACCGCTGCAGATTGAATTTGGCATTGATAGTGTTACCATAGAAACACATAACTGACATTGAATCGTGCAAAGAGGAACAGCTCCAAATTGAACATCTCCTGTTGTGATTATGGTTATTTGGTGTGAAAGAAGCATTATTTTGCCGTTGTTCGTGTTGCCATAAAAACGCAATATCGAAGATATCAGGTTGTCATCTAATGATTATTGCAAAAGTTAGTTTCTAGGAGAGACACGTGTTCTAAAAATGGCTCAGAATATCCTACATTTTTTAATGAAACTCAATCCGCCTCACCTAACATTAAATATTTTCACATATTTATATATTGTAATATTTTCACATTGATCCTCCAAATTAGTGTATAAAAAACACAAAGACAGTATAATTGAAATAGTTATTCAAGGGAATCTTTTTTATGAAATAAGGCATCACTGATTTCTCTATGAAAATGTTTTTTTTCTCTCAGTTTTAGTAATTTATTGTGGCTACTAAGAATGACAGCAAAATTGAAAGCGTTACATTTTAACATTTATTAGGCTTTCAAAAAACTTTTAATTTAAGTGAACTTAAAACAGTCCTCACATAAACCCATTATAATAAGTATCAATAGCCTATATCAGGTCTCAGGGCTCAATTTTTATTACTGGCCCAGAGAAGGGTTCCTGTTCAACTGTGACTCTCTGCTTAACTACCATAGTAAGATGCATTGAAGAAATCAACTAGCTAGTTTCCCAAAACCATGTTGTTGCCAATTTGTCATTCAACAACGTTAGCAAATTATATCATGCGGGTGGTGGAGTAATAACTTATTTTAATTAAACTGTGCTTGCGAGGATACTGGACAAAGCAAGCATAATGTTAGGTTTTGTCCATTTAAGTGCTTTCAGAAGTGGATTTCTGTGCGCAGGAGTGTTTCACAGACGCACGCCTCTCAGGCACTGCCTTCATTTTTGTGTCTTATCGCGCTTGAATGGTTTAAAAGTGTTTGCATGTATAAGAGCGTATTCATATAATGCAACTAGCCAAAGAATGATGAACGAAATGTACGCTGCCTCAACTATATTTTTATTTCGCATGCGTCAACGCGTTAATTTTGACAGACCTAATTTGAATGCAAGGAAATAGTGAGTCTGTGGTGTGAGTGGAGACATAAAAGTTATTTTGTGTTTTTTTTTACGTCTTTTTTTATGGGCTACTGTAAATTTGGAAACATATATCTGATTGGCAATTCCGTTTGGTGCCGCTAGTGGTGCAGAAATTACACTATGCTTTTAATTTCATTGTGCAAACCTTATAAGAGCACTTAGTGGGCATATGACATCATTAATTTTTGTTGTATATCGTTTGTTTGCATCGTGAAGAAACAGCCTCTCTAGAGTAGTTTGTTAATGGATTGAGAAATAGCTTTGACACGATGTCTTTTAGAGTTCATCTAAAATGAATCTCTTTTTTTCAGGGAGATTCTCTCCCTGTTAGATGTTTCTTTATGATGCTGTGCTGAACGGGTCTTTTATGAATCGGACTAACTGTGTCCTCTCCATGTGAAATGGGGAAGGTTAATTCAGTTTAAGGTATAAAATAATTACCAATTATCCCAGGGTTAACTACACCCTTCGGCAATTCCTTTCATGCCCCGCTATTTTGGACTTGACCCAAATCAATGGCAAAAGTTACCTTATAGATCCTCATAGCGAAGTTTGACCTTAGCATGGTGGTGGTTGTTTGGATGAAGGGAACAGAGAAAAACTGTGAGTGATCTACGGCAGAAAATAATACTGTACTATAATGAAAAGCATAGTTAATGTTGAATACCGGTAATAATAAAAAATGTCTGCATGTGCTAAAGCCTCCAGGAAAAGAAGTCTTTATTCTGAAATCCAGCACCAGTTGCAGATTTTTACAACAGCCCTTCAAACTGTCACTTCACCGTTATGAGAAGCCATTTTGATGTTAACAAGTTCTTTACTGAGAACATCAACGCATTTACACCTTCTAGTGAGCCGTGATGGGTTACATTAGCTTCACAGAATCCATTTTTAATACTACTCGCTTACCCTATATCGTTTTAAGGAAACAGCTTGATTGGTAAATGGTCAAAGGGGAGCTTATTCATCTCTCACATAACTAGAGTTATTTGTGACCCGTAAAGGGTCGACACTTACAAATAGATTTGGACAGTGTTGCCTTAACATCTGGAAACACTATTTAACTCATCCCATCTCAGGAAGTTTTCACACTTCACGCTTCATTAACCTCTAGGGTCTGGAGTCCCTGGGAAGACAGGGGAGTGAAACGCTTGTTTACACAGAGCCTTCTAAATCACCAGTGAGAGCTTTAGCCATCACTGTGGAACATACACTGAGGAACATACAGGTGCCAGGCTCTCGGGGATCCTTCCCACCCATCTCCATTTTCACTTCTAATTGATAATGAATTAGCTTTCAAGTGAGAATGAATTGCTAGTGTCAGTTCACAGTGAAGCAAATCATGCCTAGATTTGTTTCTTACTACTATCAAGGCCTGCATTTTGTGGATGCCTTATTGTACCTGTTGTAAAATAAGCATTATGAGTTGTGTCCTATATTCACTGATATATATATATATATATATATATATATATATTAATTATGTCTTATATTGAATATATATAACTATGCCTATGTATGTATGTATGTATGTATGTATGTATGTATATATATATATATATATATATATATATATATATATATATATATATATATATATACACAATATTAGCATAATTCATTTACATAATAAATAATCTGCTGACAAAAGGAATTAAGCTTCAGTTGTTTTGTTCAGTTCTGCAAAGTGTGCATAAGGAATGGACTTAGCTTGATGACTAAAGTCCATTTCTTAATGAAGTACTATTTGACTTAATGAAGTGCTACTAATTGCCTTTCTTTGTTGACATTATCAGTCTGGGTTTTGAAATGAGAAAATATTTTGCCAGTAGCAGTTTTGCTTTAAAAACAAAAGTTTAAAAGATGGACAAAGTTCTGTAACAAAAAAATAAAAATAAAAATATCTACATCGCATGTAAAATATTTGTGTCAATGAATCAGGCATGAGTAGTAAAATATTTTCATTGCAATTTTGTATTTGTTTAAACAAATACAATTTTAGTAACCTATAGCTACATTTTCAACATTAACATTTTAATATAATGGATCATTTGTTGGAGCCTGTGGTCACTGAGATCTGAAAGATGTGCTGGCTTCACGTATTCAAGAACCTCTTGTTGAGATTGTTGTCATGGACCAACAAATTCTCTTTTGGCCAGAATTCAGTGGTTTATCAGATGAAATGTAGGTAATGAAACACATCTCACAAGGTGATAATTAGAAAAGAAGTGCAAAGCAGCAGTCACAGGCTGTTAGATTTTTAATAACCACAATGACCAGGCGAGTTAGTGTTAACATTTGCTTCATGTTTACACCAGGTCAAGAATATGTATTAAAAAAAAAAGTCAAATGCTAATACATGTTACTGTTGTGAAGGAGGTCCATAATTTAGTGGGATTGTTTTTAATAAAAGATCTTTGCTTTGTTAGTTTTCCCCATGGTACACCTTTTTACCAAGGAGTGCCTTTTCAAATGAAGCCAGCATTTAATGATAATAAAAATAATAGAGTTATTAAATTATATAAGAAAATAAGTGTTTAAACATGCTAATTGACTAAATGTAACTGTATAGATATTTCAGTTTTAATATTTTGTTGATTGCATTGCTAAACTTAATACTAGAATTGCCTATTTTAAATATAAAGTGCATTATGAGTTGCTCTTAATGCTGTTTTCACTCTTTTAATTGCCCTCAAAGGGAATTATTTAATTAAGTTACTGAAACTTCCCAATTCTTTGTAAATTAGAAGATGTCTGTGTGAAAACTCGTTTGCATTTATGTTTCAAGCTCAAGACAAAAATCGATAATCCCTCATATTATAAGGAGTGACTGAATCAAAGTTCAATCTTATTTCAATATTGAAGTGATTGCAGGGACAGAAGCGTCTACCATTGGTAGCCAAAGAAAAGCAGTGCCACTTAGATCTTTCTCACAATCACTTAAAACGGTACTTGACATTTGGCTCCTATCCTGCAGCTACTCTGCCATGCATTTTAGGATTACTTTACAGCGAATGCCCATTAATTCACCGGCGGACTTCAACGCTCTTATCTCTGCCATGCAAACGTGGGACTGGGGGGGGGGGGGGGGGGGGGGGGGGGGGGGGGGGGGTATAACTGACATGATAACTGACATGTGCATTGTTTATTCACGATCACGAAATTGATTCACTCAAATAAGGTATAAATAATTGGATATTTTATCACTTTTTTAGGTTTAATTTTCGTGAATTTAATGAATGAATAAAAGACGAGCTTTCTAAATGTTATTTATGTAATTGAATGATCATTCTCAACTCTCTTCGGTCAACTATAGAGTTTTTGTCTCTTTTGCAATCAAAAATATTGCCCTTTGACTATAGATCTGGTCCTCAATCGATTTAACAACCCCTTATGACGAAATTCCTCTAATTCATCCCTTTTTTGAGATGTCAATCCCCAAAAAACATAATTAGTTTAAGAATCCATAAGTGCAATTCAGACACTTTCATGGTCTAATTACGGTACGTTGGTACGTTGTCAATTCATTAATAAAGGTATTTTTGGGGTTTGGTCATGTCAAAATGTATATCATAAATTGATTATGAAAACATTATTTGGCCTTGCACTTGTCCTCCAGGTATAAGGGGTGCTTTATGAGTTATGAGAAAATATAAAACGACAAAAGAAAATAATCTGCAAAGCACTCAATGAGGGGTTAAGACTGGGTGTTGCAAATGAGGCTCTTGAAATCACCTTCATAATTAATTGCGCGAATTTGATTCTATTAAATAAAAATAACACGTATTGAGGAACTCAATTAGCATTAATTAAGCTTGATATCCTAATTTGGAAAATGTGTTGAGGAAAACAAGCGTTTTCCGAGTCGTTTTACCCCTGATGTTGTTGAATACCAGCTTTCTGCCTTTGGGCTGCTTTTCTCTCCTCAGAGAGTTGAAAATGAGAAATGGAGATGGAATATCAGGAGGTGCTAAATTAGCTGCCTGATCTGCACTTATTGCTGCGCGCGCACACACACACCCATTACTTTGCTGCTCTCTCTCTCTCTCTCTCTCTCTCTCTCTCTCTCTCTCTTAACATTCCAGGCATGGCGCGGCGTCGAGATAGCAGATTTATCAAATGGGAAAATGAATGCATGATGATCAGTTAAATTGAAAATCAGCGCCTGCATGACAGCCCGACCTGACACCTCCGTAATTAGAAAGAAAAATGATGGCGTCCGATGCATAATAGAGCAAAAACAATTTACACTCTCCCATAATGATCCAGCGTTCAAATTGAAAATTTCTCCGGGTAGAAATTGAATTCATAAAGTATGATTCATGGAGGACACATCTCCTGGAGGCTGCCTGGGCCATATCGATTGATAGTTTGTCCTGAATCATACAGCGTGCTGCTTTCAGGCAAAAGCTTAACTACTTAAGCAAATCGCTAATTTCACCTTAAGGCCACCAGTGTGCAGCCAGCGATACTCCTATTCAGATTGCAAATGAATTAAACATGAACGCGCCCCAGTAGGGGGGGAAAAAAACAGCAGCAAATTGAAGGACACCTCCAGACAACTAACATTTTCCAAACACTTGCTTTTTTTATGTATCAGCTATACATACAAAAGGCAATTCACTGACTGAAACAGATATTTTATTCGGTTGACTTTGAGATAGCGGGATGATGTCTTCAAAGACCCAATCTATTAGGAATAAATAGGCTAATTATTGTTTTTGTATATAGTAACTCTGGGCAGCCACCGTCACCATCATAATTTAGGCGCACCGTGTGTAAAATATGTTCTTATTGATTGTCCTGACATCTTTTCTGCTCTCCCCTTGTGATTTATCTCGCGCACCTTTGTATAGTCTGTTCGTCCCGGACGCCATATGCCAAGTCTTAAGCCCGTCTCTGGTGAAAATTATGTAAATATTATGAAAGAGACACTGGCTCGGAAATTCATTTGCGCCTGGCTCGCTGATTATTTTCAATTTATTTGCAAATCAAGACCAGGGGATGTTTAAGAAGACAATAAGCGCGACCCACCTTGGAAAAAGAAAATTCATTATGGGTATTTACCGTGCGGTTATATTTATCATTGATTGTATTTCCTTCTTCTCTTACCTCGCCTTTGGATCTGGTCAACAGTGCTAATATTGTCAAGGCGCAGATGTCTGGGAGCCCCCACGGGGTCCCGTGGGACCGCCAACCCTATTAGAACAAATGTGTTCTGCTATTGTAAATAGGCACGTTTGCTTCGCCCGTCCTATTACAGCCGACGCATGATCAATAGGCTGATAACACAGGAACATCAATATAAGCGACAGAACAATGAGGGATATCATCGAACATCTATCTTAATATAGCCAGCTACAAGGGCCCTGACAAAGTGAAAAGCTCATGAAAATTCCGCCCCACGAATTCCCATCTCCTATCCAATATGCACAAACACACTCCCAGCTGCCGGGGCTATTATTTTCGTATTTCAATTTGACACCCCAGCCTTTCATGCTAATTCTATTATTCTTGGAAGTTTATGTGATTTCATATCACTAGAAATCGGTAATGTATTATAACCCTTTGGGCTAAAATAAACTGAATCCCTGCAGTAGCCACCGGGAAAATAATTACTTTCATATCAAAACTCTGCAGGAGTCGAACGGGTCTTTTCGCCTCCGGCTCGTAACCTCATTTCAGTGTAGCTTATAGATGAATAAATTTGTTAAAGCAATACACAAAATACAACACAGGGTTTGGGAGAAGGAGCTGTAGCCCACAATATAAGCTCTATTTAGGGCCATGCACGCTTAAGTTTGTTGTATACAATCGATTTATTTATGAAAAACTTACATATATAAATATCTTAATACTTTGTACAACGTTTGAGGTTTTGTCTTGGTGTTTGTTTTTTTGTGTGTTTTTTGTTGTTGTTGTTGTTTTTTTTGTTTTTTTTTTACAATTTCTTATACAGGGAGCTGCTGCTATTTGTTCAATAAACATTTGATAGCCCACCACACACATACACAAATTATTCACACAGATAGTTCCCCTAATCAGAATATAAATATGTCAATGAAAACGATACGTTTCGATATGTCGACTTTTTTTCCTCTTCGCGTAATCTGCGGAGAAGTGTCGTGCGATATCGACACACTCCTCAGTTTCTACTATGATTTCATTTATTCCATATCGACGTCAACTGAGTCTTTGTCGGCGTCCTTGTTGGTTGTCGCTGATTCTGAATTTTGAGGTGGATAGTCAGGTAACGACTGCTCCTTTTTTTCCGACTGTGGAGACTTTGGATCGGCGAGGTCTAACTCTATCTCTTGTGGGCATCTTTCGTTACAGCTGCCCGCCGAGTGACCATTAATGGTAGTCTGTGGTGAACTGCTCTGTGGTGAACCCGACTGACTGACCTGGCCTTTGATTGCTCGCGCGCCGCTGTTGTTGTTTACACTGTTGTCCTTGGCGTTCCTGTGTCCTAGGGTTCCAGCAAAGCAACTGTCCGTAGCTGGCCCTTTCTGGCCATTTTCGGCATCGGGGCCCGGTGCTGTGCTCTTCAAAGCAGTCTGTGGAACAATGAAACCGAGAGGTTGTGTAATAGGGTACAGTAAAAAATGTCCTTTCCCTATCAAAGGCCGTGGTGTCGGTACTGGGAAGTCCATTGGCGGCTTGCGCCTCGGCCTGGAGTCCGACAGAAGGCTTTCCACGCTAAAGGGATTGAGTTTTTGAAGAGTGGATGACCTACTGTTGGAGCACAGGTTTGACTGCTGACCGCTGTCGGACGAGTCCAGCTCGGATCCACTCGCGTCTTGGTCTGCGTTTCTTTGGTTCTGGAGTTTCTGTGGTGTTTGGTCACAGCTTGTTTGCGTTTGGTTTCGGCCCATGTCGCAAAGGAGGCTTTGTTCACTGTCCGTTATTTGTGACAAGCCACTGTCACTGTCAGATCCTGGGGTGTGAAATAAGTCTCCCGGAAGGAGTTTGTTTTGGGACTTTAAAAGCCTTCTTTCCTGTTTCCTTTTCTTTTTCTCCAGCCTCTCTAGCTCTCTTCGCGCTATTTCCTCCGGGTCCATTGGCTCGCCACTGCAGGTCGTCGGATGAGAGTTGTGTGCAGGTCGGCCCGGCCCTTTCTTCGTGTTCTCCTTTTTCCTCCATTTCGCCCTTCGGTTTTGAAACCATACCTGAAGATGAAAAAAAAGACATTAATTTGCTTTGCCCTAAAGTCATGACAATTATGGTGTGTGTGTGTGTGTGTGTGTGTGTATGTGTGTATATGTATATTGCTTAGTGTACACATATGTACACATTTTATTGATATTCATATTCCCTCGTGTGTGTATATATATATATATATATATATATATATATATATATATATATATATATATATATATATATATATATATATAAAAATATAAATGTGTGTGTGTGTATGCATATATACATTTATAATATAACACTGTGTATGTACTGTATTGTGTAAATAGTGTAAAAAAAAATTTTGTCGTTTATTAAATACTCCAATTTAAAAAATTGTAGTTAAAATGAAAACAACAATGAAAATAAAACATAGTTATCCAAACAACACAATAACGTTATGGTGTAAATACGCCATCGCAAATGTTTTTCTAAAAGTAGGCCGTGTCCTAAACATATAGATGAATTACATTGCGCTCCATACATTTTTAGGGAAGGCGTTTTGGTATATAGGCCAAATGTTTGATTTTATTATTTCAGACCACAATTATGATAACAAACTTAAGTCTGACAGGCTACCAAAATCTGAACAGAGCAGCTTTTATAAGAGCACATAGATCTGTCAGATTGAAAACATATTACCCGATTGGATGTAAAAGAGAATCATGAAGATGTTTTGAATTACTTATATATTTTTTTTGTGCAAGTCGGTTTCTAGATTTTTTCTCTGCTAACAGTGTGGCCTACTGTAGTCTACATTATAAAATAATAACAACAACGATTATTTCGTCCATAAACACTCGCCATTTTTAAAATAATTTAAAATAAAGGTTCCTAAAGAACCAGAATGATTTTCAAAATTAAGACATTCCCTGTTTTGTGCAAAACTATTTAATGGAGAGAAAAATTACCAAAGCAGAACTAATAATAATAATAATAATAGTAATTAAACAGGGTTATTCATAAAACCGTATTGCGTTTACACATAGAAATACCTGTTTCTCCGAATATATGTTTCATAACGCCACTCAACACATGATAGATAAATTCGGTGTATTTACCTGCACCCTCGATTCTATCAAATCCAATCTCAGAGCAAGTGCTTCCCTCATGAACACATCTGGATAGTGACTTTCATTAAAAGCCTTCTCTAATTCTTCCAGCTGCCAGCCAGTGAAATTGGTACGAGTTCGTCTTCTTTTACAACCCGGGCTATCCTTCTCTGGATCCCCCGAATCTATATGAGAAACAATAAATTAGCATCGCTTGCACAGTTATGTCCACCAAAACAGTGGGCCCACTTACATTTTTCGGAGTGTCTAGTTTGTCTGTTAATGTGTGAGAAAGAAGAGGAAGAAAATGAAAGCCATCGGTTTTCTTTTCTGGTAAAGTAACAATAGCAAAAAAATAAGGAGAAAGGAGGTACTGTCAATAATCGTATAGGATATTTTATATTACCCCATCTTCCTTATAAAAGTCAGTGTGCCTTAATTCCAATAAACTAGCCTGATGAGAGAATCCTTTGTTTTGTTTCCCTGGGTTATTCTTCACAGCTTTATGAGTGGGGGGGAAATCTTTGTTTTACAACATGACAAAAACATGCTTTCAGCTTTTTCATGCCAGTTTAGGACAAGTGCGCGTTTGCTTACCTGTCAGTTTGTACTGTTGGTTCTCTCCATTCATACCGCAGCCAGACGACAAGAGGGGGTTAGAATTCACCACAGAAGCCGCGCACGAGCCGTTAAGTAATCCGTCTATTGAGAAAGGAACCGCGGCCGTGGATTGAAGTTGATGACCGGCTAATTCGTACACATGATGGTGGCTGAGATGGTACGGGAAGCTCACCATCCCACCGAGCGAGCCTCCGAACTGGGCATGAGGTGGATCCAGTATCCTGCTGTCCATCATCTCCCAGGCAAAAGGAAACGACGTCTGGTGGTCGGTGATGTGAATTTAAAAAACATGCAGCGAGAGTGGCCAGCGAGGAGGGGACATGATGTGGAGAGTAGGATGAGCTGTTCTTTATCAACACGAAGCTTCCAATAATTAGCTTAGGCTCTGGGAATTTGAGACCAATGAGAAGCGTTAATCGGCGCTGACGTCAGAGACGCGGTCTGAAAACGCTTTCCATATCGATTGCTAATTAAACCTGACATCCACCTCAATAAACAATATCAGAGCTGTCACAACAAGACAGGAGGGCTTTGATAAGAACTACATCACGACTACACGGGGGGCCTTAGAGGGAGAGCGATCAGATTTGATACCCAGTTAAACGCTAAATAGACGCTGAAATCTCACCTCGGACTGAGCGGCGGATTCATCGCACTGCCCATCTATTCATTTCCAATCTTTTGCACACACAAACAAACAAACACAAAAAAAAGAAAAGGAAAGGAAAGGAAAAGAAAAGAAAACAAACACACCCGTACCGATGCGAAATGTGTTTTTCGCAGGTAAGATATAGCTCGCGCGCTGCTGGCAAATGAACCGACCCGCTATTTATTCCTGTGGCGATTCTTAGGCAACTTGTCACAAGTCGATCCGAAGATATTCGTCAAACAGAGCTGTCAAATTTAATTCGGAACTACAACCAGAAACGTCACGAGCTTTAAAAAGAAAAGGGGGGAAGGAGAAAAAAAAGAAAAAAGAAGGAATGACGTGAACCGACTCATTTGATATGCTGGAGGAATAAATGAACTTTTAATTACATGAATAGCTAATTAGAAAGCACTCGACATTTAACAGAAAATTAGATATATTTCCCCTGCCATAGAGCTCCGGTGTAATTAATGTCATTTAAACAACTGATGTACAAATTGTGCGCGGTTTCTTTGTCGTCATTGTGTATAATAATATCATGCATGCTTTAACTTACAACATTTGCTACACCTCTGAAACAATATTGGTTTATTAATGCAAGCCGCTCTCCCGTGAGTATTAATTAATATTTTATTGCAACCCGACCGAAAGGAATAAAAAAATGCAAAACAACAATGAGAAAGTAAATAATAATTCGCCTGTTTAGTCTATCGTCATTTTGATATTTTGAATTAAGCCAAGCTCAGGTAATGGTTGGGTTGCACCTGAATCAAACGTTATCATTAATTAATCTTCAGCGACATGTATTAAATGTATGCAAGTGACTGTTATCAGTCCCACCGCTTTAAGAGGACGTCCTTTCCCCCCCTCTCATTACAGAGAATTAATTCGACTTTACTTAGCCAATGTCTGGAGTTGTCATAATGTTAATCTGAGTTGAAATTTCGCTCCCCACTCACTCCCTGACCCTTGGCACTCGGATTGGCGTGTTGTAATAACCCGAATCTTTCAACTGAGGCCCTGATAATTGTTACCTTATTAGCATGCAAATTGTTTAATTAATATTATTATGAGGAACTATATAATCCGTTCGTCTCTTGACCTCGAGCCCAAATAGCACCCCACTGCATTTCAATGTTTAAATTTTAATGAACCCTTTAAAAATGTCTCAAGATCTAGCTCTTTTTATCCCTCCTCCATCTTACAGAAGCTGCTTTTAGAAGTTTGGGGAATCTTTGAGTGTTATTTTCTTTGTGTCTTAAACTTTACTTTATCATACTGTACACAAGTATGAATAATTCGGTTTACCCAGATCCCCTTTTGAACATCAGAACTCTATAATTGCAGCTTTGACAGTTCAGGGCGCGGTCCCGTCCTGGCGCGATCTTAGCTCAATGAAAAGCAGCCCTTGACACGCGTTCCCGGGAGACATTGCATTTAAATCCGTTTTCCTACAACCAAGTGCCATTGTCAGATCCTAGCTTTAATTAACCCGATAATAAGACGAACACGACTTGCTTTCAGGGCCGTTGTTAGACTGCCTGATTTGCCATTTATTTGGATTCGGGAGTTTCATTTACAAATTAGGCATGTGTTCAGTGGGCCACATTTGTACATAATGTCCTAGATTGACCACAGACAAACGTGTATCTGGACATCTAACACGAGCACGTTTTTCCACCTCACTAGGTGTTGAGTTCCTCTTTATGAATTAGCAAAGATTGCAGTCGTCTCGAGGCCGAAATAATATATTTGTTGCATGCGTATAGTGCATAATGTATGTAACGTCCGGAAGGTGGATCAGATGAAATGTAGACCTTTTATAATAATCACGCATACTTGGCTGGCTTGTCCCAAGTCCACAACTTTATTAGATCAGATCTCAGAGGAGAGGATTGAGTGAGTCAGGACTGGACCCAGCATCCACGCACACACACATTATTATTACACAACAACTCCTTCTGCCATCTCTTAAAATCCCAACAACCGCACCCGAGATGTCTCATAATTAGCAGGCGGGATTTCAGTTGCAGGAAGTTGTCTGAAGCCAAAGGATGTACCTGAGCAGAAGAAGCCACCCAAAGCTACCCTTGAATCCGCGCCTCTGGCGAAAAATGAGCATGGGCAATCAAGCAGACGTCACTGACCCCATTAACAGCAGGTGTTCAGATGTAACGCCTAACCAAACAAACTAATCAAAGCGCCCATCCAACACCGATGCCCGCATCACTAACATTACATAAAATCAAATTCATTTTTAATTAGGCTAGCAAATTAATACGCAACAGCTGAGGAGTTTAATTACTCAATTAACTTCACGCGCGTTAATTTTTAACTATCTAAATGAAGTTGCACATTATTCGATTTGATGATAATTATAGAATTAAATCTAAATTAATTGTTGTGGATGATTTGATACGACGAGACGTAGCTCCAATTAAAGAAAAAGTCGCGGCGCTAGTGTTTCAAACCAAATCCTTTGATTCGATTTTAGCAGGCAGGAAACGCTGTTTCCAAATTTTCTCTGATCGTGAAAAATTCCCCCCTCTTCTTAATCCCTACAATTAAAAGTTTCCTCCATCTAATTATCTGTAATTGTGCTGCTGTCAAAGTAGAATGGAGAAGTGAAAGCGATTGATTTGGACTTTTAATTCACTTCATTTCTGATAGAAGGGAAAGTAATTCCCTTCAAATTACCTCATTCAATCCTGACACCCTAATACCCTTCAAAATCTTTTTACTCACCGCATTTATATATTAAAAAGGAATCTAAAATGAGTGCGGCCTCCTAATAATAATAACCAAACTTCCATTAGAATAATAATTTCATTTCAATTAAAACTGACTTATCACCTTTGCTAAAACGTGCTTAATATGCCGAAAATTATCAATGCTTGAAGGAGCCCAAACTGGGGAGTCTAATTGTAATCAGCAAATCAGAGGTGCTTGTCGCTCCCGTGCCATCGCACTGAGGCAGTTCGGAAATAGAACTAATTTACTCCACTCCCCCGGGAAATCCGCTCAACAGATTAACATTTTCAAAATATAGTAATGATATAATTTGAGAAATGGTGACGCCAATTTGTGAGAAGCCTTTGTGCAGAATCATTTGCATTTTTTCCACCGCCTGCATTTTTCCCGTTAATTACAGCTCCACAGATGAAGGGTGTGCAGTTTGACTCATTGCTTATTATTCAACTTCAATCTAGTAATATAACACAACGGGGAAAGGAAAATAACCAAATCTCCCTGCTAACCCCCATTTAATTCCTGAAGTGTCTCAGAACTTGAATGCAAAGAAGAGACAACTGTCTCCCTTAAGAGCCCAAACAGGACCATCACGTGACTAATTCCAACCCCAAAAACTGGAGGAGGAGGAGGAGGAGGACACGCTTCTCGTGAACTTGGCCAACTAGCTGGGCCTGAAGATCTAGACATCACCCCTTTACCTCGACCTGCGTTTGACAAATATCCGCAGCACCCGTGCGAAGTCCGGCCTGAGCCAGAAATGGTTAAACGTTTCTTTTGTGAAGATTTGGCTGTCCGTTAATCTCCTGCCAGGTCGGTAGCTCACGTTGTAGGGATCTGAGGCACGGAGAGCGTTAACTATTATCCACAGCCTGGCCATCTGCTGCTGTAGAAAATCCAAAGCCCAGGAGATCTGCATATATCCACATCGTAAACGAGGAAAGATGTTTTAATTAAGAGAAATCAGGTTAACTTAGCGCTAATTAACAAGCTATCTTCTTAATGAATTGTGTGTGCTGTTCTCTTTCTATGAAGCGAATAGGACATATTTCATTTCCAAAAACCAGTCCCCACTGCACCATCCACGAAAGGTGCATTACGCTCACCCGTTTATTAGGCCTCCTAAATTTTACACCACTAAGTTTAATCAACGTCAGCGACTCGCACGTCACTTTTAAGCACGCGTCGACGTGCTTAATTGATAAAAGTTCTATTGCTCATTAATGAGCTTGTGTCTTTTTAATTATCACTTTTCAAAGCCAATTTACTCCGAAATCGAATACATGAGCGCCATCACGCGGCGGTCCGTTTCCAATTATATATTTTACACTTTCGACCAAGCAAAACAACTGTTTCCGTACTATTCAAGCTATTCTGTTTTACTTTAGTTCGCTCTCAATGCGCCATAGCACCCAATTACACCCGTATTAAAGTCAGGCTTTTTTTTCATGACATGATGGACTTCTATTGACAGTCGCATCCTAAATGGTCCTGACATTTCGTTTCCTGCAAACCTCACCCCATCTGTTCACTTCTGTCGTCTCTTTATTCGAGTTGTATTTTTAGTTCATTGTCTCTGACACGTTTATTAACGCCTCCTTTACATTCGCCCTCCCTCCAACTTTACTCTATAGCCCCGAGCCGCCTCCTCTTCTGGCCCATTAACTCATTGAGAAAATCTGCTTAAACAAAAAGGCTGAAAGGCGATTCTCGGCGTTAACAAGTCGCGCTGTCACTCTTGTCAAAGCAGCCGAGACATGTTTGCAGCCTCCCGTTCAGCAGTGAACAAACGAAGAACAAAATAGAAAAAAAAAATACTATAAAATGCTTTTATTCTCTTGAAACCCAGCAACAATAACCGTTATATATTTATATATATAGTTTAGAAGCCTATTAAAAAAAATTAACGTTCTTTTTACTCAATTTAATTTAATTTAATTTAAAAAATATTCTAAAATAATAATAACACTAATTATAATTGTAGTTGTAGTAGAAACATTAATGCATTAATGGATGTTAATCCATTTAGCATCACAGATAAAAACAGGTTGTCATTTTAAAGTTGCATGTGCTATAGATAAAAATGGGTCTGCTCAGGATTATGTGTCCTACCATATGGTTCATAATGAGTATTATTTTAGTCATATACACATTCTTCAATGGTTCACCCACACACAAAATTAAGTTTCAGTATCAAGAAATATCTTTGTCTTGGGTTCATGAGTTGATATAATGTTCCTTGAAAGTCCCCCTGTAGTTGATAATTGTACCCCTTAAAACTCATCTTTGATCATCAAAATTACATATTTAAATGTTTTTACTGTGAAAAATTATGTATGCCTTAAAACAGCTTGAATGTAACTCTACACCCTCCTATTGTGCTTTACAACATCGGACACAAATCAGTATATATTTATGATTAGCCATTTGCTTGATTAAGTTATCAAACAGCTAATGACGTGTTGCAAATGTGACACAAATCAAGTTCTCATTCGCCATCTCAGAGTCAGACAGCTGCCTTTTAACAATCAGTACGTCAATGGAGAAAGTCATATAGTTCATAATAACATCATAATATAGATCATACACCTGCTAAAACTGCTAACCAACATGATTTTTCATATCAAAATATACTGGGATAACCTGCTTTTCTTGAGACTTAAGAGAATAGATAAGGGAAGCCTGCCCTCCTCGTGATGTAATTGGTTACCAGTTGGTTTGTGACGTAAGAAACACCAGCGATATCAAACCACGTTTTTGAGACTTTAGAAAACTGCAGTTTTAAGGAGAAAATTCTCAGCAATGGTGTTGACTTATGAATTTGCATATGGTTTGTCTCGAAGCATATTACACCATAAACAACACATAGACATATAAACAGCATCAAAGCTATATTTTCACCACAGCTTTTTGTATTTTAAATTATTGTTACATTTAAATGATTACATTCAAGTTCTGAAGATCTAAAGAAGACGCTTTAAATAACCTGTTCTATTATGGGATCTATATAGAAGTTCTGTAAGGTGTTTCATAGAACCTTTAGGGGTTTAGTTTTAATAAATTTAGGTAATATTCATTTTACATTCATTACACACCTCATAAATATAATTAATTGCTAGAAAAACAGTTCAAATAGCACGAAATATCATGCAATCCTTTAAGACATTTCTGGTATTCCTTAAAAGTGAGTCACCCAAGAGTTCTTGAACACCATTGAATCTTTTTTTTTCTAAGAGTGTGAAAACCCATCTAACTACAACCTTCAACTCACCTTTTCTAACTTAAAGCATTTTTAAAAGAAAGTGTTGAAAATTTGTCTTTTGCTTTTCTTGCATTTAGACAAACGCCAGCCTAATATTTATTTACACATCCAAACCTGCTTTGCAATTCTTAATAAGAATTACTGATATGCCCAATCACAAAAGCTTAACAAGCCTTCAGATGCAATGGTTTATTACGCGCAATTATCATTCAGACAGCCTATCAAAATTCAATCATGCATAAAGGGATTATTAACCAAGAATAATACTATCTCATAATAGAAAATACGTTGGATTGCTTCCCTTCAATTTGTCGTGGCAGTAATTACTATCCAATTTAGAGTCACTGTCTAGCTTATATTTCTGGATCCGCTCAACTGAATGTAAGGACAAAACAAAGAAAGACTTATTTGTTTAGAGTTGAGGAGTTGGTCACCGCTAGGTCACTTTCTTTTCAGTGCAAAGAAAGTTTGACCATGCACTTTTAAAATAACCAACAGTACGTTTCATCATGGTTGTGTGAATTCATTATGACTCAACTGCTTGGTGTTTAATTGGTTACTGTCTGTATGACTTTACAGGGAAGCCCACCGACAATAATAATTTTCTTGTATAATGTTTGCTGTGTCTCTCTGAATCTCACACCCATGAGCCAATGAGGATTTTAGTGCTGAGTGCTCAGCATAGAAAAGCGTAGTCTCATTTCAGCAGGAAACCCTCACAGTTTAGAAGGTGTGAATGTGCATTTGAGGCACTGCATGTCAAACACACCTATAAAAAAAGTGAAATACTTTGCAAGTACTGGACACCTGGGAAATTTGTGACACCGCTGACAGGGTGAGTGAGAAATGGTGACGAGCGGCCCCTAAACAAAAGCGTTTATGATGCTATTTGACAGGCAGTGTCACCACACAGAGAAACGGAGGCTGACCTATAGGGAGACATTCTGGCAGAGAGCCACCGCACATTTGTAGGCATAAACGTTTGCTCTTGCAAATAAGGGTTAATAAGAGGATATGAAATTATTGCAATCATTTTACTATTCAAGCTGACAGAGTTTCAGCGACGTAAAGGAATCCCGATGATGAAGCAGGTGTTCTCCGAGAGGTGCCATCTGGCAGCAAAATTAGCAGCTTATGAGCCAGGTGCTCTTGTACCAGGGAAGAATCGGAGATGAGCTCAAAAGTGATCTTTTACACAGGCCTCCAGGAGCATGACTGAGCACTGTTGCATAATAAGAGGCGACGGCTGGGTGCTCTTTGTTTTGAATTATTTAAACGTTTACGCGTGTTGTGTAAACCTATTCTGCAAATATTGGAATTTCAGATCTTTAAACTGGATCATTGCTTGAGTGATCAATACACTAATGAACCTGTTAGAGATTACTGAAGGTTTCAGAATCCATGTGTTTTCGCAGCTTGAACATTAGATGTTAATCTTCTTGACTACATTCATTCTTCACACTCACTTTATGTATAGATGCGTTTAAAGGGACAGTTTATCTTCAAATGATACCCTCATGTTTTGAAGAATGTTGGACCCCACTGACTTTCATTATATGGAAAGACAGACTTTCCTCAAATGATCTTTTATATAAAGACAAACATTCTTGCAGGTTTGGATCATGAGGGTGAGTGGATGATGATGGATTATTTTTGTTTTGGGTGACCTTGAACAAACATAACTAGGTTATTCCCCTCTTACATTTGAGACCAAGGCAACGTAAAACATAAAGTGAAATCATCTTCTTTCTTTTTTTTTTGTGGACTCTCTCTATTGGTGTTGTTTTGAAACTATGACCCACAAGTCAGCTCCCAAATTCATGAGATTTACCAAAAGTTATTAAAAGGCAAATAAGCCTAATTAATAGTAAATCATACCAAACAAATGTAGCAAAACTTTGCACTGATTCTCTCTAGGTTTTACACACACACACACACACACACACACAGATAGATAGATAGATAGATAGATAGGCAGACGGACGGACGGATAGATGGATAGATAGATAGATAGATAGATAGATAGATAGATAGATAGATAGATAGATAGATAGATAGATAGATAGATAGATAGATAGATAGATAGATAGATAGATAGATAGATAGATAGATAGATAGATAGATTGATTGATTGATTGATTGATTGATTGATTGATTGATTGATTGATTGATTGATTGATTGATTGATTGATTGGAAATATGTTTTGAATGACGGATTATGAAACATTAACTAATGCCCTTATTTGATTTCTTGATCTCTGACTATAGATACAGAAATATTGTATTTCTATGGCATAATTTGAGAGTACAATTGAAAACATATTATGTATCCAGACATATTTGTTATGACATATCATTAAAAAGTATTAAAAGTATAACATTTTAGAGGGATGGTTCACCCACAAATAAGAATAATTTACTCAACCTGAATGTTGTTCCAAACATGTATGAGTTTCTTTCTTCTGTTGAGAACAAAATAAGATATTTAAAATAATTTCCATTTTTGAGTGAACTTTCCCTTTAACGCTGTTGTGTTATGGCTCAAATATAAAGAGACAACAACACTTCCACCTTGTGGTAAAAAGATGCAGGCCATACAAAAAGAAAAAAAAAGAAAAAAAGAAACATATACAGGCTATTGTCCTCTTCAGCTTGTGGACCAAATATTGTTCTTAGAACAAAACAGATATGCAGCTGTCAAAGTCCTTTTTCCCCAATACCTTTACAAGACCTGGAAAGAGTCAAAAAGAGAAAACCCAGCCCTTATTTATTGGTCAGAAAGATGACACATGCAGCCACAATGTTCCAGTCATTTTCAGCTAGTCATTGTGACATTTCTCTTTCTAGAACTGCTGACTTTTGACATCTACATTTGCCAGATTATCCATCTTCTGATCATTTATTATTACTCTGAGAGCAGACTGAGATATATATTTCTTGATGTTGATGTTGATAGTATGACAAAAATATGATATCCGAATGAAATTCAAGAAAAAAAAAAGATATATATATATATTAGTCACAGAGCATGCAGACTAAGTTATCTCATATCCAACTTTACTACAGTTTCATATATATATATATATATATATATATACACACACACATATATGTGTATATATATATATATATATATATATATATATATATATACGTATTTTGTTATAATATTTAAATGTTTTTTTCTTTGGAAATAAAAATCTCAAGAAATTTTTAGAGCACAATATCAAATGTATCGTCTCTCTGTCAACTCTAGCATTCAAGATCAGTATTAATATTACATCAGATTTGGAAAAAAAAAAAAATTACTAAGAAAATTGCTGAATCACGTCCTCTGGTGGTATTTTCTGGAAAACTCTAGCAATAACGTCATTACGTCATCCAGAGCGTGCCTCGTCATGGCGTGTGTGATGAAGGCCGGAAACATAAATAAGCACGATCAAACCCGCATTACCGGAAGAAGCTTTCAAGCTGCTTTTCACACGTAAAAGTCCCCCGTGGACTTTTAAAATAGCAAACACATAGTTATTTGTGCCAAAAATTAATATAATTTTACAAGATTCACGAGTAGTCTAGTGTAAATCGGCTTAGCACTAATCAATATTCATGAACGCAGATTATTTAATATACTGGAGTACGGAAGAAAGAAGAAATCTAGAGATGGGATTGCACAATTAAAAGCAATGTGGTGAGTGTATTACATCTAACATTGTTACTATTTAACGACTGCGTTGCCATCCCTTGTGAAAAAAGGATGTTAAATTGTATTGAAAGTGTACTTTTTTTATATATACTTTTGTATATATTTTTTAAAGTGCCAATTAATGACTATTTTTGAACATACTTAAGTGCACTTGTAAAAAATGCACTTTGTAATAATGTCTAACTAACCTTTCCTTAAACACATTTTGAATAATTGATTATACAGTATTTTACATAAGTACACTTATTTTCATTTATTGACTAATACACTAAAGCACAAGTAAAATAATTTATTTTAAGTGTGTTTGTCACAGTTTGAGTTTGTTTTCCTTCATGATCTCCCATGCGTTTCATTTAGTTCATCCTTGTCACCTGTGTCCTGTCAATCATCTTGTTAATTAGCTCATTGTTTGATCATGTGTTTATTCCCTGAGTTCTCTCTTAATTTCTGTCTTTTCTCATTTGTTCATAGATTTGTGGTTGCGTTTCACATGTTTGTTTTCGCCAAGTTTATGATTAAAACCTGTTCCCTTGAATTCTCCATCGTTGTGCGCTTACAGTCAAACCGTAACAGTGTTGTTATAGGACATTAAAGTACAGTTTAGTTCCTATTCATTTCTTGTCAGTACATTGAGCAGTACACGTTAGCTCTTTTTATCTATATGTTTATCTGTGATAGTTGAAATCAATTACATACAAAAACATTTCATTTACTTCACACAAGTGTGTGCCTTTAAAGTATATTACTTGTGTCATAAGTACATTTTATAAAAGTATGCTAAAGTGCACTTTTTTAGAAAAACAAGGGATCCTTTCTTTCTGATATCAATAACCGTTAAAGATCTATCCGAAACAAGTTGCATGTAATGAACTCGTGGTCTAATGCGCTCTTACTAACAGCTTTATAAATAGCGTTTATAGACCTCCAGTACTTTTATTTTGAAAACCCACAGTCCGGAGTTTCTGCCAGAGTCCCGCCTCCAGCGATGACGTGTCAAAACCCCGCAGAGGACTAGAAAAACCCCAAACACAGCGGCTGGGCTGATTCAAGAGCGACGCTTTAAAAGCTCACAGGATACAAGCGGATTTGCTCACAGTTTCGGTAAGACACATATTTACCGTTGTATTGAAATTTATTGAAATAACTGTTAAAAAAAGAAGAAAGGGGTTTTCCGTAAAACGGTCGACAGCCAGTTGTTATTTTTTTGTTCGGTTGCTGTTTAAATCACGCTATTTAGATTTCAAATGTAGTAACGGACGTTTCGCGTCACCTTTCGCGGTTCGGACTCGAATTAAATTATGTAACCGTATCGTCTAGGTTGTTGTCACGTGTCAGTAACAACATTTATGTTATATACAAGCGTTAATAACACCTGAGCGGCGAAGATGTTTTGTAAGTGACGCCGCTTTCACATACATTACCGTTACGTAATGCCTTTAGCTTGTTGTGCTAAACTCTTGACAGGCCTTCCGCATTTAAAGGCTATTTTTGTCGTCATGTGTGTATCGGCAGCTCGTTTGATTGATATGTCAACTGATGTTTTGTTGTTTACAGTCCGGCAGCTGAAGGCTTTTCACCGCTGTGCCATGGAGTTTCCTGATCTCGGGGAGCATTGCTCGGAGAAGAGCTGCAAACGACTCGGTTTGTGCTTGATCTGATCACACACTGTCCCTTATAGCAACAGGCATCGATAGGAAAGGCCTAGTAGACTGTTGGCCCGATCTGTCTTGTTACTCAGCGTTTTCACTGGCCTCAGAAATTATACTTTTTTTTTTTGATCAAGCTTAAAGTGTATTGTAAGAGGTAAATATAGCAGTGAACTAACTAACGTTCAAATGTTTGGGGTCAGGAGTTTTATGGAAGATAATAATGCTATTATTCAGCAAGGACAAATTAAATCGGTCAGAACAGACAACACAGAGCTTTAAAAAGTTGCAAATTATATCAATTTGTCAAATGCTGTTCTTTTGAACTTTCTGTTCATCAAAGGGTGCAGAAAGGCTGTATTACACTTTTCACGTAAATATGAAGCTGAATAACGTTTGAGCAGTAAATCGTCATGTTTGACTGATTTCTGCAGGATTACGTGACATTGAAGTCTTTAAATATAAGGAATAAATATAAATTTGATGATTGTAATGATAGTTTACTGAATTTAATCAGTAAATGTTGAGCAGAGGAGGCTTTTTTGAATAGATCCCAAGGTTTTCATGTTGTAAAACATTTATTTCACATTAAACAACTGTATACAGTATTAGCATATTCTTTGGCAATAATAAAAACTTGTACAGCTATAAAGTAACTCCATGAAAGGTTTGTAAAGAATAATAAACCAGATTGGTTCATAATAATCATTAACCTGCTTATTACACAACTGTCCACCAAATAATTAAATGAACATTGAAGTTTTTCTGGTTGACCGGTCGGATACAGTGTTTGCTTTGGGCATTGGCGGTTCTTATGAAGTACTGTGATTGACAAAAACAACTCATATAGACATGGTGGCATACAGGCGAAAAGAAAAAGTAGTGATTTGTTGATCATTTCAAACTAGATTTTAACAAATCTAATTTATATGAAAAGTCATGTTTCTACCATTAGCCCATCCTTATTGTTAAGCGCTTTGCAGTGTATTAATTATTAATGTCTGTATATGGGCTTTACCTCTGGCGGATCACATAGTGAATGGCACATATGTTAAATTAGTTTGTGTAGCCTTTTTTATAACCAAAAAATATAGTCATGTGATAAACCAGTGTCAGCCGGGTCAATTAATTGTACAGTATTCTGTCAGGTTGAGCAAAAACATTGCCTGATAATTGCACCCTGATTTTTGGTGTGCAATTTGAGCCATTAGTGTACGCATTATATGCACAAGAACAGCCATTAGCTGCTGAAAAACGCATATAGGTCACTAAGAAGGTTTTATAACTGCTGTGCTCGTAGTGATTCAATGTTAGTTGATGCATACAAAACTTTTTTTTTTTCTTCAGATTTTCTTCCTATGAAATGTGATGCCTGTGAAGAAATTTTCTGCAAGGACCACATAACTTATGCAAATCACAAGTGCACTTCATCATATAAGAAGGTGTGTATAATTATCTATTGCATAATAATCTTTCCCCATTGTATATTTAACCAATGCTTTAAACATGCAGGTTGTGGCAAATACATGTTTGTTTCCTTGTGCAGGATGTCCAGGTTCCTGTATGTCCTTTGTGCAACACCCCCATTCCCATTAGAAGAGGGGAAATGCCAGACATCAAAGTTGGTGAACACATAGACAGAGACTGCAAATCTGACCCTGCTCAGAGGAAACGAAAGGTAGTCTGGATGCAAAAAGACAAATCAAGTGACTTGTCACCTTTATTTATATGAAACTTTGTACAATACAGATCGTTTCAAAGCAGCTTTACAATAACAGGACAATAATACATTTTGGCTGTTGTTCAGCTGAAGTAATTTCAGGGCTCATTCAGTTTCTTTTGTAAAGATTGTGAATTATTATTAAATCAGTTCATTTCATCTATACAGTAGTCTAGCAAAAAATAAAAGCATTTGTTCAGTTCTCATACAACAGGGTAAAGCATACAACTTACGACTGTGGTAAGGAAGGGGGGGGGCAGTTCTCCTCTGACCAATCAACAAACACAGTGTGACTTTAAAATATTAATCCAGTTAATTTTTCTTGAATATCAGATTCATCTCTCCAGTATGCTCCCGAAGCTTGTCATAGGGTCTGTGCGGAGGACCTGTAAGGTTCTTGTGTTCTTCTGAAGATCTGTGCTGATGTGTGTCAGGTCGATGAGGCCTTCAGAGGGGATTGTCTAGTTCACATGGTCTCTGCTGACATTCAGGGCTGTTGTGGTCGTGTCTAGGTGCAGGTTCACCATCGGATCTGAATATGGGCTGGAACCGGCTGACTATGGTAACCTCGGGATAAACGGAGAGGCTAATATTCACATTTTTACGATGCAACAAGTACATCGGGTGTTATAGGAACTCCTGACGTACTGATAATGTGGTATGTTTGTGCCAGTTTAAAGATGTGTTTTTAGTCTAGATTTAAACTGACAGTGTGTCTGTTCCCAAGTAAAGCTGGCAAGACTGTTCCAGAGTTTGGGTGCTAAATAGGAAAATGCTCGTATCTCGAGGTATTACTGTAATTCGTAGTCATTACTGCTGTGCTGTTTGGAAACATCTGAAGTTTAAGCTTTTTCTTGTTAATTTAGTCACAGTATTAAACCTAGTGGTGTATTTGTTCTCTTCTAAGAGAGTTGAAAAGTAGGCAGATTTAGCAGTTTTAAAGCCTTTCTGTATGCACACTTTCCTTCCACAAAATGTGAAATGCCTCTAGTTTTGCTTTCTTTGAGCCTCGCTCCATTTTTCTAGCTGCTTTCTTGAGGGCCTGAGTGTGCTGATTTCCACACCGTCAGACTATTTTCTTTAATCTTATTTAAGTGCAAAGGAGCAACCATGTCTAAAGTGTTAGAAAAGAATCAGTTCCTGTTGCAACATTGAGTTCTAAGTGATCTGGTGTGCTGAGAAGTTGAAACTGATCAGTAAGCTTATAAAGCAATCTGTAGTAGAGATGCACTGAAATAAATTTTCTTGCCCGATTACAAATGTTTTGATCTTTTAATTTTTGACCTGCCGATTTTCTAAGAACTATAATTGACAGCATATACCAAAATTTATATGCTGTCTTTATTTTTATATGCTATCTTTTTTTTCTTCAATGCAAAATTTTATTTTCATAAAGTGCAAGTAAAAAGTCAGTAATAAAATCAGAACAAATAACGGCACAAATAAATGGAACAGAATAAAGAGCTATCAAATAAGTATTTCAGGTCAAACAGTCAATCTAATCGGGTAAGAAATACTACAGAAATCAAATCATTTATCTTCACTATAAAAAAATTAATTCAGATTCAGATAATTCACAATTAGTTAGAAAATCACTCGTTCTCGACTGAATAAGTTATGTGTCTGATGAACATGACAGACATCAGCAGGAATATTAGACTGCTGTCACTATGAGTTTCTGCTCTGATCCAATATACTGTTAAACGACAGGCGTGATCTTTCTCAACTATAAACTGACTGTTTAACACAGTACTTGATAAGATGGGAACTTTGACATCATTTAGTACTTATTTGACTGTTTAAGTGCAGAAAACCACTTGTTTTGGTACTTGTGACTCAAGCTGTTTGAAATGTGAAGCCCTTAAATGTGTGTGACACGTACAGATCAGTGGTGCTTTTGGTGTGAGCGCGAAACCTGCGGGAAATATGAAAATGATGTGCAATACAGGAACTATTTAACTGGAGCGTGTGAGAGAGGAGGCAGAGTCACTCGGAGAGAAGAGAGTAAGAACACGCAACTGACGTTATTGTTGGCAACAAAATAGACCGACTCTGAATCGGAAAGATGTGATTTGCTGATTGTGGGGAAAATCAGCTGATTTCTGTCCCTGGCTGATGCATCTAATCTTTAGTTGAAGAAATGATAGTTCTACTATGTTTGTAACAGGAAGTTGGTTTTGTAGCTTTGGCTAAATTGAGTGTATACAAGACTAGATGACGAGCCGATATGTTATCACTCTTTACAGAATTTAATCGCCATCAGCACCGATTCCATGTAACAGTATTAGATCTGAAGAATGATTATGACAGTGAGTGGGTCTTGAGTCTGGCACCTGGTGTCTAACTTCAGTAGAGTTCATCATTTCTGTCAATGCCCAACCCAATGCATATTTTTCATTATCTACATGTGTTTTAAAGTCACCAACAACTGAGACTTTGTCTGCAGCCAGTACTAATTCCATTTGAGTCAGCAAATGAGATGTAAGTCGGCAAATTTTTTGATCTAGTCTATATCAGGGGTATTCAATTAAAGTTGCAAGAGGTCCGGTCTCCATATTTCCTTCCCAGCGACGGTCTGGACAATACTTTTTTGAAATGGTTATACATTTTCATTGTAAAATGCAGCCACAGTACTTTGTAAAAAAATAAAATGTTAAAGATTCAAAATAGTCATCAAAGATGAGAATCTTGGCCCCTGAGAGTTAAGTGTTAATTTTTTTTATTTTACCACAGTTAAAAACTATTTTCCCAACATGTTATGAATCTGAAAGCCTAGATCAAATGTTTTATCAGGCTATTTTTATGTATTTATTTATTTTGACTTTAGACTCCTACATGTGGCGAGAAAACACACTGGGTGTGCAGGGTTTACATTTTAAGAAAAGTTTGGTCAACAAACCAGATTTAGTTGAACGGTCATCTGTATGATGGATAAAAATAATTGTATTTGTTGCATTCTCGTTTTCTGCAGTGTTTTGGCGAAACTCGGCTCTTTAGTTTCTGCTCGCCGTGTTTCTGCTGTTGTCAAAATAACCGCGTCATCTGCAGCTCTTCATGCTGCGCTTTACATCTTTATCTTCAATGTGCATAGTGGAAAAGGGCTTGAATGAAGCATGTTTAACTATAAAAATATTAGACGATGTTGCGCTGAAAGATCATTACTGTAAATGACCCTGAGTGCTTGTGGTGTGAACCACTTTTTTGTTTTAACACTGCTCACTTTAAACTGTGGAAACAATTATGTCTGGATGGTATTGAGCCAGTGATTACCACTGGGCTATATGGTTGTCTGTATACAGTATCCAGTACAAATGTCAAACAGGATTTATTACTTACACTAGATAACGTTACATAACACACCATCACTTCAAAATAATTATTTTTGAAACAAGACCTATGAGTAAAGCTGGAAATGGTACTATAAAGAGAGAAACCTCTTACCCGATTGTTTCTCACACCACAGATCTTTACAAATAAATGCTCCAAGGGCGGCTGTAAGCAGAAAGAAATGATCCGTGTGACATGTGACCAGTGCCACTTGAACTACTGTCTCAAACATAGACATCCACTCGACCATGACTGTAAGACTGACAGCAAGCCAGTTTCCAAATCGGGGTAAGCACTGTTTATTTTCCATACTAAGTTATGTTTTCTGGAGGACTGCTTCTCTAGTAATCTAGTAATTGTTTTTAAGGCATGCTGCTTTATTGAGGGCTCAAACCTCCTCTTCGAGTAACACTGGGACGTCATCCACTAGAGGGAGCTCTAGGACCATGTCTAATGGAGTAACTGGAAACACTAGACCTCAGTGCAGCAGGTAAAAAACAATTGTGTAAGAGATGCCCTCAGTATTGACATGTAACTGGTTAGATGTTTAAAAAAAATTTTTTTAAATAAAGTTTAATGTTGTGAAATATTGCACTTTAAAATACAAAATGTGGTTCAAATACGTTGCTTTTGTGCATGGCTTGCAATGAATGTATCGTAATGAATATTATTAATGAATGGAGAGTTCAAACAAACAGCATTTATCTGAAATGCTAATCTTTTGTAATGTTATAAATTCACTTTGTATCAATTCAATTTGTTCTTGCTCAATAATAATAATAATAATAATAATAATATTAATAATTCTATTACTTAAAAAAAAAAATTGTCGCTGATCCCAAACTTTTGAACGGTAATTCTCTGGGACTAATTACTGTCTGTTGCCTCTCAGTTCACTTAGAACATCTCCTGTATCTCCTCCCATGGTGTCTCCCACAGCACAGAATGTAATTCCCTCATCAGTGTCATATCAAGGCGGGCTGGTGCGTTGCTCATTTTAAATGGCTTTAAAGGTTTACAGTATGTTTTTTTTTTTATTACATTTGACACTCTTTGAACCATGAGTTGTTTTATTTCATAGACGGAAGAACAGGCGCTCCAGAGAGCTTTAGAAATGTCACTGGCTGAATCGGCTCGAACAAGCCAGCCAACTCTAAGGTATTTATATCTCTAACAATAAACCCTTAGACTTTTAGAAGTATTATTTTCTATACGTTCATATTCAATGATTCCATGAGAAAACATTTACAATATTTGGTTCTGGAACGTGTGCAGGATTGAGGCAATGTGGCTAGACGCAATAAACGTTGAAGTGTAACTTTACCGAATCATCTTTTTTTTATACGTATTGTGCTGTGTAGATGAGCAATGTTTACTCAATCTTTGTGTTAGCTGGACCGTGACATTCATGTATACCTGTCAGTAAACTGACTTTAGACTGCGTCAGGGCTTTTGTGAAAACAGCTTATACTTCTGTATGTTTATGTGTTCTTGCCCACGGACAGTCAGATCGACTGTTAACAGAACAGGGTATGTTTATCACTGAAAGTTGTACCGTGCTTTGTCTACTCTTTAAACAGCACCATGGTAGAAAGGGAGCACTATGGCAACACCTTACACTGCTCCGACAGATGCAAACCAGTCTTTGCAGCCTTTATCCACTGCCTACAACATGTTGGATCGTTTATTGCAAACCGAAAGTAACTCAATCCCGTTTACTCTTTGAATTCTTGCACCCATGGGAACAATACAGGTCGACACTAGTATGACTAAAAGTTTGCTAAAGCATTTCCTACTAATACTCTGCGAGTGGCCTTGGATGGCAAAATACCCATGGGTGTTGAAGGTCTCCTACTTATTTGTCATAAGGCAAGACGACAGCCTTTTTATTTTTTCTGTTTAGTTGAGTAGCACCGATTTATTTTTTTTGCCTTTCTTCTGCATAGGCAGCCAAGTTGAACTAATAGCCTGTTGTACCAGCGGTGAACCCGTTTAAAGAGTTAATTTGTTTTATTACATCTATACTAATAACTAACTGTGTGCATTTCAGTCCACAGGAGCAGGAGGATCTGGCCATGGCTCAGGCTCTCGCTGCTAGTGAAGAAGAATACAGGCGACAGCAGCAGAGACAGGTAGCCAGAAACCTTAACAGTCAGTAGCATGCTATGCTAACAGGACCTCATCTAGGTACATGGCCCAAGTGGCATCTCTGTCTAATCTTTTGTGTGCTGGGCATACTGAAAAATACTGAAATGGTTAGTACGTTTAAGCGTGTAGTTAAATATTATGAAGTATCGACATTTGACGCATTGAATTTGGGTGGTAACAGCTGGGCTGTATTTGTTCTGTTTAAAGAGACAAATATGTTTGCTCTTTCAATTATAATCATTTTCCCTCGTTGTTAAATGTAATTTGTTTTTGTAAGAGGGGGCTTGGGGGTGCAATTGAACTGGCCTAGAATTGCATGTTTTATTTGCAAAGAAAAATGATTCCGTGTACTTTCACTAATTTGCTGAAGTGCACTTTAAAAGACTTAATGAACATTTGTATGATAGTCATCTTGTTAATAGTGCTAAATTAATTTTCTACAAAAAAATACACCCAATCTGAAGTTAATTTTCAAGAGTTTTTTTTATTAATCACTTTTATTTACTAATAAACTTTGACTTGCATGTAAACGGTTAAATCGCGCACGACATTCTTAATTATTTCTACTATAATTTGTTGTTGAAATATTCACTTAAACAGTATCTGTAATAAACTTGTTTTCATGACAGATTTATTCAAACATGCATTAAGTAATGAAGACACAAGGTTAATAAAAAATATAATGAATGGGTTGTCGTGCTTCTATTTAGTAAAATCCTAGATAACTAGAAACTCTAGCAATGGTCATTGAATGGCTGTTTTATTGACTTATTTCCATGGTTGAAACATACATTTTCAACCAAACCTCAAACTCTCCTTTAGTTTTTCAAAAGGCTGCATGTTGGTCACCGTCAACCAGGTTTCTTCAAACTCCTATTGTCTGCAAAAGATGTTACTACAGTGATTTAGTACTTGATCTCTGATTGTTTTTTCATTCTCTTCTCAATCCGCAGGGAGGAGTTTCGAAACAGTCCAGCTGCTGCCTGTCTTAATGTGAGGCGGCACTGACCAACTTAAATCTGCCTCAATCTGCACATAAGCACCAATAATGTACCAGTTAGCTGCACATGTGGATGCCTCAGTCCAGCATATAAAGCTTCTACTTCCTAAATCAATACATCTGAAGGCTATGTTGTCGATTGTTTTTTGCGTCACACTTTAGCGTGCTTCTTAGACAGGCAATTCCGCCGTTTTGGCAAGTGGTGCTTCATGTAAATATTTTATATATTAATCATGTTAATCTGTCAATCAGTGTAGTTGTCTTTTGAAATAAATTATTTTAAAGTGTTTTTTCACTCTCTACTTTACTAATCACACCTTGAACCAAAGCTCCCGACCTCACTTGCTTTAGTCTTTATTATTTAAATTTTAAGAGTGGATGTTATTCATGCATGGTGTAATAGTACAATGCAAAGTGCTATAATTCTGAAAAAGCAATTACATTCTTGGGACAAGAATCTGAAGATGATCATGAAATAAATGATTCACACAGATGAATAACCTTCCTCTAAACCTGAACGCCGTTGGGGTGTAAGTGGATTGTTCGAATTCATACAAATTAGTCACATATTTGTCAAAATGTAAGAATTGCCATGAAACTACAACATAAATCATTGTTATAGGTTTGATTAAAGGGTATTTGGGTAAAGACATGGGCTGGAAGATTTCTTTTCTCTTTTTCCATTAATAAAAAAATAATTTATCAAAAGTGCATCTTTAACAAAAACTCATTGATCATTAATCTTTTTCAAAGCATTTTCCCAGATTCGTCAGCAGAATAAGAACTGTTGATTTTTCTCTAGTAATGATTCCAATATAGACATTGACCATCTATGAGTCACAATATGACATGCTGATAGATTAATGGGCATGAATATGCATTTTTGTGTTTTAGATGCTGGCACCACAACAGCCATATTTTTGTTCGCTGTTACTATGCTCTCCAAACATGAAAATAAAATAATAGACTTGGGTTCTTTCTTAAAATCTAGGACCTGGGTAATCGCATCCATTATGAAGCCAAAACGTTCACACAATTATGTAACCCATGCATTAACACAGAAAAGCTAAGTGCTATAGCACGTCAGAGCAACAAGCCTCTTCATTCAGGGTCATTTAAAAATGACTCCAGACCTCACTTACACAAAGACAATTATAGATAATTACACTAATTCATATTCCGATCAGTTATTTTTTTAATTGGTGATTTAAAAAAATTGTTAATTTAATGAGTCAATACATCAATCCTTCTACTGTGATTCACTGTAAGTGTATCATAAGACTTTATATTTTAAACCTGTCAGGGTGGTTTGCGCGGGAAATTGCGCATATACGTCACTCGCTCCTGTGCATCTCAATCCATAAGTAGATAAACTTGCTCATGTCTTTGGTGTGGTAGTGGCATAGGCTAGATGTTATAATGAGCGAGAAAGGTTGACATAGAGCACACTAAATCTCGAACCTCCTCAGAATCACCCTTTTGAATAAACTCTAAACAGATGAGAGTCTCCTGGTAATAAAACAAGAATCAACATTAGCTAGGCTTTTCAGAGATAGTGAGAACTAAGGGATTAGAAAATCTGTAAAGGCGACGTGGAGATGGCGATTCAGTTTTAGGGTATTTTAGGCAACATTGCTATGAGTTGATTGTAGCATTATCTATTGTGAAGGGTCATTAGTTGGCTTAAGAAAGCCAACTTACTGATCTACTGTTTAAACTTATTATTATTATTCTGTTTCCAAATCTCGTCCTAGAGCTTTAAAACTAAACTCGGCTCAGACTTCAGGCCAGTTCTGAATCGAGTTGCTATATCTTTTCAGACTGATCCGACTTATGCTTTTCCAAAAAATTAAAATCATAAAATTTCCATAGACTTCCATTCAAGGGTGAACACTTTTGTCACATTGACTCTAGTGGAGTATTTTAGCTTCATCACACTGTATCTATTACTGACAAAGTCTAGCAACTAACCTGTTAGCAATGCTAGCAAACTTGCTAATTCAAGCTAAGTCATGCTAGCGACATGTTAGTTAATGCTAAACTATGTTAGCAAACGTGTGAATTCAAGCTAAATCTTGCTACCGACATGGCAAGTCATGTTAAATCTTGCTAGAGACATGCTAATTCATACTAGATCTTGCTAGCGACATGCTAATTCATATTAAATCTTGCTAGCGACATCCTAATTCATACTAAATCTTGCTAATGGCATGTTAATTCATACTAAATCTTGTTAGCTAAACTTTGTAAACTTTCAAAACTTTTACAACTACTTTAAACTTTCAGGCTAGGTTTTCTTAAGCCAACTTCAAAGTTTGTTTACAAAATGCCATCTAGTTTCATATGGTTGTTGTAGCGTTGTGCTGGAATTTCTTTTCAAGGACGTACAGTGTCTATTAAAGCTATAGTAACGTCTTCAAGTCAGCTTGAGATCCTTTCCATCTAAACTGGTTAAATCTCTTAAGCCTGAGCAGTAGGATAATCATATTCATCCACACAGTCATGCAAAGTCGAAGCAGAACCAAAACAATGTTCTTTCATAAAATCCATACAGTTTAGTTTTTTTTTTACTTTTTAACAAAAGTAACAGTGCAATTTTAAAGACATCTCTGTTTCTGGTAAGCGTACTAGGAAATTGCATGCAACCGAATGTTTACAGAAGTGAAGACAGAGCAGCTTTGGAAGTGTGGAGACAGATTGATGACGGTAATGTTGGAGAGATCACAGGCGCAGGTGGGTTTGAGTTAAAGGTGTTGTTTTTTCTCTGAACACAACATGGATTCAGGCTTTTTCAAATGTGTGCAGTCATTCCTCATCGTGACAGAAGTGCACTGGGTGCTTTAGCCGTCTGTCTGAATAGATTCCCATCACAGAGTTGGTGAGGCAAACACAAGCGCACACTAACGGTACCAGCATCGTCTGCAGCTGTGACACTGCAAGCATCTGTCAATATTTACAAGCTTTCCCAAACTAAATTGCTTCAATTCAACCATAGAAGGAATTTGTTCCTGCTGTACTTGCGGTGCAGATCAGTGCAAGTCTTTAAGGAATGCTAATTGTATTTCATATTTTGGAAATAATCAAAAAGAGATTAAAAAAAAAAAAACTACTAAACAATATAAGAATCAAACAAGAGCCTGCTCCCATTTTTCAAAATGAAGTTTATCTTTGGCACATGATCCTATAGGTCTTCATCCACAACTTGAAACAAACGGATGTAAACAACACTGTGCAAGATTTTGTGTTAAGTGATGATGAGTTTAATTTCTCTCTTTCAAATAAACTATTTTTCAAGGGATTTCACAAAACAAAACTGTATAGACTGTTTATATATTCTTAAGGGCTTTAATTTGCCTAATACACTTCAACTTGGGATAAATTAATTATATCATCATCAATCCCTGCCAAAGACCCCTAGCACTGCGGGGGCGAGTTTTGCATGGAAAGCATTACTCACATTTCCTTAAAAAAAAGAAAGAAATAATGCCATTTTTTACTGATCTTAAAAACCTCAAACATTTGAACGGTAATGTATATAAAGCACAATTTAAGCGTTTGTAGAATTTAAAGAGCTCAATATGAATGACATATGCTACAAATACATAACAATTGATGAAATGAGAGTGTAAAACTAATTTTCATCATTTGTCTTAAAGTGGTTAAATGAGTACAAGCTGTATACAAAGTGACCCACATTTGGTTTTTGACCACCAAAAACGTACAATTTACTCATAACTCGCACATGGAGCCATATTGAAATCCCATTTTCTCTGAAAATTAACCATATTGGACCTCAAGTTTGTTGGTAAGAATTACAATCTAAAAGGATATTAAGAGATATTTAATAAATCTTGAGTTACAGGCATGCAAACATCAGTCAGATTTACCTAATAAATCTCCCTGCAGTCTTTGCGTTCTTTATATTGCTTCACAATAGATAGTTTTAACAGGATGATGCATAAACATCAGACCCATTTATAAAGAAATAGATGTAAGAGACACTGTCATAAACCTAACAAGAACTGGATGGTCTCCATGCTTCTGTACTTGAAATACACAACAGATGACAACAAGAAATCGATAGACAATAGGTACAAATAGAAACAAATTGGCACATAACAAGATGAAAGTTGTGTGAGGGAAATTAACTAATCAAGAGCTAAGAAGAGCATGAGATGGGCAAAACATTTTCGGGATCCTGACATGATATCCTGCAATGTAACATCAATAATGTTTTTAGCTTTGTGGGTATAGTTCGTAAATATGAGCTTACTGTGCAACTTAGCAGTTATGAGCTGAGCTGTTGATCCAAAAGTCGCAGGTTCAAACCCCAAGATCATCTAACCTCTGATATAAACTGTATACTGGGGGTGGGGAATTTTTCAACAAGTCTTATATCTTCTTGTCACATTTGAATAAGTGGTTATGAAGTTTCTCCGAGAAGACCAGAAACTGTTTCTTTGTATTCAGGCTTTCTCCACTGATTACAGTAGTCAGTGAGACAGGTCACTGTTTACACCGAGTGCTGTGAAGTTTAAAGAGAGCCTCCATTTCCCCTGGCTTAATGAGTGGGAGGGCAAAGGGCCAGTGTACAGAGCTTCACCCTGCTTCCCTGCTCCATTATTATTCCTGTGATGAGCCCATAGCGCTCCAAAAGAAAATGCTGTGTGGGCAGTCGGCATTGTCAGTTTTGTTGTCACTGATATTAATATTTCACCATTGTCCGGATTCACAACAGAGCCGTATAGCGTAAAATAACATTTAAAACTGGAACAAAATGAAGTGATTTCATGATAGCGTATGCATCGTGATTGCACTGTGAGATTTGTGCCATTATTCTTGATGTTTTTTCTCAAAGGAAGGAAGCTGTCTCTGCTAGAAGGAACTGTTCGTCTTTGAAGTGATCTCTCGGAGAGATGAAGCCTACTTGAGAACATTCTCACTGAGTCATGAGGTCCTCAGGGATGTCAAGGATGCACTATGGAGAGTGGTCGTATTAGGATTGTGTTTTGTTTTTAATTTCAGGACCCATATTTTACATCGATAGCAACATTTTGTTACACTTAATTTAAAGTTGTCTGAGTATAGCTGTATTTAGGTACTGTGTAATAATGATTAACAACATGTATTTACTATTGTTAGGGTAGGATTAGGGTTTGTTTATGGGTTAGCATGTAATTATACATAAATTACTGTTACTACTATGGTAAGTACATGTAACATGTAACATACCCATCACAATAAGTGTTACCCAAAATGGAATAAAACTTGGAATCTGTAAATGGAATTTGATTTTATTTGATTAGCTGCTAGTTTTACAGTATTACAGTTAGCATTGATTAGCACAAACCAATAACCTTTCCTGCTGCAAGTGAATCCTTATTTAATCTGTATTTAATATAGTCTTGAAAATGAAAGACTATCTCATAATGCTAAAATATGAGTGAATAGGCTATAATGAGATGTTATTTCATACTCCTACTGTGGTTGAAAACCTTTTAACCATAGCAGACAAAGCACAACAGTAATTAGCCTAATTGCTAATTGTTAGCCAGCATTTCTAAAGTCGATCCGAGTTATGGCCAATATACAGTCACAGAACCAAACTGAAGCTAAAATACCAAAAGTCTCTCCCAGTAACAGATAATTAGTTTATAATTTCATATTTATTACATTTTTTATATTGATATACTTGGATAATATTTATATCATATTTGTTATGAATGCAATGCTTTGGATCATAATTTCGTAATATTATTCTTGTAAAAATTAGACAGATTGAACTTCATAACATTAAGCAATGTTCTCCATTCCTATCAAAATTATTTTAGTATCATCGATATAATATATTAATATTTTAGTTTATTTATGTCTATAGTATTAGTTTTTAACTTCAGTTAATTTAGTTAAAATTAAACTAAAAGAAAATGAGAAATGTCGCCTTGGACCCTAGCTGAATTTCAATCTCATGCTGTTTCTTGATCTTTGTGTTAAACAGTATGGGTTGATATTTTTGTCACACACAAGCTGTTTTTCATTATGACACCCTGTCGACTTTGCCTGGCCTCTATAGCACAGCATCAGTTTTCTGCATACATATATACATTTATCAATGATTTGTTTATATAATTACACTCACTAAATTATACTGCTGGCAGTTTTTTCTACACATTCACTGTTATTTGTACAAACAGCCTTTTTGCAGTGGAGCAAGTCTATAACACAAGAATTCGAATTCAGACACAGCCACACATGGCAAATAAATAATTCTCAATTTCAATCTCACTCAGTCAAAGGACATCCTGTGAAACCAATCTGACCTGATGACACATCTGTAAGGTGTGTCTGAAATGACACGCAGCCTAGTGGTTTTGTGCAAGCCTCAAACCCTCTCAAGCTGTGTGATGATTTTCACAATGACGCACATACATTGAATCACCATGCGGAGGCATTTTTTTCTTTTATTTTTCTGTATTTACTCAGCTCACGCACACAACACACATTTGTATCATAAATTGGTTGTATTTTGAAGCCCCACATGATATATTGTTATTGTCTATGTGTCAGAATGATTCCACAATAACAAAATTGAGGTTATTGACAACAGAAATGCTCAATTATAATGAAGCTGTCATGATTATCTCTCTCAATCTCTCACTAATGAAGACGACATCGATAAAAAAAATTTAAATGAACAAATAGTCATTGAAAATTCACTAAACACCCTTTTTTATGAACATTGATGTAGACTAAACTGGTGGTGTTGTAGATTAGATTTGCATTTGTGTATCACGTGTATTTAGTGTGCACGACTGTTTGCTCTTTTGCATCATATAAATGGTGGTATGGATTATATTTAAGAAGGGAGAGGACATATAAATAATGGTTTCGTAAGAATGGTTAAACTACTTGATCATTATGCCTCAGATACTCTCTTATTCTGCAGTTATTTTACAATCAATGTGTTTGCGACACACTGACAGGTCTTGTGGTGCGGATAAATAGTTGTTTAGAGAAGCTTTACACAATAAGAAAATTGACTGGATTTAAAGGAGCTTATTGTACAACATTTGCAGAATATTAGCTTGCTAGATGTAAGAGCAGGAGGAACTGTATGATCGTTTCTCATCTCTAGCCTCAGACAACAGTTTCCGTCCAAATTTGAGCTGATTTCTCTTTGAGTCTGGCCAAATTTAGCTTTGTTGTGCAGTGTACAGATGGAAATGAGAGTTGATTGACATCTCCCAACTGGCAATCGGATGGTTGGATGAATTTCTGACATGTAGCAAAACGTGTTGAAGCTTAGAAATTGCGTACCTCCCGTTTGTGTTGTGAAATGGTTAAACCATATTACCCACTTCTTCCAAGCCACCTGCGTCCATATACAGCTTATTTTTTCTTTCTTTTTCTGACGTTTTAGCATACAGAATTTAACACATATGACCAAAGCAGAGCATTTCAAAGAGGAATGCAATTAGCCCATGAATGATAATTATTCCCTGAGTTCAAAATGTTAATATCATTATCTCTATAACTACTCTACTATAACCACACAAGCAGTAGAAGTAGCAGGTGAATGTATTTTAGAATGTATTTGTTAAAAACCTTTGGTCCTAAGATGAGTATCTGAGAGGAGCTTTGATTCCGTTATTGAACAGTATAGTATCAGGGTTCTGTCTTGAATTTCAGTCTTGGTTTCTAGTGTTTGGTGACAGAGCTCTGACATTGCCCTATAGTCATGTCTATGTGGGCAGTGTCTCTCTTGTCGCTGTAGTGTCTTGTGTGCAGGTTGTGATTGTCCGATCCCAAGACTTTGGTCTTGATCATTTTTAGTTTTGTGTTGGGATTCGGACATTCACGACATGTGTTCTTGTTCTTGTCGTGAGCGCATGAGACAAGTGTTTGCTCATTCTCGTGCGCTTTATGTCATGCGAGGGGGCACAGTTTCGGGCTTTGCTTGGGCTGTTCTCTCTCGTGTCTGTGTGCATTGTTGTGAGAACATGTTTTGTGTTCACATCGGCCACATGATTCATATTTTCACTCTCCTGTTGTCTCCTGTTTCATGTGAACACACGGCTTCTGCGTGTCCGCATTGGCTGCATGTTCGTGTCTTGTTGTTATGTAACCTCGCCCATCTTGTTCCCCTGTTATACTTTGATTTGTCCCAGCTGTTTTCCTTCAATTTCCTTCCTCTTGTTCCCTATTTAATCCCTTCGTGTTTGCTGTCCTGTGTCGTGTCGTTGTCAAAACTTACAGACTTTGCTCACACATGGAATAACTACTTATCAACTCTTTTTTGGAGAATTGTTATACTTTACATATATACATATATATATATATATATATATATATATATATAAATCCACCTTGTTAGACTTGTTCCCCAAAATGACGGCAGCGACTAATGAGTGGCTAAAAGCGACAACAGTAGTGACTAATGGCTGCATGTGCAGAGGAGGAGGAGGGAGGGATAACGTAGATAATACAAACACAATAAGGAAGTTATTCTTCCCGTATAGTGTATTGGATAGCCTCAGAACCTCATATTTATTATTATTGAACACACATAACTTGTGCTGCTTACAGCATAATACTCGTGAATCACTCGTCACCCCCGGTAACCTCCTGCTGTAAAACCAAGCTGGCTCTCTAGTCGAGTCCATATACAATTATCCCATAAATGAGGCAGCTTGAGCTGCTCCGAGTGCTGAACACCTAGCGTCAGCATTCGTAAGTGTGCTCATATCTCAAATATCTCAAAGCACAAATTTGCTCGAAGGCTTGCTCGTATCTCGGAATACTCGTATGTCGGGAAGCTCGTATCTCAAGATATTACTGTATATACAATGCTATATGTACAATATATGTGTACAAAAACAATTGCAAAAAATCATTGTCCAGAAATAATTTTCAATAGTACATTGGGATTAATTTAATAGTGCAGAATATTTAGAATATTCGCGTAAGGATAGTTTCATCCTTACATCTGCTGGTAATAGAACTGAGATATTTCACGAGAATAAATGCACAGATCTGCTAAATGTACTTGTGAACTTTTATGGGCTAGTACTACAACTTTTGAAGGGTGTCAAGTTTCTCAGTTCTAATTCACCCTTGTGTATATATATACACCGTATTTGGCAATTTGGAATGGGCAAAAAAACATCATCCCCGCTGACCCTCAACACTGCTGCTCCTCAGGGCTGTGTCCTCAGCCCACTCCTGTACTCCCTGTACACACATGAATGTGCAGCCACACACAGCTCCAACGTCATCGTCAAATTTGCCGACGACACAACGGTGATAGGCCTGATCACCGACAACACTGCATCTTTTTTGTTATTTTGACCAGTTGTTGCTTTTGGCAAATAAATGTTCTAAATTACAATATTTTTATTTGGAATTTAGGAAAAATGTTGTCAGTAGTTTATAGAATAAAACAAAAATGTTAATTTTACCCAAATACATACCTATAAATAGTAAAACCAGAAAAATTGATAGTTTTGCAGTGGTCTCTTAATTTTTTCCAGAGCTGTATATATGTATATGTATATGTATATGTATATGTATATGTATATGTATATGTATATGTATATGTATATGTATATGTATATGTATATATGTATATGTATATGTATATATGTATATGTATATGTATATATGTATATGTGTATATGTATATGTGTATATGTATATGTATGTATATGTATATGTATATGTATATGTATATGTATATGTATATGTATATGTATATGTATATGTATATGTATGTATATGTATATGTATATGTATATGTATATGTATATGTATATATATATATATATATATATATATATATATATATATATATATATATATATATATATATATATATATATATATATATATATATATATATGTATATATATGTATATATATGTATGTATATGTATATGTATATATATGTATATATATATATATGTATATATATATATATATATATATATATATATATATATATATATATATATATATATGTATATATATATATATATATATATATATATATATATATATATATATATATATATATATATATATATAAATATAAAGATTCTCTCATCAAAACTGGGGCTACCACTGATTAAAGGTAAAAGGGAGTAACAGGTAATGGTACACAAATTCCCAAAATGGCATTCCCATCTTCCAAATGCTGAAGGGCTTTGTGAGGCAGGTGTTAAAAAAACTCTTTCAAATCAGCATTGTCTTGATAGTGCAGATCAGCTAGGAAGTTGTGGGCAAGTCTCTGACAATGATCTCCCAGTTTCTGAACAACATGAAGCATCTGTTCTTTAACAGAGTTAAAATTGGCAGGAGACGGGAAGAGTAAGATGCCCATAGCTGTTCTGCTGAGTCCTCTGGTGGCCAGATTGTTCTATCAAGATTGAGATGAAGGGATGAGATGAGGACTCAGTTGTGCAGAGTTGTGGTCTCTTTATTTAAATATTAAAATAAAACGAAAACTTCCACATAGGGGAAGACTTGACTTGAGGAGAGGGTGACTTTAATGCATGCTTGAGAACAATCTGGCACAGGACAAACTAGGCAAACTGACCAATAATCAGGAGAGCACATGGTGCAAGGAAACACATGACAAGCCATGTGCTCATATCAAACATGACAAAAACACATGGCCAGCGAAAACAATCACAAGCCATGTGCTCAAAGAAAATGAGACATGAACATACAGCTTAAGAATACTCATAAGTCATGTGTTCACACAGAATATGAAAGCACAGCCAGAGAAAATCCCTAGCTGCATGTTAACAGCACAAGACAAAACATAACATGAATGCACGATGTAAACACGAACCGCATGCTACCCAGAACACAACAGAAGGGTGAACGGCCCGAGCAAACTCAAAACCGCACACGTACACAACAAGACAGACCACATGAGAACGAGTAAATGCTCATCTCATGCACTCACAACAGAATACAAATATGCAGATCATGAACGTCCGAACCACGACACAGAACCTAGACCCAAGTGCCGTACACAAGACAACTCAGTCGAAGCTTTGTGCTCACATAAAGACAAGACAATACAATACAGAAGCATCAGGGCTCACAAAATGTGTTGATGAGCTACACATTACACTCAAATATAACCGAGCGCCTAACTCAATCCAATTGATGGACAAGTTAGGATCAAAATCTGTCAGTCAAATCCTCACTGAACTCACTGAATCCGACAAAACGGTTTATCAACATTTCACTTATTCTCCAACCTGCAAAGTTCAGTAGAAAAGGGAAATACAACGAAACTGAGAAATAGCTCAGTTTTGACAAGGAAAGTACAAAAAACAAAACCAAGCTCCCCAGTCATATTAGAAACATCACTCTTCATGCAGGACTTTCTTTCATTCATATTCTCTTGTAGTATTTAGTGATGACTAATCCAACCATCTGGCTGTTGGACATTTTGTCACACGTCCTTCCAAGCTGTACACCCTTTTGAGAATATTCAAATGACATGATTAAGCAAATGAACATGCTAAAAATTCATGCAATCCTTAAAAGAGAAATTTTGTCAGGGATTCGCACAGAGCAAGATGAGATCTGATATTTGAAATGTAAGTTTAAAACTACTTCATTGTTTTTTGAAGCAATTTTCTTTTCTGTAACTGGTCTTAATCATGGTAATGAATTATTGACAGAATAAAGCTGATGAATCATTCAAAAGTTCAGTGGTAATTCAAAATATGAAATATTCATTATTGAAATTGTTGACAGCCACACTCAGAAAAACGTTAGAGATCATTTTAGGATAATTTCTGATCTAGAGCCATGCTAGTTGGCCCAGATTTTGCTGCTTGTGTTGCTATGACGACAAGGGAGAATTCTCAGAATGTGCTATGAATTTCATTTGATTGTGCCGTGTTTAAATATTTTAACTTTGGAAATGTCAAGGACAAGTTTTAAGGATGACAGAACAGAAAACAGACTGAAACGTTTTGTGTTTTGGTCTCAGTTCTGCAGCAACTGAAGAAACTATGCTGAAATGTTTCGAAAATAAACTCTTTTCCACCAGGTTTTGAAAACTCTTAGGTTGTAGTCTGATATGTAGAGGTTCACACTGAGGGCAGCAGATGACTGTACTGGAATGCGCTTATAATCCAGAGACACTGTGTTTTTTCAAGGTGTCTCAGTCATGGAGACCAGTGACAAGATATTTCTGACATTAATTTGGAAATCAGTTTAAGGGGGCAAAGGCATTTTTACATTCATAAGTGCATTTTCTTTTCTAAGATCGTTAAATATTTGCATAATGGTTTATGTTAAATTAATCAATGAATTCAAGATTTCTGTCATAACAACTCTCTAAGTATTTGACATGGGAATGGAAATAGCAATGTCAAATTTGCAACAATGGCAACATTTCAACCAATGTTGAAATGTTTGGTCTTGTAACTGCCAATACACACATTACACACTGTGGTCAGCAAGAAAGACATGCTGCTGCTGTACAATACAGCGTAAATTAATTACTTGAAGCAGATCTTTACAGGTTCTATGCAGGTGGAGCTGGGGAGGGTGGAGGGTTTCTGAAAGCATGATGCAACTACAACAGCAATTGCTGACCAAGTATTTGAAGGCTGAGCTGTGAGTTCATTGACTATTGATAGAGCAGGAACCAATCAGACTCTCATTGCTCCCTATAGAGATTGCAAGCAGGATGAGTTAAGAAGTTAAGAGCCTGTACAATCTAGAGTTTCATGACAGACCTTTGTATATAGGGCTGTAATCAATCAAATGAAGTTGGATTTAGATGCATTTACACATACTTTTTAAAGGGGTCATGAAGTGCTTTGTTTTTGTATGCATTTATAATGTAAGTCATACCCACATTAAACCAACATCCCTAACATTATAAGTGCACCCTTGTTCCAAAGAGAAGCCAAAATGGCTGAAGTGACATCTTTAGCAAATGAACCATACAATTATGCAGTGATAGCTTCCTGCTATGACACACTGGTCACACAACAACCGTTGATTTCAATCTTTACATAATTTACATAATTGCCTGCTATTCATTTCAGTGGCAACAAGAAACTTGTATTACAAATTCCTCAAAATGAATAACTCATATAGAGCACAAACTAGAGACAACATAATAATTTGATGCATCCTGCCCTTAACACAAAGAATAAGCATTCTGAGACCAGTATCATAGATGAAAATAAGAAAAAGACAGACCGCATGAAATTATCAAGCATTCTGCTGAATCTTACACTGCACAACAACAGCTCAATCAGTCAGAGGTCTTAACTGTAATGATGCTTTTTGTATTCAAGCCCCGTTTGCTTACAGATCGCCAGAGGGATCCATTCCCATAGTCTTCATCAAAGTGACAGCGGTCCCCAGTGATCAACCCTGTTTCCAGACTTTCATCCCAACAATTCAAAACCTCAGAATGAAGAATTGGAAATAACAACAAAGGCACCTTTACCCTAATGAAATACAGTGTAATCAGTAACAATAATAAAAAAAGACAGCCCACTGAATGATGATGGTCTACTGTTTTATTTAAAGGCCCAGTCACATAGCGAAAACGCATGAAGAACGCACGAATTACGCACAGATTTTCGTTTCTGCGCAGCGTGTGCGTCATATGCGTAATTAGTCGGTGGAACGAACGAGGACCGTCAGTGATTGTAAGTGGATGTGCGTCGAAGGTGGTTTGTGCGTGATTTTGAGTTTTGAACGGTTCAAAAATTTTCTGACGCACCGACGTGCATCGGTGTGCGTTATTTATGAGTCGGCGTGCGTAGTTTATGCGTTGAGTATGCGTGACATGCGTGGGACACGCGTCGGCCGTCAGTGCTTATGCGTCGGAACTGGTTCGAAAGCGCGCACGTCCACTGACGCCCCACCTTCATATCACTCATGAACCGCGCACCGCGGCGCGCGTATCACGTTCATTCCACTGACAATGTGGATTCTGAAAGTGCTTGTTCGTGGAACGTTCGCGAAGCGCGCGTGTTGGGACGCGCTCCGGCAGTGATTCATGCGTCGGGTGTTCGTGGAATACTTTGGTCAATTTCTCTATGCACAAGCACGCACAAACCCAATCTATGCGTGATTTGTGAGTAATTCATGCGCGATCGGCTGTGTGACTGGCCCTTAAGCCTTTCTGTTGGTATTGCGAACTCTACACTTGTTGTGTTGCACTTTTAACAAGCATGACAGTTGAATAGTTGAGATACATTACTGTTTCACACATTACTGGGATTGCTTCAGGGTCTTCCCTAAGATGTTGAGTCAACGTTTAATATGTGGAGAATTTAAAACCGAACTGACACAATATATGATTTGTTCTAAATATATCTGTAGGTGATAATCAAAAAATGTAATCATCATATTAGCTATGTTGTTATTTTCCATTTCTTTAGCTATATTACAATGTATGTTTAGATTATTGTATTTATAAATATATAACACCCTTAGTACTTTACTACCATTCCAAATTCGCATCATGGTTACATTTTGAAAGAAAAGGTTCCTATACTAATATGTCATTGTCAAGTACTGCGGCTGTTGTCCAACAAAAGAACTGACTGTGGATGTGGCAATATGATTTCATCTGATTTTATGTCCTTGAACACCAGCAGGGAAAATATTTAAAAAGGGATGTCATTTTCCATTATTATTTGTGGAATTTAGGAATGGGGAATATGGTGGAAGTAATCATCTTGGGTGGAAAAAACAGTCGTGTATTTGCACTTTTGTAAATAGTCTCACAGATCTAACAGCACACGCCGTGGGGTCATTCATAGATGAATTTCAAAGGCAGAGCTGTGCTGTATGACAGTTTTGACCTGAATGACTGCTTTGCAGACATAGACCAGGAGCAAACACACACTGGATATAATATTCTTCTTTGTCTTGATCACTGTGCCAAGTAAGACGTGCTCCTGGATCAGGAACAAACAACATTCCTTTCCAAAAGCATAGTCCCAATCCTAACCCTACCCATAACTTATCACTAAAAGCAGAGGGAAATTATAGGTGAAAAATAGTGTAAAAGCCCCTAAACCCTTGTTGTAAGCCTAAACATGACAATAACTGTACATAAATGCCTCAAATCTGATTGACTGATTGGAATGTTGTTCCAGGATCAACAAAGATGTTGATCTAGGAACATGTTCTACTTGGTGAAATTCACCCTTTGTCTTCATCTTCCTCTGCCTTTTTGCCTTTTCTTGCTGATGCTCTGTCTTTTGTAAACATACCCTGCTGAAGACACCAGCATGGCTGTTCACCAGTACAAGGTAAAGGTATGTTTTAGATGTGGGGATCAGCAGGGGATGCTGGAGTGATGGACAAGCTAGAGCAGCTCAGTTTTGCTTGAGAACATCAAGACTATGCTGGTCCACCAGCTAGTGTGTTCACAAAATGTGTTCACAAACTACACTCAGTTTTGCAGATATGCCATTCTTCTGTCCTTTTAGCATGAGCAATGACGCTGTCACACAGTCACGTTTTTGTTTGAGTTTTCCAGCAACTCGTCAGTCACCATGGATGCTAATCTTCATCATCGCTGTTCATAATTTCAATATGAATTTAATATCTCTATGTTCACTCTTGGGAATTACCTTTGTTTTCATTAAAACCCTTTTGTTAATTGAAACCTTTTGAATTCTCTTTCATTGTCTTCTTCTTCATTATAGTAACAGATTCTTCAGAGATGTTGATTTGGTAATAAGTGAGTATCCAATAAGAACTGCAAATGCATTCTAAATTGAATTCCAATCTCTTGGAAAATGTTCCAACAAACTTATAAATTATGCCTCTAAAATAAAAAATTTCAGGCCTCCTTCTGAATAAATTACCATGTACATATTTTATATTTGTGCGTGTATGTATCTTAGTGCAACTGTTCAGGCACAGCATCAGTAACGTACATGAAAAGATATTCGTGGGAATGTGCATAGAGAAAGAAACACTGCATGTTCTCTCTCTCTCTCTCTCTCTCTCTCTCTCTTGCAGTGAAGTATGAGCGTTTACCACGATGTGGAGGAGGAGTCTAAATATGTGAGGGTGAGTGAGGGAGGGAAAGCTAGAAGCATAGAGAAACAGAGAAGCGGAATGAGAGGAGATGAAGCCTATTCAAGTGCTTACATTCTGCAAAGATCTCTAGCTTTTCTGGAGACCAGAAACATCTCAATATTACAATGACTCTGAGTCATGGATATACAGTCATGGTGCATCTCATGAGCTGGTAAGTAAAAACAACTAATTAAAATTCTCATACTGTCATCAGATTTACAGTTAGAGCACAGTTGCATTTCCGTTCAGCCATCTCAGGAATCATGTTTGATGTATACATTTTCTATGATGGCTTTGTTATTACACGACTTATCTCCATTCATCTGAATACATCTTCACCCTATAACATACATTTATATAAGCACATGATATTACATCCAATGCATCTGGGTTTTGATGTTTCTATCCGTAGCTTGTCCGTATACTCAATTAAGTATGCCGCTGCATTTATTATATTTATACGTACTACATTCCGCATGCTTAGAATAAGTAATTCTTTCATGAGTCTCTTTTTAGAAATGTCACTCCACAGGGATGCAGTTCTTTTATTTGGCTCATGAGTTCATGAAAGTTTGACACAATTTTAAATGGAAAATGAATTTGAAAGGGGGTTAGAGGCACATGCGGTGCTGTGTGAGGTGGTTCCGTGTACCATTCGGCAAGTGACAAAATGAATGCACTCCGTGACTGTAACCAAAGGGATCAGTTTAACAGCCCTGCTTCTTAAAGGACACTTCAAGTTATATTCACTGGCAGCTGGTCAGCTGGATTCACATTAAAGACAGTCAGGTGTGTTTACAAAGGGGATTGTTCCCTAAAACAAATGGCAATGACAGAGATACCAAAAGCCAAAAAACAATACAGCCAAAACTCGTGTGGTGTGAATCTATAAAAACCTAACCTGCACCTTCTGATCATAAAGCTGTAGCACAATTCACAGATCCACAGAGCTGATCTAGTTTAGAGAGGAGGTAACACTTTAGTTCAGGGTTCAATTCTCACTATTAACTAGTTGTTTATCAGCTTGCCAATTGCAAGCTTATAAAGCACGTTAATGCATGACCATATTCTACATCCCTTAATCCTACCCAATCTTAACTCTCTTACTGCCAGACAAGTTTTTAAATTGCATTGGTGATTTTTCAAATCATTTCTGAAAACACTTCTGTTAAGAGAGTGAGATGAAAAAGAGAGAGGCTCTTTGAAAAATGAAAGATTGCTTTTTGAGACCACTCACAAATAGTCAATAAACGTCAACAAACCACTATTTTATTTATAAGAAATCGAATGTCTTTTGAAATGTCTTTCTTTTTTCTTTATTCTCTTTTTGCTCTTGTTTATCTCCCCTCCTTATATCCCTTTCTAACTTCATCTTTACTCTCAATTGCCGAGAAAGGCATTGCAGAAGCGAGATAGTCACCGCGACTAACGTGTCCAGTAAAGCTTTTCCTCTCGGTGTAAATGGCTTCCTGTTCATTTACCCCAATTTACTACTATAAAGGTCTTGCTAAATAATGAGTCACGCTCTGTTCCTGCTTGAGAAAAAAATAGCATGCGATCTCTTAAGGCATACATTGTTTGATCAAACAGACAATCAGTAGATGTAATGAAATTGTTTTTGAAGAGGGACTGAAGATCAGTATTTAATTGCATCATGATGAATGTCTGACAACCAATTATAGCCTAATAGAACATATCCACATTTCAGCATGTAGCAGATTAGTCACCTATATTCTGCATACTTCTTTTTTTTATATAGAAAGCTGGTTATGTCACACTTTTAAAATGCACATTTTCAGGGAGAACGTGTCTACATTAGCTAGTCTAATTATCTGAAAGCTCTTGCTTTTCCCACACTTAATGCTCTTTGCAATTTCAGTTTTGCATTACTTTTCCAGAGTTCACTTATTACCGTATATGTGTATGTGTGTGCGTGCGCGCATGTGTGTGCATGTGTAAACAAGTCTTGTCTCAAACAATTTTGCTTCTCAAATGAATGCTTTGCTTTAGCATTGCAGTCTGATTTTGAATGTAGGATCACATGTAACCAGAGACCAACTAGTTCGAAACTGAATTTATCTCAGTTGAAATTAAATCGATCAAATCAAAGCATTAATAGTGCTACAAAAATATTATTTATTGGGAAAATGTTTATTCTTTAGAACATTCTCTATATATCAATGTATAATTCACTATTCAAAAAATTGTTTTCTTCCCATAGCCTGATCAATATTTGAACTAGAGAAATCGATGCTGACTGTTTCTGAGCAACATCTATTGGAACATACTGTGGGATTAACCACTGGTAGGTAATTGCATTCCTTCTCATTTGACAGGTCTAACCAACAACAGCAGGCTAATATGACCCAACCAGAATCCAATGGACAGCACTCTATTCAGTCCACAATATCATGCTATTTTAATGCATCTATATTTTTATCCTCAAACCACTTTCTACTAACATCTCTGAGGATTTCATAGCGAATTTGTCCATTTTCATTTTGATTAGATCTCAACCAGATGGGGATATGCTCTTCATATCTTGATATGACTGTTTCATTTCCCTTGGAGAGGTTATGATAGCGTTCCGAAATAGATTTTAGTCGTGGCATTTGTAATCTAAATGTACATATTTCATGTTCATCAAATTACTTATTGAGTCTGATTCTCCTGATATTGGAGTTCAATGCCAGTCTAGCTATAAAACTCATCATAAGAGTTTTTAAATTTCATCACAATGTGATTCAAGTTCTGTAAAATTTGTGACAATTGCAACCATGGGCTTATACATTTTTTGTGAGAGGAAAGTCCCTAGTACATCGTCTCATAATTTACGACCTCTTTGCAGGGCTCTGGAACTTCACATCTTAAAATGTCAGATCACGAGGACCTGACTAAAGCCATGGGTCACTGGAACGCCTCCGAGAGCTACCAGCTCAACCCAGCCAGTGTCATTGTGTCTGTGGTCTTCTCGCTCATCTTCCTCTTAGGGACCATTGGGAACAGTCTGGTACTGGCTGTGCTCCTCAGAAGTGGACAGGTTGGGTACAACACCACCAATCTGTTCATCCTCAACCTCAGTGTAGCCGATTTCTTCTTCATTATCTTTTGCGTGCCTTTCCAAGCAACCATCTACTCTCTGGAGGGTTGGGTTTTTGGGTCCTTCATGTGCAAGGTGGTTCACTTCTTCATCAACCTCACCATGTATGCTAGCAGTTTCACTTTGGCGGCGGTATCTGTGGACAGGTGGGTGTTTTGTTTTTCCATTATAAGCTTTTTTTTATATACCTATATAAAATAATAAACTCTTGAAACATGGCTGGTTAATTTAATTTGGCCAATATCAGGTCTAAGGAGTGTATATGCATTTTGTCCCAGTTTACATTTTTTCTCCAGTTAAAGAAATTCCCATCACAGTGTAATTTCCACCACATTGTGTTTAATGACATCCTGTGATGGAAATAAGGGTGGTGGAAATTACATCTTTAACATTTGTGTGAGAGAACAGACAAAATTTCTTTGTCTTGACACATAACATTTTAAAGTTATTTTTGAACATGAAATTATATTTTTATGAAGGACTGACATTGTATAAAATGAAGGGTCATGATCTGATAATTATTTGTTTTATTTGATAATGTCAAATAAAAATCTATTAGTTAAAAAAAACATGACAAATGTTTTTTATGGGACATAAAATTTAAAAACCACCCTGATGATTATACATTATATTAATCCTGTCAATTGAAATTCAAGCATAATAAATTCATGGCTGTATACCTTGACATTACATTTTCAGTGTAGCCCCATGGGGTTTAAAATTATAAGCAGCCTAAAGGAGAACCAAGCAGTAATTGGTCAGGGCCAGGGTTGTTATTTAATTAAATGGATCTCCTGAACAGAAGGCGGTCTTGCAAATTGCAGCAGGAAAGGTTGGAGTTTATGTGGATAAATGTCAGTGGATTTATCAGCAACCACCCACTTCATATATATATATATATATATATATATATACACACTGTATGTTTAACACCTCCAAAAACACAGCCTCCCATTAGTCCTGTCTTTACAATGGAACAATGAAAAAATAATCTTTAGCAGCACCCACCTATATTAACCTATATTAAGAAAAAAATTATACTAATTGTATATATATTTGTATAACTTTATATATAATGTAATATATATATATAAAGCACCAGTTACAAGTGGTAGCTAAATGGGAGAGCCAGGTAGCCTTTTTTTGTCAAAATAATGGCATAAATATAACAAGGCCACCTGTATGCCAAAGTGTGATATTTTACTCTCAGCTTGAGCAACAGACCCACTGCCCTCCATTCACCCCGAAAGTGTTTACCTTCGAAAAAAGCATGTTAATCTGCTTTGAAAAATGGTTCTGGGCTCAGCTGAGACTGAGAATCCCCATTGGAAATGACCTCACCTTTAGGTTGAAAACAAGAAGACACATTCATCTTGTGCACAGAAACACACTGATTATATTGATCATGTGTCCTTGGTCAAACTCAATTTCAGGAAGTACCACTCAGCTTTTGATGAACAATTCCTGTGCTTCTTTTATACACGAATACACTGTAAAACTGTGAAATTACTGTAAATTATGTGAATTCATTTAACTCAAATATAGAAACTTGATTACATTAAACTGAACTTATGAATGAATCTATAAGTTTCATCAGATTGTGATCAGAGAATGTTTTTTTGTCTGTTATTTGGTGTGATTTTGCACAGGATTAATATAGGAATTAATAAACAGTGGAACCCGGTTATGTCGACGGCCCCGGGGTTGCAAAAAGGCGTAGAGATAACCGAGGATCGAGATAACCAACAGCCAATATGGCGATTTGTTTGATGAAGTGATCGGCTTGCTATAAAAATGTACATACACTTTATATGTTTGCTAACAACAAAAGGCGTATGTGCACCAACTAACAGCAGAGATTGTAACGGCTACTTAATGTTTATGTTGGGAATATACCTTTAAGACGGTGTAGGCTGTTGTGTGCGCACAGTTCTGGCGTGAGTGCGCACATACGGGGAGGAGAGTGTTTTTGAGTGAGGAGAGAGATGGCCGCTCTTCCGCTCAAACTCAATTTCGCTCACAGTGTAAACAGTCACAACACACATAAACACATTTGCTCATAACACAGTCATTTCGCTCTGACACAGTTCTGAAAAGTATTGCACACGCAGTTACAATGGTTTCGTGGCTGCACGGCACTGCGCCACAAGAGTGATTTAAGCGTCATTGGAGTGAGCGACTATACAGACCTCAGCGCATGCGCAGTGAACTCTGTATGATCTTTAGTCATGGGATGGAGATAACTGATGTAAAGTGGTGACTTTGTCCCTCTTTTGTGCTCAAGATATCAGGGTTCGGCGACATAAAATAATCAACATAACCAATAAGAAAATGCTAAGACAAAAATTGAGTTTGGCGGTTCCACTTCAAAAACGTCGACATCACAGGGTTGGCGAGTTAACTGAGGTCGAGATAAGTGGGTTCCACTGTAGTAGGAGATGTGTTAGTATTAGAAGAGTTTCTGTTTAAGTGTTTCGGCTTTGCAGGGGCTACTATTATAGTGAAGAGTACAGCTTGTGGTTTGGTCAATGATGGGCTGCAAAATCTTAAGACTATGCTGCTTGTTGCTTAAATGTGCAGTAAGAAATTTTTGAGAAATACTGTTGATATCTGAATTCGACCCAAACAAGCACATGCAAACATGCAACGCAAGATTGGATGTCTCTTGTAGCTGGGGTTTATGATGTAAAGAAGCCATCAATGTCTTATTTGATTGGTGCTTTTTTCCTTTGCAGGTATCTGGCCATCCGTTACCCCTTACGATCCAGAGAACTGAGAACACCGTGTAACGCCGTAGTCGCGATGGTGGTCATTTGGGGCCTGTCGCTTGTTTTCGCCGGGCCTTATTTAAGTTACTATGACCTCATCGATTTCGAGAACAGCAATGTGTGCGTGCCTGGATGGGAAGAGCATAACCGTAAAGTTCTGGACACGTGCACCTTTGTTTTCGGGTATGTTATTCCTGTGCTCATTGTGAGCCTTTCCTACACACGCACCATCAAGTACCTCTGGACAGCGGTCGACCCCCTCGATGGGATGTCGGAGTCGAAACGAGCCAAGCGAAAGGTCACCAAGATGATCATCATAGTCACAGTGCTCTTTTGCATCTGCTGGCTACCGTACCACGTGGTCATTTTGTGCTACCTCTATGGAGACTTTCCCTTCAATCAGACCACGTATGCATTCAGGCTCCTGTCCCACTGCATGGCCTACGCCAACTCCTGCCTCAACCCTATCGTTTACGCCCTGGTGTCCAAACACTTTCGCAAAGGCTTCAAGAAAGTTTTCAGCTGCATCCTCAGCAAAAAGGGACGAAACAAGGTGCACGTGGTTCATGTGGCCAACACCGTCCCTGGCTTCGAAGCGGGCTCCACTGAAGTGTCTCAAATGAATGAAGAGAACGCCAGACAGAACGAGAGAGAAATGGTCAACTGCCCACTTGCAGAGCCGCAGGTCACCCCTATGACTATAACACTACCCATCCAGAATCAGCCATGAAAATAAAGCACACGGCTAATGATGCCTTACAGAAGCCTTATTAAAAAACTCAAACAGAGCCAGAGGATTTCAGCAGCTTTGATCGACATCACAATGGTTTTGCGTTGGCTGAATGAGCAGTGTAGAAGGCACTTCGTTATCTAAGATTAAAATCGCTGTGGAAATTGAAATCGTACATTCAATTTGGTTCTCGTATAAATGCATATTTGTGTTTTGCTTGGTTATGTTGGTGCCAATGCTAAACAATGTCTTATTTGCAACCTCTTCTCTATTTTAGAAGCATTGTTGGTTTGTTTTCTATTGAAGTGTTTCCCTCTGAGCATGTTTCAATTTAATGCTGTGATGACTATTCTCCTGTGAAAATTTGTTACCAATTATTATTCGTAACACTTATAATATCTGGAGAGCCCTGTGTCTTTATGTGAGCAAAGCTGTGGTTTCCTACTGTGCTTCAAGCTTTGAAGAGGAATCTTTGATTATGCTCCTCAGCTTCGCTTAACAAGCTCTTTAAAAAAAATGCTTGTGTTAAGTACTGTATGTACTTGCTTTTACCTCTAATGTTCTCTGCTGTTTTAGAAAGTTTTGAAATTCTTTGATTGTTGAGTTTTATATCAATAAATGCATTACATATTACAACAGAAAATCCCTAAAAGCAGGGTTGTACAGAAAATCTCAAAATACAGGCTACCAACAGTTAACTATGTATTATTCTTGTGCTGCTCTAAAGATACATTTCAGATTCAGTACTAGTTAAGCTCAATTTACAGCATTGAAAAGCTGAGTTGCATATCCGTTTACAATATAAGTGAATGATGCCAATTGTAGGGGCATAAAATATGAAGTGTCATGACATGGATTTTAACAACAAATGTATATGTGGGAAAATAACCCGGTCTGACCGGTCTAAAATGATCCGTTTTTGAGGGGGGGCTCCTTTAAGGCTTGTCAGTAAATGGCTGCTGTTATGATTTTCTAATGTCATTGCATAGGAAACATTATCAACACCCACTTACTATTGCACGAGTAAGTGTTTTGAAAACATTATTCATATAAAACCTTAATGTCCAGACAAAGCATTATGAAATCAATGACTTTTTGTGATGCAGCTGCTGTCAGATCCAATACAGTTGGCTCCTTCTTTCAACAAAAGTTTCTTTGCGAAATCTCCATTATACTGTACTTCACTTACGAAACAAAATCCTCAGACGAAATCCGGTACGTCATTAAAATTAAACTATCGACTTGTTTCCAAGACTGGGATCCTTCTGAATTATGTAAAATCCCAAATCAATAATGAAAACAGCTCTACTGCTCAAATAAAACAAGTTTTAACATAATAAATAATATAAGTGCTTAAATTAAGTCTTAAAATTCATATTTATGCTTTAAAAATGGGAGAAAAGTCATATTTATTGTAGATTTTTCTTAAAGAAAAAGACTTTAAGACAAATTTATTTCGTGATAATCGACATCATGGCAGAAATGCTGTCGATTGAGCTGAACTTGTATATATATATATATACATATATATATATATATATTTCTTTATCTGTCTTCAGTTCATTTATAATGTATAATGTACTGTAGCTACACAAAAAGTGTTATTTTGGAAGTTTTGAATTTGATGTTGGCAGTGAATTTCAATAAAAATGGTATTTCTCTTGGGTCAGCATAATATTTTAATAAATGCAAATAAATCAGAAGATAAATGACCCCCTTGCGTTTAGCAGTAGTTTGAGCATCCTTGAACCAGCCTTTGGGAGAAGTTTCATTCTTGATCAAACTTTATTTACCCTGGAGGCTCAATAAGAGAGCAGCAGCATTAAGTGTAAATTAATATTTAATCTCTTCCATTGAAAAACAGCTTGAAGCCAAAGGAGTGAGGGAAGCGTTGACGCATGTACCGCTCCACTTGCGAAGTTATTACAGCAACACAATGTAAACTAAGAGAAAGGTGGAAAAATAAATCATTTAAATCTTGACAGCTTTTAGAGGCTTTCTTCAAAAGTATCCACGGCAAGTATTCAAGGCACACTTATTAAACCTCATAAATTATAATGTTTCATCACTTGGAGAAGCTCTTTGGTAATCATTACAAATCAGACCAGAAAGACACTTTCCCCCCTCCACTTCCAGATATTCTGAATTTATGTTTATTTATTATGGACATAGGCTATTTATTCTTATTACACTCTTTGCTTTTTGAAAATAAAACACTAAATATTGCTCATAAATATGGAACAAACCAGTCATGAAAATATAAAAAGCTTTAATATTACAACAAGCACTCATCAGTGATGCAACAAAGAAAATGAAGCCTCGGTTGGCTTGTTCTGCTCATTATTCGAAAGCTTCTGTGCACAATTAAGCGCCCGATGCCATTTCTACGCACTTACAGCAGTTAGTTCATCCAAGGATGTTTATTTGAAGCTCAGTGTCGTTGCAGTTAATTTAGCATAACTGTCAAGCTGTAGAATTAAAAAGATATTGCCTAATGCTCGGGGTGATCTGACCATATCAATGTCAATGTCAAACTTTGATCTCACAGAAAATAAATAATTGAATATGCCAATATCTCCAGGGATGGACTCAGTCATGACTTGATTTTTGCAGTCTATTTCAATTGACATCGAAAGGAACGCATGACCTTGAGTAACCATTTCATTATGACTTTATACTTCTCAACATCTGCTGTGAATTTGAGTTACATTGACTGCAGTTTACATAACTCTGACGTCATAAATAACAGGGTGTACGAAAATACACAAACTACATAACTCCACTCATTGAGGTCTTTATTAACAGCAAATGAACAGAAGATCAGAGAGGAAATTGAGGGAGATGTGTCTTAAAAAGAGACAAGCGCATACAGTTGTTTATTTGTTGTACTGTAGTGTATTATGCAGTAGACTTGGAGAATGGAAAAGGATATAGCAACTGCTCAAATGTAAAATAAGTTTCATTGATAATGTTTCTCATTTAATCAGATATAAAATGTCATACCATATTGTCCCTCGCCACCAGTTGTATAACAAGCCTAATCAAGCATGACAAAGAAGAAAATGGAAAGGTTTTGTGTAAGCTTTCGAAATCCCAAATCCTGCTCAACTTTGAGTGGAAATTTCTCTGAACTCAGAGAAAACCAAGGCATGAAAAAGATCTGAGGTAAAATTAAACGATTTTCATCAGTGAGCTCTTGAACAGTCTGTGATGCTACTTTGTGGTTTTGGATGCTCCAATAAATAATCTCCCAGAGGTTCTCAATTGGATTCAGGTCTGGGGAATATGAGGGGCAGCAATGTCTTTCTCGTCTGTAAACTGCCTACACACTCTATCCACATGAGACCCGGGGATTATCATACACCAGGAGGAACAAGGGCCCACTGCACCAGCATAAGATCTAACAATGTCTCTTAAGATTTCATCCCGGTTCCTAAAAAAAAAAAAAAAATCACAAAACTAAAGACAATTAAATTCAGCTTTATTTAACGTTTTTTAATTTTAATTTTTAATTTTAATATTTCCATTTTAGTTAACAGTAATAATTCTGGTTAAAGCCTGAAAATATATTGGAACAGGCCCCACGAGTCATTGACATTGACATAAAAAAAAAAACAACAACATGTCAAATGGTCCATTGGTCTATACCATCCTCTGAGCAAGACCAGACTGAAGATATTTATTTATTTGACTCAAGAGACACTTAGTCAAGATTCTTAATTAGACAGCCAAGCCTCAGATTGCTTCTTTAATCAAGTGTAATTTATTTGCTGAAGACATCCTGATGAGAAGATTTCAGAGACATGAACAGAAACAGCATTCACAACACAAGCAAAATTCATTTATGAATGACTTTAACTTACATCCTCAAAAAGGCGCATGTGCACACATGGGTGCATTTAGGTTAAGCCAAGAGAGTAAATTGCCTTTCATTCCTGCCACAATGAGATCAATAAAAACAGCTCAGCTGAGTCTTTCTGAAGATCATATAATCCATCACATAGCATGTGCAATAAACACTACCACATGCTGCCAATCACACCCAATAAAACCCATGATTTAGGGGACTGTTTCTACTGGGGCTACTTCCGTGGATCTGATTACCATGGAAAGAAGTTGAATAACTGTCTGTTTTTGCCCCTCTTTAGGAGGATAATGACATTTCCTGAAGTGGATGAAAAAACACCATAATATGGAATATTGCTATTCTTATCTGGGGACAGAGTGACAGATTTTACATCCTCCATCATACTGTAGGGGAATTATAGTTAAGACCTGAGCACCAGATATGTTGAATGAAGACCAGGAGTCAGAAGTGCAGTCAATAGAAGACATTTTAGTGAAGTTTAGTCTGAAGTCTCACAAGGAGTTCGTAGGCCGCCCCACACACAATAACATTGTTACAGCAATTATACTCTAACAGAGCGTACTAACCACGTCAGTGATGACGGTTAAATTATTCTGATTGGCTAAGAAAGAAAGAAAGAAAGAAAGATAGATAAACAAAACTAGTAATTTTCCACACAAGAGCAGACAGTCTGAAGCATATCTTCGTTCATCACATGGCTGACAGGTTAGTGACCTTCCACACGGCTTGTTGAGAACAAGTCATTCTGTCTCCTTAAGGTTCCAGTTAATCACCTCAACAATACAGACCATATTAACACACACAGATACACAGCTTCTCCAAGGCTGAACTCGGGTCAGGCTCCAACTGTTAACAGAGAGACTCTCAAAACATTCTGATAACATGTTCTATCTGTTGAGAAGTACAGACAATATTCATCCTTACTCTATGGAAAAATACAGAAAAGCAAAGAAAGGCTTTAAGTAATAAAAATCCATAACTTGATTCTAAATCACTCTTTACAAATCGTTCAAATAAGAAAAAGAATAGAATATGTGAAGTAATTAGAAAAAGAAAAGAATTCATATGCAAGCGGCAATGGATTTCCAAATCATCCCCTACCTAATGACACCACTTTTAAGATTTAATCATTTTAATATTGTTCCTCTAATTTGCACCTCTTGATACATGATGAAATAAACCTGCACTATGCTGCATCTGAAATCATCTCTTTTCTTTCGCTCAGCATGTGCATTTTAAATGTACGGTAGCTCAGAATGGTGGATGCTTAGGCATGAGATTTTATCTACAGTGCTTTGCCATTTAACGTGATGGACTATTTAACTGGCTAGCAATCATGTTAGAAGCCTCAGAGATCCTATACCCATCAGCAGTCAATTAGTGTATTTCTCTCCTTAAAACCAGGTTATAGCTTTACACATGCCATTTCTGTTCTCTACATGTGAGGAACTTGCTAAATATATATTTTTATGCATCTATGTTATATAAGAGTTTTAATTTTTTGGAGAATGGGGGAAATTCCTGTGAAATTACAGTTTATCAACAGCTTGTGGTTAATAAACTTCGATCAAAGTCCTGCAAGCCATTCACTGTTTCTGCATGTCATCAATTCTGTGACTCTGTAAAACGTCTTACTCTTATCAGAAACAGCCCAAAATGTCAGAACACGCTTTTCTGATCCAGACTAGAGACTGCTAAAGTGTGCCATGACAAAGTAGCACAGCTTATGGCATCATCTGTTGCTCTATCAGCGGCTGTCAGGCATGCCTGTACTAACCCATTCCTGCTCTCTTAATGAAGCATAGCCTGTGGGAGCGTGGCAGGGCTTTTGTTACAGTTTCAAGGCAGCAGAATGTGCTTCAACAATCAGACAATCAATTTAGAATGTGGGTGTGCAGAAGTGATAAAGAGTCTATTGAAATATGACCCACTTTAAATAATGTCTTTATTCAGTGGAGTTCAGCTGTACAGATGATGTGATTTTGCTGATGGGGAAGCCTGCTGATTATTAGTAGGGCTGAAATTTCAATCACAATTAAATGCAACCATTATTTACCAACTGTAATCATATCAATATTTGCAAAGAAAAGCCCTACATCAAGATAATTCAAAGATACAAATAGATTTTCTGAAACATATCACAGGCCTACAGCTTACAATCAACATTAATGAGTGACTATTCCAAACTTTCTGTATCATCTGACTGTGATAGAGGTTTGTTGTTGAGGCTATGCTTTGTAATCATTTCCATGCTGCTGCTAACATCTTTTTTTTTTGTGACGGTCTTTGGAAATTGTTGGACAGTGCTACAATGACAGTGCTATCCTGTTTACTCTGGAGGTTGACTTATGCCATATTGGAAATGCCATTGCTATGAGATTCTGACTTGTAAAAACTGTTCATGTTCTTGTAAAAATTGACATTACAACTACAATACATTTTCCGAGAGCTCCAACTTGTATCACTCAAAATAGCTGTGGTTTCAGCAGTAAAATGTTGTCAAGCAGTTAACTTATAATATTTCAATTCCAGGTCTGTTAAAATTAAAATGAAAATTCATTTTGCTGTATAAATGTTTTCTGCAGAACACAATGCTTGTATCCAAACAATTATGGGGCACAGTTGACTTCCATTGTACGAAAAAGAAAACATTTTTACACACCACACACAAACACACACACACACACATATTGAAGTCAATGATGCCCCATAACTGTTTGAATACAAAATTCTTTAAAGTGTCTTCTTTTGTATTTAATAGAACAAAGACATTTATACAGGATGGAAACAACTTGAGAGTGAATAAATGATTACAGAACTTTTGTGTGTGTGCTAACCTTTTATTATCTTAATAACTTAAATCAATTAAATGCATGCAATACAGTTTATTGTTTAAAATTACTATTCAAAGGGATAGTTCACCTAAAAATTACAAAACAAAAACACTGATGTTAAAATTTACTCACCCTCATGTCATTTTAAACCTGAATGGTTTTGTTCTTCATTGAAGCATAAAAAGAAATATTTGGATGAATGTTGGTAACCAAATAATTTGGTTCCCATTGACTTACATTGAATTTTTTGTCCATACAAAATGTTCCACAAATGTATTTGGATAATTTAAAAGGCATTTGCATAATGATTATATTGTGGCTTCTTCTATTGCTTTTTCAAATTTCACAGATTTATTTTGGCATTAATATGTTGCAGTAGAAACACATAATTCTGAATCAGAGAAAGCGTACAGCTCCAAAAAACGTCCTAATGACAGTAATTATAGAATTGGCGTAAATGCCGGGTGTAAGGGCAAAAGTCTGATTTATACTGGGCAGAACTAATATATCTAAAAAAGAGGGCTGCTTGACCAAAGCAAAAAAATAAAATCACCTATTAACTCTTATTCATGGGGTTGGCACACAGACCTTTTGATACCTGAAGGCTGCATAATTGAAAGCTTGAAGCCCCAATAAAATGTAACCTCATATAAAAATAGCAATGTGTTATTAAAGCTCTGTAAATCATAAAAGGCAAGGCTAACAGTTCAAAATAGATGTGTCTGTACAGAGCTTTTTCTTCCAAAAGTGTGAATTTAATAAATCTGAAAACACATTATAGACAAAATTTAAGATAGGCTTTCACATCTAATTTACAACAAAGACTATGCCGTAAAAAGCTATATAAAAAAATCTCAAGCACAAGGTTGTCTCTAATGTCTTTCCCAGTAACGTTGATGATTTTGAGACATCTAAACATGATCAAAGCCACATTCTTGCATAAAAGCAATTGGCCAAATAATACATTTCACTTCACAAGACACTACTTCAAATTTGAAAGGCATGTATGTATCCTTTCCATTTAATCATATTTTATTCATCAACCATTTCAGCATCAGGTAAAATCCTATCTGTGTGAATCTGTCTGAAGCCTGACCACAAGGACTCTATAAATATTCAATGCTCTGAAGAAAGATTTTTTATTATTTATCATTATTTATTTTAATAATTCAGTATGCATCTAGTGCTTCTGCTTGATCTTACCCTGAATCACTTTCCACAGGCCTTTGAGAGCAAAGGTCAGCTCAGTCCACCATTTCTTTTACTATCTGGTGATCTACTGAAGATAGTTTGCACGTCTCAACTATTTTCTCAATCCTCCTCTTGAACAAATTTGAGCTGGTATTAGGAGAGAGGAAAGCTGATAGCTTAACTCTCCTCAGTTGCTTATACTGCCATTTACCTGTTATTCCCATGATAACATGTTCTGAGATGAAAATCCAGTTCTAAAGGGTAGATATTTTTGCATTGCTGATGAGCATTCACTCATAAGAGTGAGTAATTCAAAAACAATTTTTTGTCTCCAAATAAAATTTTTGAAAGAAAAATGATTGTTTCAAACCAGTTTCCCAAGTAAAAACAGATGAATGTAATCGTGACTATTAATAGCTTTCACAGAACCCTCGCTGAAAATGCAGCATAAATCAGCATGAATTCAATGTTGGTTTATGCTGGTTAGTGCTTGTTAACTCCATTTGGAAACAGGTTTGGTAGACAGTGCACGTTTCTCCTAAAAAATAAGCTTTTGTTTTTGTATTACTCACTCTCTCATACGCTCATCAGCAATACCAAAATATCAATTCTTTAGAACTGGATTTTAACAGGTAAATGGCAGTACAAGCAACTGAAGAGAGTTAAGCCATCTGCTTTCCTCTCTCCTAATACCAGTTCAATTTTGTTCAAGTAGGAGGAGGATTGAGAAAATAGTTGAGCCATGCTGTCAATTACCATAAAAAAAGGCTTAGGACTTGGTTCCCCTTCGAGAGCGGGAACGAGACATTGCATTAACGCTTTCATACTTAGGCGCGAACCACCCGCAAACCCTCTCCTAAAATTATGTGAAGGGGAGGAGTTCCCAAAGCGTTAATGCAATGTTTTGTTCCCGTCGCTCAGGGAACCAATGTTACAAGAGTAACCGGAGACGTTTTCCATGAGGGTTGTGCATTGCACAGATGTTGAGATAAAGTTGAGAACATTCTGTCATAAGTATCCATTGACCATTGTGAATTTCAAACAAGAGTATTCTGCTGTGTTCTCGGAAAACCAATTCACTGTATTCCCCCTTGATTTCAAAATGACCCTGCTCTTTCCACTCCATCGAAATGGACCATATGCATTCCTATCTGTCAAACTTTCAATCACAGACTTCTCTAGTGTGAAGGTGCCCTTGGCATGTGGCTAGTGTGAAATCGCTTGGCAACCCTGTGTAAAGTTGTAACTGAACTCATGTTGTGACCTTATCAACCTGTCAAATTCTCACAGGAAAGTATCAGGGAGAGGAATAGCTATTCATAATGTATTTTCAGAGATCCATCAGAGAAAATGACTTTAACCCAGTCCTTAGCAGTCCAATCCCTGTACCTTTTGCAGAATATTAGTCTTTCCCTCAAGTTTTTCCTGGAGGTAAATGGCTTTATAGAATAGAATAGATCTTTATTGTAATTGTCATTAAAACAACAAAATATTATTTAGCAGCATACAAGGATTGGCAAAAATAGAAAAAGCGTAAATATACGACTTATAAAATGTAAGACAAAAATACAAAAGTTTGTGAAAAAAAAAAAAACATCATATATCACATACTATATGACAATATTATGTAGAGCTATCCATATGCTATGTTTTGGATATGTTAACAACAAGTACAGTGGAATCCGGTTGTCGACATCCAAAAAAGTATCGAGATAACCGAGGATCGAAATAACCAACACCCAATATGGCGATTTATTTGATGAAGCGATCGGCATGCAAAAAAAAAAAAAAAAGTACATACACTGTATATGTTTGCTAACAACAAAAGGCATATGTGCAGCAACTAGCTGCAGAGATTTACCAGTAAACAATAATATACCAAATATAGTATAGGGGGGATTAGGAGGCCGTGATGGACTAAGGCTAATGGGCAAATTTGGCTAGGATGCCAGTTAAACCCCAACTCTTAAGAAGAACATCCTGGGATTTTTTATGACCACAGAGAGTCAGGACCTCAGTTCAACGTCGCATCCGAAGGATGGTGCTTTTTGCAGTACAGTGTCCCCGTCACTATACTGGGGCGTTAGGACCCACACATACCGCTGGGTGAGCACCCCCTCCTAACACCTCTTCCAGCAGCAACCTAGTTTTCCAGGAGGTCTCCCATCCAGTTACTAACAAGGCTCAACCCTGCTTAGCTTCAGTGGGCAACCAGTCTTACACTACAGGGTGATATGGCTGCTGAGTTCTTTACGTGCAACGCAAAGTCAGCGCATGCGCAGTGAACCACCGTATTTTACGCACTATAAGGCACACTTAAAAGACAGAAATTTTCTCAAAAATCGGCTGTGCATCTTATGAAGCCCGCCTTATGTGTGAGTTCCAAAATATAAATCAATATTATTTTCACACAGCAAACACCCAGAAATGCGCAAGTTTAATGTGTATAAATGATGTGAGATGGATTGAAACAGTATACTTCCTGAGCTCCGTCAGGATGAGAGATAAAGACACCAGCAGAACTGTTTTCATAACATAATTCCTGACTCCCCATCGCGTGCAGCATATTCCCTTAACAATCGATTTTTTAAACACAGTAAACACCCAGAAAGTGCACAGAAGTTTTGAGTACCCTTAAATTAAATAATGAAATATAATATACCTTATAATGCGGTGCAATTTATGTATGGATTAAGTACAGAAATAGACCAGTAATTGCGACTGCACCTTATAATCCGGTGCGCCTTATGGTGCGGAAAATGCGGTGGGTATGATCATTAGTCACGAGATAATCACGTGAAGTGGCAAATGCCCCTCTTTTGTACTCGAGATATTAGTGTTCGGCGACATAAAAGAATCGACATAACCGATAAGAAAATGCTAAGACAAATACAGAGTTTGGCGCTTCCACTTCAAAAACGTCGACATAATAGGGATGGCGAGTTAACCATGAGTCAAGATAAGTTAACTCCACTGTATTTGATTACTTGTGGAAAGAAGCTATGTTTTAGCCTGTTTGTTCTAGGTTTTATTAGCATGTACCTCTTTCCAGATGGTACAAGGGAGAACAGATGATGTCCAGGGTGAGGGGTGTCTTTTAAAATACACTTGGCCTTCTTCTGAAGTCAGTCAGTATAAATGTCAGTGATTCTGTGTAAATGAAATGTTCCAATGACGCGCTCCAATGCTCTCACTACCCGCTGCTGGTCCTTCCTGTTCACTTCTGTGGAGCTGAAACTGTGCAACAGTATGACAGGAGGCTCTGTATGGCTGACCGATAGAAGTTGGTCAGCAGGCTTTGAGGGAGGTTGGTGTATTTTTACTTCCTGAAAAATTAAATTCACTGATTTGACTTCCCCACTTGGTTAGAAATGTATGTTTAGCAGGTGAGGTCAACTGAGATTTACGGTCCAAGAAGTTTAAAACTCTCTACCTCCTCACTTTGTATGTAGAAGCCGGAGTGCTCTGTGTGCTTAATTTTTCTGTCCACAAGTTTGTCAAGTCCACAATCGTTTAGTTTTAGTACTGTTTAAGTCCAGGTTATTGTGAGAATACCAGTATGTGTAATGCTGGATCAACTCTCTCTAAGAAGTCTCATCATTGTCCTTCATCAGTCCTACTATGGTGGTATCATCCTCAAACTTTATAATGGTGTTAGTAGGTTGAATGGGGAGCAGTCACTTGTGAAGAGGGAGTAGGGAAGAGGACTGACATCACATACCTGTGGCATGCCAGTGTTTAAGATGAGTGTGTATGATGTATGTTCTGCCATCCTGACCAGTATCCATGTGCACAGTACGCCATTTAGACCCAGGTTATACAGTTTTTGAACCAGCTTGTAGAGAATGACTGTATTAAAACCTGAGCTGAAATGCACAAATAACATTCTTACATAGGTGATTCCCTGGTCAATGTGAGTAAGAGTTGTGTGGAAGGCCGTGATGATGGCATCTTCTGTCAATCTGTTTGTCCGGTATGCAAAATGATGTCGATCAAGGTCGGCAGGGATGATGGATTAAATATATGAAAGAATATGTTATAAATATGAGTCTTTCAAAACATTTATTGATTATGGGGTTTGAGGCAACTAGTCGACAGTCATTAAGGTCATTCACTGTGCCTTTCTTTGGTATTGGGATAGTTATACTCACTTGAGGCAGATGGAGTCTGTGGATTGTAGAAGCGAAGGGTTACAGTATGTGGTGAAAACCCCCACTAGCTGGTAGACAGATCTTGAGAATCGTTACGGTGACTCTGTCAGGGCCAGCTGCTTTCCTCTCATTATTTCTGTGTAGGGTGAACCTTGTTATGTCCCCAGGACTAGTTGTTATAACTTCCCAGTTTCAGCTGTGTTTTTGAATGTGCATCTTATCTTTTATCGTTGTTATTCGAGTATCGTTTTTGACATGTGCTATATCTCTCGTTCTCTCACTCAGCTAATTGATCAAACCTCATGCTTGTAAGCAGTGAAATACAGCTATAAGAGAGCACCCTGAACACTGCTTGAGAGAGGTTCACCTCTCCCCTTTCCGTTTGAGTAATTGAGGATGAGAATAGTGTGCTGATCTGACTCTGAATTGTAGTTATTTGATAACATTGAGATTTGAGAGAAGGAAACGAGACGCTGCACCATATGACGCTTTCATGTGCATCTAGTCCAAACCTGATTGGTGCTATGCCACCTCGGGACATATGTCGGTGTAACGCAGAAGCTACAAAGGAAAGCCACAACACAGTAACGTCAGCTTCCAGGCATGCTGGAAGTATTTCAAAGACACACAGTGTCTCGTTCCCTTCTGAGGTAGCAAGGGTTACAGTCCCAACCGAGATGTTCCCTTTCAAGTGAACTCACACAGCATTGAATGATGCCACTTTGGGGAACAAAATACCCACTTGGCCATACTGACAATTGTTTGTCCTAGTGTGAAATTCTTCAGGCACAGCTCAAGACGAGAACATTTAAGACCCTGGCATAGCCAGCAGGTCAAATTTATAAATCCTTACAACAAATATATTGTCACCATACTCTTGGTGGAATGGACTTACTAGCAGAGAAGAAGGTAGACAGCGATGTCGATGTAGATTCTCTTGGTCTGCCAACACAGGTGGAGGATGCGGGCCTCAAGTCATGGTTCGATTACCTTACCAGGGAGATCCTCATAATGCCACAAAGTCTAAGATATTATCATTGAATACAGCCAGCACCTAAACAATGTCAAACAGTGATTGCATGTGTCACTTCCCGAAATTTTAACATGGGTAGGAAGACACAAAATTTCAGCTGTTTATACAGTGGAACCCACTTATCTCGACCTCGGTTAACTCGCCAACCCTGTTCTGTAGACGTTTTTGAAGTGGAACCGCCAAACTCCCTATTTTTCTTAAAATTTTCTTATCGGTTATGTCGATTCTTTTATGTCGCCGAACCCTGATATCTTGAGCCAAGTCTCAACTTGACCAAGTCTCCACTTAACATCAGTTATCTCGATCCCGGTGACTAATGATAGTACTGAGTTCACTGCACATTCGCTGAGTTTGCGTTGCACGTGCATCACGGTGCGTATGGTCACTCACTCCAACGACGCTTCATTCACTCTTGCGGCGCAGTTCGGTGCCGCCGCAGAAAAACTTGCGGAAAAATCAAGTCTCACAGATGCCATCTTGGAAGAGGAGGCACAGGAGTTCACTTTCACTGTCCAGGAATTCCCAGATTACATTGTCATCGACAAAGACGTTGTCATTGATAGAAGCTTAGCATTTTCTTTCAAGGAGACCGTTAAAGGCAAAACACAACAAAGCATTTTAGACTTTGTAAAAAAATAACATAGTAACCGCGTGTGCATTACTTTTCAGAACTGTCAGAGCGAAATGACTGTGTTGTGAGCGAATGTGTTTACGCTGTGAGCAAAATTGTGTTTGCAATGTTGGATAATATAATTAAAGGTTTGTATCGAGAATCAAAGGTGGTTTTTATCGTATACTGGTAAATCTTGCACCGGCTGTCAGAATGGTTGACGAATGCCCAGATGATAAATAAACTGGCCACACTAGCTTTTATAGATGGGTTCCACACTCTTCTTAAACATGTAAAGAGCGCAAGTACAAACCAGGAAAAAGAAAACACTCTGACAAACATCACAAATAAAAGAAGGAAAATAGAAACAGCAGATTATGCTATATAACAGTCAGCGGTAGAGCGGCCATCTCTCTCCTCACTCAAAAACACTCTCCTCCCCGTGTGCGCTCACACCAGAACAGCGTGCACAGAACTACACATGCTGTCTTAAAGGTATATTCCCAACTTAACCATAAAGTAGCCGTCACAATCTCTGCTGTTAGTTGGTGCACATATGGCTTTTGTTGTTAGAAAACGTATACAGTGTATGTACATTTTTATGTACATACATCACTTCATCAAACAAATCGCCATATTGGCTGTTGGTTTTCTTGATCCTCGGTTATCTCAACACCTTTTTGCAACCCCCGAGGCGTCGACATAACCGGGTTAGATGAAGAATAAGTTGTTGCCAATCTACCATTCAATCTCCACCAAAGTCCTGTCTTATTTATTTCCAAGAACATCAAGCATTTAATCTTGGCTCTGTATTCAAAGACAAAAGCAAGGCTAAGCAAAGGTGCATTGCAGACTTCTCATTATGAAAAGCAATGGAATCTTTGCAGCCTTTCTGTGTAGGTGTGAAAGTAAACCCCATTTCCCAGAGATGCTTCTCTTTGAACAGATATTAGATAAGTGGTAAGACTGTACAGGAGATTCTCATGGGAAATATGTTTCTCTAATTATTTGTGGAAATAGTGAAAGCTTTATTTTGCTCATGTTTTGGACACCTGCCAATTAACACATCTGTGTATTTTAAATAATAGACAACAATTAAATTGAGTGAAGGGATGTTGGGTTGTGGTGTACCTCAAAATTATAGATACAGCAACGGATAAACGTTTGGAAACATTACTATTTTTAATGTTTTTGAAAGAAGTCTCTTATGCTAATCAAGCCTGCCAAGCCTTTGATAAAACATACAGAACAAAACGGCAATACTGTGAAATATTATTACAAACTAAAATAAAGTTTTTCTACTTTAACATACTGTACTTTAAAATATCATTTATTTCTAACTGTCATTACTCCAGTCTTCAGTGTCAAATGATCTGTCAGAAATCATTCTGATATGATGATTTATTATGCTTAATATATTTAATAGCCTGTGAAACTTTTTTTTCAACATTAAAAAAGAACAAAATTTATTCAAAATCATAAAAAATAGTGATGTTCACAGACTTTTGACAGGTACTGTATATTCTCCATGAATCTGTGCAAATTCAGAAGCAGGGAATATGAAGACATGCAGTGTGTCTATACCTCTCATTTGTTTGATTGGTTTGCTTGTGTACCTTGAATAATAAATAGCAAATTAGTCCTTGAAGAATGCGTAGGTGGAGTTAAGACCAATTCACCACACTTCCCACACTCTGTTCCTGAGTACCAAGTCGAAAGAAGTGGTGCACTATAGTTTAGATGGTTTAATAAAGAGGACATACAGGCTATTACACGAGCAGAATGAGAATGCTGAGGGCTCTAGATTGATTATCTCACTATACAGAGCTGCTGAGAACATTGGAGACCTGCTAAATAAATAATCCTCAGCAATAATGCAGCACCACATATACTCCAATCTTCTCACTACCTGGTAATAAAAGCTAGGTTAAAACATTTGTAGTTTGATTTTTCAATGCAGTCTCATTTGTCGAAGGATCGAAAACGTAACAAAGTACAAATCTTATTGTGATTTATTGGACAAACACTCGTGATGAAACCTGAAATTGACCCACAGTCTCTATTCTTCGGAAAATAAATAAATGCATAATCTAGCTAGCCTATATGCTTTTCCTGTAAGTTCATGAATAAAAATAAAAATATGGGTGATTCTATAATTCCAAGTACATTTGTTGTCCAAAGTCATATTTTTTTTCTTTTAATTTTAATAATTGTTTACTCATTGTCATGGATCACAAGACAAGCTACATTTGTCAAGCTACAATCTTTTGTAGACTTACAATTACTTTCTTGATTTATAAAAATTGACCCACAGCCTCTATTTTTCAAAAATAAATAAAAGCATAATCTGGCGCCTATATGTTTCTCCTGTGAGATCATGAATAAAAATAAAAATGTGACAAAACAGAGCCTAGAGCCTAAACTTTGCAATCCGATTCACATATTCCTTTTCATGTGCATGTGGATGATTCTATAATTACAAGTACATTTGTTGTCCAAAGTCATATTTTTTTTAAATAATTATTATAATTTTAATTGTTTTACTCATTGTCATGGATCACAAGACACTTTTGTCAAGCTATGTAACACTTCCTGTCTGTCAGATCTTCTTTGTCACTTCCTGTTGGTGAGGTCTTGAGAACGTCTATGCACTTCCTGTCTGTAAGGTCATTGTTTCACTCCCTGCACGTGTGATCACTTAATCGTTAGTCTCCCTAGGTGTTTGTCAATCCCTTGTGTATAAAACCCTCTTGCATTTCCCTTGTGTTTGTCGTTGTTGTAGTTACTGATGTCTTGTCTTGTGTGGATGGCCTGTCTCCCAAGTTCCCTTAGAGTTTTTGTTAAGTTCAGTTCAATGCACATGTGTGCTTATTTGATTTGTATCTAAAGTATTTTGTTTTCGTTTATTATCATTAAAGTGATTTTGAGTTTGAACCCTGCTCTCCTCGCCGTGACTCTCCGCATCGCACATGTCCTGTTCCTTGCTACGTGGCAAGCTACAATCTTTTGTAGGCTTACAATTTCTTTCTTGTTTTATAAAGGGAAATATAAGTCCATGGGATCTCCCTGTGATGCATGTACAATGTGCATATTGGGAGGCTTCTAAAATTTAACAAGGGTAATCTGCACAAAAGTTCATGAGTTGCACCTCATGAAAGTAGGAAAATGATTAGAGAGAGAAACCTGGGATGCACTTTGTGGCGAGCCGGGGCGAGGCAGAGGGTCGTGAGACCAGCGCAAGTCCTGTAGCATGATTGATAATGAGCATCACCTGAGTACCACACCAGCAGGCGTGAGGAGCGGAAGCATAAAAGGAGTACACCCACATTCACGCCTGCGGCAGATTAAACAGAGTATGCTTTTAGCACTGTATTTCAAAGCAATACGTACAAGAAGCCATTTCATTTTTTTCAAAAATGATGACACAGCCATGCTTTTCCTTAAGACTGCATGTCATTTTAAGCAATACTTAAATTTAAACCTTTGCTGAAAATGGTATACAAGACTTTCAAAACCATTTGAATCGAAAATCCAACTTGAGACGTGCATTTAGAGCAGTTCTTCTTTGTGAGGTTTTCCCTACATGAGGATTTGACTTGGATCTCAGTAAACAAAAGATCTCAGCTGACCTTAATTTCACCATCTTACGCTCATGGTCTTCACAAAAATCATTTTGTAGAATGACTACCTCCCCTTACAGCAGTGCTGATGCATTTGAGGCACCATAATGTGTCCTACTGGTAGAGTGTGATGAGTCTTAACTAAAAGCCAGCTGTGCAAAATGCAGTCTGCACCGTTTAGTTTTAGTTTATTACCATATCCTTTTGGATAGTTTATTCATTAACTTTGGTATTTATATTAAGTTTTATTTGAATAAATGGCTCTGAATAAATGAATTTGAATGGCTCACCTGGGATTTTCATTCACCCCATCACAGTCATTTCCAAAAAGCAGCTCAAATGGGAAATATTTATAACAAATTATAATTTATTATAAATATTTTGATTAGTTTTAGAATTGACTGTATCAGCATTAATACAATAATTTAATCCGTTATAAATTCAAGGAAATAAATGTCATGGAGCGCTACACTCCACCCACTCGCTCACAGTCACTAGAATACTAACCACCCTTCATAAACAGTCACCACACAATCCAGTTGTCTGGCCTTAGCGTTCATGCCTGAGCACACACCCGACTCATCTCCTGACCTCTCTGCCTGCGACCCTAAAGACTCTTAAACACCAGTTCCATCATCGGTCTTCTTCCAGTCAGAGTACCATCCCTTCAAAACCATTCAAAATAAGACGGTATACTATCACCACCATTCCTCCCTCACCATTGACTGTCTTCACGTGCTCACTCTCCTTGCTAGTTGACTGCCCAAAAGATTCAATAAACTGTGTCATGTTTACCTCTGTGTCATGACAATAGATGATCTTCCTGACCAAGAAATAATAACTTTTTCCAATTGTATACAGTACTAACAGGAAATAGCATGTAACAAAATCAAAATGACTAAAGCGTAGATATAATAGTTAGGCTGCACACAACTAAACTAAGCAAAGATTATACAGTAATCCCTCGTTTGTCGCGGTCAATGTGGACCGGAACCCCCCCGCGATAGGTGAAAATCCGCAAAGTAGGATTGCCCCCCCCCCAGGAATTTACGTATGTGTGTGTGTAGGTAACAGAATGTTTAAAGTATGTATATTTATACTTTAAATCCATTTTAATTAAATCTATTTAATTATAAAACACCGGAAACCGGGAACCAATCACGTGTCTTGTCTGAGTGCTGTGTGTGTGTACAAAGCCTCTGAGAGAGTTTCTCTCTTCATCTGCCATCCTGGGAAACCGTTTCACTTGCATCACAATGAAACAACGCTGCTTTCCGCAATACGGCTGCCCATATGGCGGTATTTTAGAATTTTTCTTTTTCGATTACTATTTTTGAAAAATACGCGATGCACTGAGGCCACGAAACTTGAACCGTGAAGTGGCGAGGAATTACTATATACAGAATAAATAAACTATAGAGAGAGAGGGGCAAGGTTACAATGAGTACAAGAGGATTTTAATCACTCAATCATGCAATTTCATTGCATATGTAACCTGTGCGTCAATGATGAATTGACGCATGCGTCACATGAGTCTAGTTGCACGTATAGTAACAACGTGCAAGGTTTCTTTTCAGATTGCTCTTTCACAGTCTGACAGGACATATGAAGTAAAGGCAGACATTCTCTTCCTGCAGTTATGCAAGTATTGCACCATTGACAGTCATTTGTAAGCAAGGCAGGATCAGACACTTCATTTCTTATTACACAAGTAACTGCAGACCGCTTTCCTTCGCAGATCAAGCGGTGACTCTACCAGAGGAGTGTAATTGATAACCTTTGGTCAGGTGGTTAGTCCCAAGAGAGATTTCATAATGGCTGTATCTTGAGGAGGAGCATTTCTGACTGGTCAAGGTCTGGGTGAAGGCCAGGAGAAATAGCAACACGTCAGAGATTGCATGTTATTCTTTCTGAAGTGGTACTCTGACTCTTCCCTCTTGAGTCTCAGTCCACTCTCATGTAAAAGTCATCTTTACTCATATAGCGCTCTATTAAATACAAATTGTTTCAAAGTAGTTTTACAGTGATAAACAGGAAAATGATTCAATCAGAATTAAACTTTGCTGTACAGTAGCTCTAAAAGAAAAGTGTTGATGATCAAATGATCTCAATTTAGTGTTGATTCAGTTCCTTTTCCGAATGATTAAATAAGCTCATTTTTGTTTGTAAAGCAGTTCTGCAGGAAGCAGTGATGTCAAATCACTAATATTAAGAGAATATTAATTAAAAGCCTTACAGTACGTTTTCGTTCATAGTTCATACATGTTTCGGGAGAAGAGAAACAGAATCAGAAGCAATGCAGTACAAAAGTAAATGGGGAAACAAAAGAAATGTAAGACATGAGGGAAAACATTGAAAACTCATTCTCAACTAAAGACGGACAACTTTGTATGTGTTTTGACTGTTAATTTATATGACAACTGTGTTTTGGGGGCCTGAAAATGCAAACTTTTGAAAATGTTTCAGAGTGCACATTTTTGCAAACAACACTTTCATCATCTCCACGTAAACTACAAAAACACAAATATTCAGTCTACAGGCACAAATGCATGAAGAATGCAGCATTTACCGTGATTTTCGCAGATCCGAGTGAACGGAAATCGTTTTGACAAAAACTAAAAAAAATTGTACATCAGTGTCATGTAAATGTGCCTTCTCTAAAAGTCCAACTGAAGCAAAACACAAACCAGATGTGACAGACGTACTTCAACAAATATTTGTCAAAAACTAAGTAGACTATTAAAACTGACCGAAAAACAGGCATAAACGACAAAAACAAAACATTTTCCAGAAATTAAATTAACATCTGAAAATAACAACTAGTATCTCAACAATAACACTGGCTCCCAGTACTTCTCATTTCAGAGTATTTTGAAAGAGGAAACACAAGAACCTCTTTTTTGTGGTGGCATTTATAGCTTTATGGCCTCTCAGACCCGTGAGACATTGTGCCTGGATGCATTCAAGCAATATATTGACCAGCTCTTATTTCGATTATTTGTAAAGCATATTTCACACTTGTATGTGTCTTAAATAAGAAACCAACGTGTGTTAAATAAGAAAACACTTCAAACTATCCTACCTGTTGTCATGTTTGTTTCCTTTCAGGCTCCCCATGTGTTTTTCCATCATCATCGTCACCTGTCGCCCTCATTATAACCATTTCCAGCTGTGTCTCATTGTTAATCTCTTCCCTGTGTATATCTTTCTAGTGTTTTCCCTCAGTTTTGGTCCGTTCTTGTCTATGTAACATTGTGTCCTTGGATTACAATTAAAACAACTGTTGTATTGAATTCGCTTTCATCACTGTGATCTTTGTATACAACCATGACAAAAGTAATAATGCTGCTAAAATTTCTGAATAGTTTTTAGCTTTACTATTACTGTAGCTATTAAAAGTTCTCAGTATGAAAGAAACCCAGATATGACTTATTCTTAAAATATGAAGGCAATTATGCATTTTAAGACTTATTATTCTGTGCAATGAATGTTGTTTGTATTCATGTTGTATTGTACTAATTATTTGAAAACTATAACAATTAATTAAAAAATATTCATAAATTCAAATAAAAACAAATAAAAAATGCATGCTGTTTAAAAAGAGACAGAGTTAGAATCTGTCATTTTAAAAAATAGATATGCCTAAATAGGCTCAGAAAAAGTGTTAATACGTCAGTTTGTTTATTTATCCCCTAATGGGGGGGGGTGAAAGCTAATTTACTACACAGTATTTGTTACACTTGTGTTGTGCATGGATGTTGCAAAGGCTTCTAAAAGAATTCATTGATCCATCTACATTTATTTTTAAATAGTCTGTACACAAGATTGAGAAGCTCTAATAGCCCCCATGGGATAGACTCTGTTACATAAATCATCGATCCAGGCACTTGCATTTTCCACAATTAATTCTCTTCAGTTCTCCAAACGCAAACATGCCATCTCACCACCATTATTTTGAGCAGAAAGACTGATCTGATGCATTAGTATTTAAAACATTACTTGAGGAAATGTATGTCTTTCACTGTATCCTGTGGTCTCCTAGCAGATAAAAGCATGAGTTGACCATGTGCTTATTCTCATATGACTGATCCCGTCCAGACCAGGTTAGTGACCTTGCATGAATTGAGTGGCCTCGCCGAAACCTTCCCTGACCCCTCTGCAATGAGACAAGAGCAGCATCAATGCTTCAAAAAGCACTCAAATGAATGCATTTTTCCTAATGCACAGACTAGCTTATCAGTTTACAAGACCATTGTTGATCCTTCACTGAACGACAAGGAAGACATGATTGATTTTAGGCTTGTTAGAATCACAACAGAGCTGATCCATGAAAAGTAAAGCATGAACCAAAAAGAATTGCTCTATTATTACAGTTCAGCAGTTTTGTCTTGTTAATCAATCAGAGATTCAGTCATTAGCACATTAGGCCCAGTTCTTGATGTGGTGCTCCCCGGCTGCATAATTAACACATAATTTCCCAAATGAATTAATGAGCAGGGATTATTTAATAATTTAAATTAAATTTTCTGGCATTTGCAGAATGAATGAACAAGGCTCAGTACAGGCTCTATATTGTGTGCATAAGTATGTGTATGTATGTATATATATATATATATATATATATATATATATATATATATATATATATATATATATATATGCCCCTATATATGTGTTAAGGCAGAAAAACACAATTTGAAGGTTGTGAAATTGTTTGGTGTCAACTAAGAAGGGATTTTATATATCTATACAAACTATCTCATCTTGATATATATCTGGAAAGCATGATAAAATATGTGAATTGATGCTAGCTGAAGGAGTGTGTCATAGACACTCCTTTCTGTACGGGCATTAATTAGCATTCATTGGTGATTCAGGTCAAGGGTATGTGCTCCTTAAATTTGTGGAGAAATTATACAGGTCAAACAGGGTCAGTGAAAGGTCATGATAGAGCACATTACAAATTTAAATATAAAAAAACACACGCCAAAGGCAATACTCAAGTTCCAAGCACCACTGGCTCATTGTATGATTTAATGCAGTCAGTCTCCACTGATATTTAGGGTTTGAGCTTTCAAAAGGGCATAATAGTTCCATACACAAAAAAAAAGAGTTGACCTAAAAAGGATTTATTATAGGCCTAACGTGTACAACATATTACAGCCCATTATCTGTCATTCACACTGAATACACATTTTCTATATAAAGATAAAAACAAGATATAGGCTACATTTTGATTTGAAGAAAATATTAATTTTAATGCTAGCAACTAATGCAGGGTTATCAAAATCTGCTATTATTGTGTCACAGAGCTGCAAATAACAAATGCAACGGCAAATACAATATTGGAAGGGCATTCATGTAATAATGAAACTAAAACACTGAATAGCCTTCAAAGTACAAAATGCATTTACATTAATTAAAGTTACTAAAGTTATTTAGTAACTGATTTTCTCTTTTTCTTTGTATTAGGTGGCTGTCACTTTAAGAACTACAATTTTGGCACACATCTGATTTCTTTTCCTACTGTTTACATTTACTGAAGATATACCGTATTTATTCGAGTATAACGCGCAAAATTTTCTACCAAAAAAATGAATCAAAGTTAGGGATGCACGAGGGCTGGGGTGGGGTGGGGTTTGTTTTGACGGCCGGTCCTTTGAGGGCGCCGGCGAATTGTGAGTTCGCGCTGCGCATTTTACAGGCTGTTTAAGTAGCAATATATGCATAAAATAAAAGGCAGACTCGTGAGTGCAATTCAGCAACTGTATTCAAACATAAACTGCGGCAACAACCGCAACATAGCCCAAACCAATCGATTGCCGATTGCATGATACATTATGTCCTGTAACACAGGCTGCAGCCTCTCACTGTACGTGAGGGCGAAGAAAAAAAACGTCCCCTCGCCGCTTCATTTCCTCACCCACAAGTTACGGAGAAGACAGGCATCAGCAATAAAATGGACGTCACAGAAGACGACCTGCTGTGGAATTCAGACGCAGAAGAAACCGGAGAAACAGATGTTCCTGCTAACCGGGACACTGATGAAAAATTAACTCCAGAAGAATGGGAGCAACTCTTTAGTGTCTCTGATGAGGAATCTGACGTCGAAGGATTTTAAATAAATATTTTTACCGGTAATTCTCTTTCGGTATTGTGTTCATTAGTTTATGTTGTCAATAAATATATGTTATATAAGTTATATATGTTATACAAGTATATGTTATACAATAAATAAATGTTTTTTTTATCATGGCTGCACGTGTTCAACAACGTTTTTTGTCAATTACAATGCTTGGTGTGAAACAAAATTTTATACCGATTTTTAAGCGAAAATTAGGGGTGCGCGTTATACACGTGTGCGCGATATACTCGAATAAATACGGTAATTGATTGTGGGATTTTTTTCTTTTTTCTCTTTCTCATCATTCTCTGTGCAAGCCTTTATGACGTCACAAATTTCTATGAGTATTTGATATCAGAGTGATAAATAAATCATCAAGGGACAGCTTCACTGGAGCACTGGATACTATAAATTTGGCTTTGTGTATGAAGGCACTCGATGCAAGAGTGGGATTAAGGTTTCAATTTGTTTTGTTCAGGACTCCTGACTGGCATGATATGACTAGCCTCTGTCCACATGCTAATTGCTCTTTTTTTTTTTGTCGGTCAGGTGGCTATGAAATATTCAGTGAAAGGGCCAAACATGCTATACACTCACCTAAAGGATTATTGGGAACACCACACTAATACTCCGTTTGACCCTCTTTCGACTTCAGATCTGCTTTAATTCTACGTGGCATTGATTCAACAAGCTGCTGAAAGCATTCTTTAGAAATTTTGGCCCACATTGATAGGATAGCATCTTGCAGTTGATGGAGATTTGTGGGATGCTCATCCAGGGCACGAAGCTCCCGCTCCACCACATCCCAAAGATGCTCTATTGGGTTGAGATCTGGTGACTGTGGGGCCATTTTAGTACAGTGAACTCATTGTCATGTTCAAGAAACCAATTTGAAATGATTTGATCTTTGTGACATGGTGCATTATCCTGCTGGAAGTAGCCATCAGAGGATGGGTCCATGGTGGTCATAAAGGGATGGATATGGTCAGAAACAATGCTCAGGTAGGCCGTGGCATTTAAACGATGCCCAATTGGCACTAGGGGGCCTAAAGTGTGCCAAGAAAACATCCCCCACACCATTACACCACCACCACCAGCCTGCACAGTGGTAACAAGGCATGATGGGAATATGTTCTCATTCTGTTTACGCCAAATTCTGACTCTACCATCTGAATGTCTCAACAGAAATCGAGACTCATCAGACCAGGCAACATTTTTCCAGTCTTCAGCTGTCCATTTTTGGTGAGCTTCTGCAAATTGTAGCCTCTTTTTCCTATTTTTAGTGGAGTTGAGTGGTACCCGGTGGGGTCTTCTGCTGTTGTAGCCTATCTGCCTCAAGGTTGTGCGTGTTGTGGCTTCACAAATGCTTTGCTGCATACCTTGGTTGTAACAAGTGTTATTTCAATCAAAGTTGCTCTTCTATCAGCTTGAATCAGTCGGCCCACTGATCTCCTCTGACCTCCTCTCTCCTCTGACCTCTAGCATCAACAAGGCATTTTTGCCCACAGGGCTGCCGCATACTGGATGTTTTTCCCTTTTCACACAATTCTTTGTAAACCCTAGAAATGGTTGTGTGAAAATCCCAGTAACTGAGCAGACTGTGAAATACTCAGACCGGCCCGTCTGGCACCAACAACCATGCCACGCTCAAAATTAGTTAAATCGCCTTTCTTCCCCATTCTGACTTTCAGTTTGGAGTTCAGGAGATTGTCTTGATCAGGACCACACCCCTAAATGCATTGAAGCAACTGCCATGTGATTGGTTGATTAGATAATTGCATTGATGAGAAATTGAACAGGTGTTCCTAATAATCATTTAGGTGAGTGTGTATCAGAATGAGTGAGTAGACTGTGCTTTCTCTATGTTATTTTACAACATCTTATATTCACAGCACAAAAACTACAAATGTTTTTTGTAGGCAAAGCATTTTGTGGACTAAGTCCCGAACGCCTCCCCATGGCCTGACATTTATGGCCAATAAGGGCCCCAGCATTCCTCAGATAATTAAATTGCTGGACTGGCAGGACAAATAAAGATCACCACATCATGGTTATGGACCAGCCCTTGCCTTGCATGGACTTGATGAGTTTTATGGAGCTCCACGGAGGAAGCCTCGACGAGAGCAGGTCTTCCATCAGGTCATCAAAACAAAGAACCTGCAAGTAAAAAAGGACACCATGGATGTTAAAGTGATTGACTTTGCGTGCAGTGCGCTCATGAAGAAATCTGCCTTCAAAAACTTCATAGGTATGTGTTTTGAACCGCTTTGTTAATAAACACACAGCAATATCTTGTTAACTTGCTGTGTAAATGTATTAAACATCATACAATATTTCTTTCCTCCTGGCACAAATTTTGGTTTGAATTCAATGGTAGGTACCACGCACCAGTGGCGTAGCCACGGGGGGGCCTGGGTGGGCCTGGGCCCCCTCATTTACATGTCCAGCCCCCTCAGATTTTCAATTGTTTAAAATCGCGACTGAAAACTAAAGTGAAAACTGATATCGCCCGCCGCACAAGACGATCGCAACCCAGATAGCGCGCTGCGCGTTGTACCACAACCAGTCTTGGCCGAGGGGTTAAGGCGATGGACTAGAAATCCTTTGGGGTTTCCACGCGCAGGTTCGAATCCTGCCGACTACGTTGTGCTCAGGCCCCCTCATTTTAAGCTGGCCCCCCTCAAAAAAAAAATTCTGGCTACGCCCCTGCCACGCACTACTGGTAAAAGTATGGACTCTAGGGATCCCACAGCCCACGACCTGAACATGGTCAGAGAGAACATCTGGACCAGTCCTGGCCCGTCACGAGGTGGACAATTTATGAATTCTAAGTCAAACAAAAAAGACCAAAAGCTTCAAAGAGAGCAGGTGTAAAGTATAAACTAACAATCAGACGTCTCTTTTCTTCATGCGCAGCATTCGACTTCATTTGTGCCTAAGCCACAGAAGAGGCTCATTCTGAAAGAGATTCATCCCCAGGCAGGTAATGAGGTGATTTAAGGTAATGAGTCTATGATTGGCTAAATGTTTTTTTTCTTCATTTTTTTTACCTGGATATCAACAACCCCTTAGCATCAGCATGTTTACTCAGAATGTCTTGTTGATCATGTGTACCAAGTTTTGTGAAGTTCAAAAGATTAATCAATTTATTTGCTCACGTTTGCCTACTCATCTTTAGATAAATGCAGTCATTGTAAGAAGAAACTACTTGGCCACTTAAGAGCACTCACACATCATATCTATTGATTCAGTTGCTAACATTAACAGATAAACAACCTTGATTTTGAATGAGCAGAACAGTGTGAGGGATTGATGGATAAAAGTAGATCTTAAAGATCAGGGTGACAAATGAAACATTTTAAAACGTGTGAAAAAAAAATTGTAAAGAAAGATTGTTTATGGATTCATGCAAATAAGTAAGTGCATTTGAGGAGTACAGTACAACCTTATTTTATATATACAGGTGTACAGTGGAGTTCACGTATTTCGAGTCACGGTTAACTCGCCAATACTAATATGTCGACGTTTTTGAAGTGGAACCGCCAAACTCCCTATTTGTCTTAGTATTTTCGATTCTTTAATGTCGATTTGTTAATGTCGCTGAAATGTCATATCTCGAGCACAAAAGAGGGACAAAATCGCCATTTCACATGGTTATTTCGTGACTAGTCAAGTCAAAGTCAAGTCAAAGTCAGCTTTATTGTCAATTCTGCAATATATACAGCACATTCATACAGAGAATTGAAATTCTGTAACTCTCAGACCCAAGGTGCAACCAGGTTACATTAACAGTAACAACACCAAAAATATATATATATAAAAATAAATAAATAATAATAGATAAGTTAGTAGACTAATAGACTAATTTGCGTATCTAGTTCACTGCGTATGCGCTGAGATTGCCTTGCACGTGGATCGCGGTCCGCTCACGGTTCACTCCCTGTCGTTGATTTCGTCTGAGGGATAACACGCTGTAGCATCCCGAACGTTTTTTGTGATTTTGTGAGCAATCTTTGTGTTTGCATTGTTGGAGAATATAATTAAAGGTTTCTATCAAGAGTCGAAGGTGGTTTTTATTGTGGTGGTTTTACATATGCCTTTTGTTGTTAGCAAACATATACACAGTAAAGTGTATGCACTTTTTTTTACACGAATGCCGATCGCTTCATCAAACAAATCGCGGCAACACTGTTGTGTAAAAAGACACCAAAAACTCGAGCATGTACATTCTCATTTAATAACTCACATCATGTACATCAATACATTTTCATTTTTCTTTCTTGCGAGGGTTGTTGTCTTTGGCGCTCTGACAGCTGGCACTTCCAACATCACTCTGACAGCTGCCCTGTCAATCATGCAAGAAGACGTGATTGGCTGTGCTGCCATGAGGGTGGGCTCTTCTCATCTCACCCGACATGGTTTTCTTAAAGGGACGAGCTGCTGCACAGCGCAGCGGGAGAGACTGCCTTTTCTTTTTCTTCTGATTCTGATGTGTTTTGTTTTTTTATTGTGTGAATTCCGCACACAAGCACTGTGTACCGAGCCTGAACAGTTATGGATAATTGAAATCATGTGAGCAACATCTGAAATTCGAAATGTGATCTTACACAAAAAAGTTCATAAATCTATGGGTGCGGGTAATGCCAACGATTTTTTATACAAAACCTAAGACCCGCTGTCTATATGAGCGTGCAGATTATCTATGTCTGCGGGTTATATGTGGGAAAATATATGTTAATATATGTAATATATGATATATGGGTTATCTCACTAAACAGTTATCTCAATGCTTTTTTTGCAACCCCTGAGGGCGTCGACATAATCAAACTCCACTGTATATAGCATAAGCATTTAATTACCAATCTACTTTTATCTCTGGATAGATGACTAAAGAAACTTTCTTGTTGATCAACATCTGAGAGACAACCTGTACAATCCAACAGCACTGAGACTGGTTTCACTGGTGGTTTATTTCTGCTTGTTCCAGACAGGCAACTGTTTTTATGAGTGAGACATTGAATCATTCGCTTAACCAATTCATTCCAACACCCAGGAGCAAAATACCATTTTGATTTTATGCAAAACCCAGAAGATATTTTAATAATAAACGTTGGGATTTAACACTGGATGCAAATCAATTTTTCAAAATTTATTTATTTTTCTACAGAAGAAATTCATAAAGGTTTGAAATGACATGAAGCTGAATAAATAGAATTTTCCTCTTTAAAAACAAAAAACTAATTTCAATATCTAACCATTTAGAGAGATGTGAATGTTATAGAACACAACAAATAACATACAGGCTTTTTCTGCATTGTTAGTGCTGTCAGAAGAAATGAATTACTTGCACACATCTTTGATTCCTGGAGGCGAGAAATGTACTGTATCTTTTTTTAAGTGAATCCCAAGTGATTTTCCTTTGAAGACAAATGATAGACCTGCTCATTATTTTGTCCACATCTTAGTGATTTCCCTATATTTAGAGTGAATATTTCCAGGAGTCCCTGCATTCAAAACCATCACCACGTGAATAACGAGCACTGTCTACGTCACTGGAAGCCGAATTTATGCTTATAATTTTGTACAGCATTTCAAGGCATAGTGTTCAAAGCAAAAGAGCAGTAGCACCCCACACACGTTTGAACAGTTCTGATGCTTTCATACTTGAACTGAATTATCTTGACACTACCTTTAAAGCAATCAGTCACAACAGCTCTAGAAAATGGGCCTGGGTAGTTTCTAGGCAGAGAGCAGGGACAGTATGAGTAACTGACAATGTGCCATATCGGTGAAAAACAAGAAAATAACCTTCCTGCTGCTGAAGATTTAACCCTTTAGTAGTAAGGTTAACAATACAAAAGTGGGATCAGATTTGAAAGATTCAGAATTGAGCACTGACAAAAGCTTTCTACCTTTAAATGTTAGTGATCACATAACACTTCAAAAATATTTGTTACAGTCATAACACAAAAGAGGGTCGGCGATACAGTAATTCCTCGCCACTTCGCGGTTCAAGTTTTGCGGCCTCAGTGCATCGTGGATTTTAAAAAAATACTGATTGAAAAATAACAATAAAAAAATACCGCCATATTGCGGAAAGTAGCGTTGTTTCATTGCGATGCGAGAGAAATGGTTTCCCAGGATGCCAGACAAAGAGAGAAACTCTCTCTGAGGCTTTGTACACACCCACGGGCACTCAGACAAGACACGTGATTGGTTCTCGGCGCGAGATCGACGAATAAGAGCATGAGTGGAGTTGGAGCCTCTTCGCCTCTCTCAGAAGCAAATGTTGACGATCCAGCGCCGATATCTGACGATGAGGCGCTTCACGAATGATTTAAAGGCCTCATTATACCAGTGCAGTAACACCATCATCATCATTCATCATCATCACATTCATCGAACCGCACAGGTCTGTCATCGTCGTCATTACTGGAGTCTCAAGATACTGCTGTCATTGATGAGTGTAGAACACCATAATACGTATCGTATGAGAGAGAGTAAATGTATAATATTAAGGTTTTGTAATTAAATAGATTTAATTTAAATATATTTAAAGTATAAATATACATATTTTAAACATTCTGGTACCTACACGCACATATAGGGAAATTCCTAGGCGGGTCAATCCTACTTCATGGATTTTCACCCATTCCGGGGGGTTCCGGTCCACATTAACCGTGATAAACGAGGAATAACTGTAATCGTAACATAAAAGTGGGAGAAAAGTCGTCGAGGAAAACAGACAAAGAAGGAGAGCGAAACAGGGCCGTCACCCAGACTCCTTGTATCCACACTCACACAGGTGTAGGGAATCTGCTCATATAAGACACAGACACAGCAAACAAGCAGTTCCGATCCCCTGACTCTGAGGGCAGACAAATCATTACAAAGGGAAACAGTAACTGCACATGTAACAATATTGATCAAAAATAAGTTCTAGCCTATGGGATGATAATAATAGACTATTGAACGCAAACTCATTTGAAGTGAGACAGAGAGTCTGAGTTTTGCAGGTACTTGGAAGCCATTCTGTCCACATCACATTTTCAGATAAAGGGTTTTGACGTTGACTGCTGCTCTTTTATATGTTAATAACATCACTTAGGCAGCGTTTACGCAGCGGAGATCTGAAGCCATTCAGCTCAGGACAATTTCAAGATCGTTTAGATTTCACATCTGGAAGAGAGGCATACACACATTTTTTGTGCATGTTCGTTCTCTGAATCACAGGCACAGACATTTGAAAAGTGATCTTAGTTCAAACCGTTTCTAGACTAAATTTTAGAAATAAGGCTGTTGATCTTTAAAAAGCAGTCATTATGAAGATGAACCAGCCACATTTACTTTCACCCTTTCAGCAACAGTGAAGATAATTACACCTACATTTCATAAAAAATATATATTTAAAACTGTGAATGAATGAACAGGAAACTTATTTTAAGTTTCATAATAAGAAATCTCTGCTTACGGAGGAAACAATATAACTGTTCAAATAGTTTCTGTGATGCAAAATATTGACTTTCACTTTGAAAACCAATTCGGCATTGATCAACAAAACATCAAGGTTTGTTTTAAGTGCTGCAAATCAAAGACATTATGATCTTACATTTTTAATAGCCATGTACTGGAAATCTAACTTAATTTGATTTTACATAACGCATTACTGCTTTATTTTTCACTATTTTTCTACCCATGAAACCATCATATATATCTTCTTCAATAATTACATTAATCACTTTTGGTTTTATTACTTTTTATCCTCAATTATTTTGGGCTGCAGTATGAATGGTACATCCATTTTATCATTCAATTTTTGTTTTTTTGCCATCTCTCAGGCAGGAAAGAGTTCTGCTATCGGTGCCATATTGTAAACATAACTGTTGCTCAACCATGCAGACTAATTTTCCCATATTATAAATGGAAATGGAAACTACAAGTACTTATCCATCAGATTTTTCCCCCTATGGTGTTGTCCTAAATATTCAATTTTGCACTTTCATCATTGAAGCTATTAGAAACCTAGGTGCATTTCAGTGCTGTGGTAACCATGGAGACTGCAGGATCCACTGATGTTAGCCCAGTCTTAACATTGTGCTCTGAAAGCCTGGTTTATTCCTCAGGATTATACCAAGATTTAGGGAATTTTTTTTTTTTTTAACAGGAACACTGATACTCAATTTGTTCTGCTACTTTTGGACTGTTTATGGTCACATATTTTACATTGTGTGCTAAATATTTTATGAATGTAATGTCTGTAATATTTGAAGGGGGGGAAATAAAGTCTGAAAAGTATTATTGAGTGTCTTAAAACTCTACATTTGTTTTTTATGCAGAAGTGTGACTTTCATACAGCCCTTTTCTTTCGTTTTTTTAGAGTCCATATTTCTGCATCAACCATGGTTACATATCAAATAGCCATGATATTTTTTTTAAACTTCAGAGTTCCTTCTTGGGAGTATGAGAACATTAAAACACTTTTGCATTGTTCCTCAATCAATCACTTCATAAAAACATAAGAAAATTACGTAACATAAGAAAGATACGAAAGGCTCAACTTACGAAAAATTCAAGTTACGAAAGCAAAGACGAAAATTTTTACTGCTCTACATAAGAAAAGTTTTCAAGATACAAAAGGTTTCTGAAAGTCGGAGATTCGCCCCATAACAATTTTGAAACTCGCGCCGCACGCCGCCATCTTAGTTATAGTAGACTCGGCACCATCCTCCTGCTCTCCCATTGGTTCCTGATGCTAGCCAAGCCATGAGATCCTTCTCTCTAATTGGACAGCATCCCTCATGCATCTTCTATACGTATGTGCTGGCGTGCTTTAGCTCAGCCACTCCGCACCCGAAACTTTTTTATGCGTTTTCGTAAAGTTAAGTGTACGTACGTAAGTTATCTGCCGTTTGTCCTCCTCCTCCTCTGCCGCCACTTTTGGATATAGCCTCACTCGAAAGGTAAGCTTCGACATTTTACGTTATTTCATTGATTATATGTCAATTTAGCTTTATTATTCAATTTAATGGGGTGTTTTTGGAGGGCTTGGAACGGATTAGCCATTTTACATGTAAAATGTGTTCCAAGATACGGATTAATTTCGTATCTCGAGGTACCACTGTATTTGCTAACATCACTCACTTTAATTCTGCAAGAATACATTAACTTGAGCAAATATTGTCTTTAACTATAAGACAGTACATTACAGTACGACTATGAGACTACATACTTTAACTATATTCCATAGTCTTACTTCCTACTTTGTTTACCTCCTGAGCTTTGTTTGCTCAAGTGTGAAAACAGATTTTTGGTGGTCGAGGTGATCACAAAATGAGCAAACTGAGCACAACTCATACAGCACGAGAAAATCATTTTCTCAAACACAGCCGCAGGGAGCCAAAGAGCTTCTCATCAGAGCAACTGGCCCAAAATCACATTAAACCTGCCACAGCGAGCAGGAGTCATCATTACTGACGAAGCCGAGACAAGTCCGCTGAGACTGGAAGAGGTACAGGTGGCCTGATCCGTTCCAGCTTTAATCAGAAGTGTGAACCACACCATCAGATCAGTATTTGATGAGTGAGGGCCACAAATCAAACATTTACCCAGCAGCTTTGATCACAGAGGGCACAGGGGCCAGTCGAGAAAAACACTGCATATGCATATCCTGGAGATGTACCTCTGCTAATGAAAGTCGTTTTGTTTTTATTTGGTCCTTCTAGGCTTGGGTTAGATACTGCGGCAGAACACCCTAATGATCTTTCCTTTTCAATTAAGCAGCTCGGTTTTCGGGAAGCGGAGCTCAGCGCTGTGTTCCAGAGTTAATTGCAAGTCCAATATGGGAGAGTGACCTTAATCAACAAGCATCCTCAGCGTACTGAAGAAAACATGAAACGGAACAGCACCCACAGCCTCTCAAAGAAGAAAAGACCTGAACGTATGTTAGGGAACAGGCTCAATCATTTCTAAGAAGAAAACGTACACCTTTGTTCGTCTTCGATGGAAGCAGCAATTGATCAAATCATTTTTCTCATGCTATAGCTATGACATGCTCAAGTTAAAAAGAGTCCCTCAACCCATGCATTTAGTGGCTATTTTCTCCAAGGGTCTCTTTAAAAACCCATTAGGTCTCAGAAGTGCTGTCTACAGAAGAAAGTCTCCTACCAAAGCACTCAGGGCCTGGACCTACTGGATGTCCACAATGACCCAGTTTCTATTCACATACATCATTTTACAAAGAGAAAAATAGGTTGTTTATTGTCACCATGAAATCAACATTGACAGTTCTGCTATTTTTTTTATGGAGTATTGCACTATTTATAATAAATTATATTTTTTATGCAACATGTTTTCTCAGATGACGTGTTTACTGGCGTGAGGGCGGGGCAACCTGTCACTCGTATGACATCAACCAATAGCAAACCACAACCATCTGATCAATTCCCCATTCAAATCTAGTCCCGCCCACAAGTTTTTCTCATTCAAGAAGCCTTTTCACTCGGATATACAATCACAACAGGGAAGAAAAGACTGTCACAAGTTCCATTTCATGCTGATTTTAAAGTTGTAGTAGACAAAAGTTGACAAAAGCAGACAAAAAAGTAGACAAAAGTTAACATTAAAGCAGCGGCATGAGGAAAAGCCGTATGTGTATGTGAATAGAAACTGGGTCAGAATGTTTGAAACTTTGTATTGTAAGCACTCTTTATGTGTTTTTGTATGGTTTGGACAAATCGCTTGGACAAATCAAATTGTAAGTCGCTTTGGATAAAAGCGTCTGCTAAATGAATAAATGTAAATGTAAAGCATTGCCAAAACAAGAATCATTCTATAAATGGTCTTTAACTATTTAATAGGTTTTAAACATGGATGTTTGCTAAACAGTTGCAAGGCTGTTGCTGGGGTTTTCTGGGTGACCTTCACTTCCGTAACATCCACATACAGACATTTCTTCTGTTAATAACAGAAACGCTGCGTTTGCTAAATTTGGTGCTGATATTTCACCACTTCTAACATCAAATTCAGAAGCTAAAATTTCACTGAAAACTTGTGATTTAGTTATATCATCCAACTGTGCTACTGTTAATAAAACTACTTGCTCTTCTTAGTAATGTTAGACCTACTTTTACAAGCGCAATGATATATTTGTGGGCGTGATTAACATGCAGTGTCTTTACTTGGTGCCCTGTAATATTGACGTTTGGTTAACTTAATTATTTTTAAAGTGATACTTTGTGGTAATGCAATGGTTTTGCATTTACAAGACCATAAAGCTACTAAAACGGCTTGCTTGGGTGTTTCCACCCTTCATAATCCTCATGCCACCATGTAAATCATTTTTGTGGAGTAAAACTGCAAGTCACTCGCGGAGGAATATAGTATATGTTATTTTGGTAACAGGATATAACTGTATCTGAGGGAATAACGCCATCTCTGGGTCGGTTTTATATCCTCTAAAGTCTCAGAGCTCTCGTCATATCTCTGAAAAGCGAGTTGTTTTACCGGCTGACAGTTTTCCATGTCGCTTGACAAGCTCTTTTCTAATTAAACAACGATAGTTGAGTTGTGTTAATGTGTCGCATTAGTTGTATCTACAAACGAACACACTGATTTTTTTTTTCCGTTTTGCGGAAAAACTGATATTTCACTAACTCATGTGGTCAAAAACTGTTAATAATTCAGTGTTTTGAGCGGCACCTCAGCCATTGACTGCATAAGCTCGAGGAACTGTTGCTAGGAAACAACAGCGCCATCATCCGTTTAGTCTTTGCTAAAACAAAATGAGGAAGTCTTACAACTTCAAATTAAAGAAAATGTCTAGCTAATACTTTTAACTAAGCTCGGAGAAATCAACCCAAATAACTACACACACACGCGCACGCATACATTCATACACACATGAAAGTGTTTGCCCCTTCTTGATTTCTTATTTGCATGTTTGTCACACAAGTATCAGAAACATTTCAATATTCGTTTAAGCAAACACAAGAAAACACAAAAAGCAGTTTTTAAATGAAGGTTAAGGGGAAAAAATTCCAAACCTACATGGCCCTACAAGGGGGAAAAAAACTTTTTCACACCACTGTATGTATACACACAAATATACACACACACATACAAAAAGGAACAAGAGAACTACACATTTATTTTATTACATATCTTTATTGTCCAAAGTACCATAAAATGATAACTGTACAACTCGGCACACTTAAGCAGAACCAGGGCACTAAATATCCAAATTGGGTTGCTGGTTGTAGTTGAAGACGCGTTTAAAAAAAAAAGAAAAAATGTACATATTTACATAAAAAGACTTAAAGTGTGTTGATGCTCTTCGCATAGGAAACTAACAAAAGGGGGGGGGAAATTAAGAAACTTAAAAACATAATGCATATCCCTGGTACTGGACACATGGAGTGAGGGGAGCAGACAGTGGGTCAAAGATGAGAATGATCAGAAAGGCACTCTGTGACGTCTATGTACAAGGTCATCCATCAGTCAGTGAGAGGAGCTCACATCCAGGCTATTCACAGTAGTTAACTTTACATCCCAGTTGATAATTACACCATAATTAAAATGAGTCAAAACAAACATGAGAAATGTTCCATATTTTGCATCAAGTACCCAAATTGTTCAAGTTGATGGAGGACCAAACAATTCTAGTTGAATGGGAAAAAAAAACAAAAACCTGACAAATCATTGAGAAAAAACATTGATGACAATGGAAACTTAAAACAAACTAGATTGGGAATTTAAAAACAAGCATTAAGATGGGATGCCAGAACAACAAAAAGCATTCTAACGTTACAGCACCGCGTCTGGCCAGGCCTTCCCTAGCGGTTTGCACACTTCTGAGCGTTTCATTACAACACGCAGCCTGAAAACTCTATGGAGGAGCTTAATTTTTGTTGCTGAAACAAAACCAACGGATTTTATCCGGCTCCAGTGATAGATTGTTCTCTTTGGTGTTTCATGATCTCAACAAGGCAGACCTCATTAGGCTAAAACAAATTGTTTTAGTTTTTTTAAAACCATTCTCGCCAGGCACCACATTTAGCCATGTTAAACTGAAAAGGCTACAGTTCTTTATTTGTTTCTTGTTCTGTAATACATTAAGGTAAGTGTAAACATGATCATTATATTGTCCAATGGCACTCGACTAAGAACGTTGTGTGCTCTTCCACAAGTCTCACATTCTCCTGCTCATAAACAGGCGTCAGCGCCGCTGTGGATCTGGAAAGCAACCGTACAAACTTCGGATATAAACTACAGACCTATAGATGGTTCTACTCAAACATCTTGAGATATTTGTTTTTGTAATGTCGGGACATTCATCCTTTGCCCTCGTATCATGCTGTGCGTGAAGAGGGGAGGGATTGTGCATTATGCATGTCATGACATCACCGAAAGACACAGAGCAACGTGAAGGCATCGTCGTACAGGACGTTCGCTCGAAGCGATTCTCCTTTGACATCAATGGATAATGCAGTGAAAAGTGCAGCGCCGGCTGACTCCTCCCTCTCCGATGTGGACTGATTACAAACCGGTTTTATGAGTTAAAAGCACTTGGTAAAGCGTGGGTTATGATTTCCTCTCCTCGAACCGCAGCTTCGTGAAATCTACCACCGTTTCGGGTCGGGTTGATGCCGCAGCTTTGATATGGGTTAAACCGATTTCTCTTTTTTTTCCTTTTTTTAAATATTTAAATAGATATAAAACTTTCTCTTATTCCTTTTAAACAGACAGTCTGTACAGATCTGGTACCAGTACATATAAAATTACAAGAGTTGTTAAATTAGAAAGGATATGTTCCTTCTGATAAGTCATATCAAAAATATGCAGCTTTAGTAAACATATTCTCATAGTACTTTTTTCTAGACTAACTTTACATTGCTACATTACATTTTTCAGAGTTAGAAATATAGCAAAAGTGAGAGAATGCTGCCTCCCGCAGTCTCTGTGAGTCCAAGGGCTCTCCACGCACAACGCAGTGATCTTGAGCACTGAGCAGCTGTTTGACTTGACTTTAAAAGCCATTGTGCAGAGGTAGAAGCCTCGAAGCAAATAGTGTACTTTCCACAGGAACCTTCCCTGTTCTGTACCTCTCGCTCTCCCGCACTTGCACGTACGCTATATCCCAAACTCAGCACCTGCTCGCCGCTCCCTCTCGTTCCTCTGCAGCCAGATCCCATCTCCCTTCCTCCCAATCTCAGTCGATCTTCTCGACTTTCCCAATGATCTTCTCCTCGAAGATGGGCAAGATGGCGTCATCTTCGCGTACCTCCTCAAACACAACTCCGCAGTCGAACTCGTCACTCACTTTCTTGAAATAATACCTGAGGTGTGGTGAGGGAGAGGGATGTTAGTCAAGAAATGTTTGATTGACAAAGCATGCATCAAAATATCTTTAAAAAAAAGCAGCATTATACAGTAGAGGCCAAAAGTGATACTTGTTTATGACCCTACAACTCGTAGGGCTATTAAACCATCAAAAAGAGGAAGAACAAAACACTAAACTTGGTTGTGGTATTTATCTGACAAAATTATTAGCAAAAATGGCAAATTAAAGCTACAGGCTTTATTTTACTACACAAAAAAAGAAAGAAAAAAAGTCATATTCACTAAACATTATCAGTTATTAATACGTTGCTGGTTCTCTCATTTTTGCTTAGGTTCATATTTCTGATGTCCACACAACTTGGCATGTTTCACAGCATCAAAATATGGATTACAATATCTTTAACACATTTTTAATAATATTTTGAGTCAATTTTCCTAGACTGGACATTTCCTACATGTACATATGATCCTTGAAAAAAAGTTTAAAGAAATTATTTGATGATTAAATGAAATTACATTTAAAATGCAATTTATTCCTGTGAGGAAAAGCAGAATTTCCAGCACCATTACTTCAGTCACATGATCCTTCAGATATGATAAAGCATTCTAATATGCTAATTTGCTTCTTCAGAGATCAAACATTTATTATTATTATTTTTGTCATCAATGTTAAAATGGTTGTGCTGCTTAATATATTTGTAGAAATGGTGATAACTTTTTTTTCAGGATTTGAGGAACAGAAGAACAGCATTTATTTGAAAGAAATCTTTCAAATAAATGCTGAAGAGGGGAGGGATAATATTAGAAATATTATATTATATAATATTATAATATTAAATATTTCTAATACTAATATAATATTAGAAATGTCTTCACTGTCACTTTTGATCAATTTGCTGCATCCTTGCAGAATATGACAATGTGCAGGTTATATGAAACAGTTCTATAATTATTTTATACTGATATTGCATCCTTTTGGAAAGCTTGCAAGCTTCAGTCCAGGAGTTACCAGTAAGAGTAAAGAAATTTGAATGTTTGTTCTTTTAACAAAGTTTATTTCTAACTTGTATAATTTAGACAGGATATATATATATTTTTTAAGGTTATTTAAAAAAGTTATTTAAGGTATACAGTAAGTTGATTTATTCCAGAATAATATTCCTGTCTGTTTTTATTCACATTTATGTTAAAAAAGGTAAGTTTTAAAAGTTTAGTTTTAGTGTGTTCAATAAATGTTTATCCTGTTCGGCCCGCGACTTAAAGTGTTTTTGGATTTTGGCCCCCTGTGCAATTGAGTTTGACACCCCTGATCTAAACTAAACACTCTAGACGGGCCTCAAAAACCTACTGATGTCAAGAACAAAAAAAAAAGTGCAGAAGGTTTACCTGTAGCTCCCTTTCTTGGTAAGCAGCTCCTTGAACTGTCCCAGTGTGACGATCCTCCCTTTGACGGACGTTCTGTACGGAATGGGTTCTCCGCAGAAGTAATAGGCCACGGTGATGTTCTCACAGGGCTGCTTCTTCATATTCTTATGCCTGCATATGAACAGAAAGACACTTGAAAAACAAACCAAAACACTCCTTCCATAGTAAGATGAGATAAAATTATGCGCTTTGCTCTTATAGCAACAATATGTGAAATACGATGTCCCGAAAAAAGCCCTTGCATTTGAAAGCCCTTGTAGGTGCTCTGCTGGGTTTGAAGTGGGCATGAGTGCTGGTGGGCATCAGAGGCTTGGTTGATTGTTGCCAACTAAATTGAATTCCAGATGTCTGACAAATGTTCCTCAGGGGGAAAAAAGGCACTGTTGGGCTGCTTTCATCTCATCCACGCCAAAGCTTTGATGTCACTAAACTGCGTTTCTGCATTAGTTATCCTCCGGCTGATCAGTGGTTAATACACCGTAACACTTCACTGCAACCAAATCTGTGAGGAACTACGTGCTAAGACTGGTCAGTTTATATTATACTCTTAAAAGCTACACACAGAACTACATGAAGGCACAGCCCTGAAAAACACATGCGAGAGCATGTATCGGCAGCATGGGATGGTGAAAGGAAAAGGCTACGCTCTACGAAGAAGTATTGGGAACGTACTCTGACTCGGAGAGCTCCGTGTCGGAGACGGCGGGCACCACACTGAGCGTGGGAAACAGAGCGGGCCTGACAGCGGTGCGACCCCTCTGGATCACCTCCATCACATACCTGAGGAACAACCCCGAGTTAGACACGCCGGGCTCACATCGCCTGGTTACACGCATGCACCTCATTCAGGCACAACGTGTGCATAGGAGGAGGGCGGGGAAGAGGGGGCAGCTTGCATTGTGCATTATGGGTAATAGATGGGTCACTGACAAACGTTTAAAAAGCATAAATACAATCTTTATTTTCATATGGATTTTAAAAGCTTTAATAGCATTTTCAACAAAAGAGGTAGAACCAACTAACGTTTTTCTCACATAATCTCGCTTAATTTCTTTAAACAAAATGTTAGAAAGGCAGAACGTTTTTGAGGAGCACTTAAACATGACTGGACTGGGTGAACCTTGCCTTATAATAAATTCATACTATTTGACAATTTAAGAGACTTATTGGCCTTTACACAGTCATGAGGCTATGAAGGGATCTATGACACCATTTCAGGACATTACAATAGTTTAACAAATCTAAAACGAATAAAGATTTAAAATGAACAAACCCTAACACAATGCTCAAATATAAAGGGAACACAATAGTATAACACCAAGTGAATTAATTTTAGGGATATCAATCTGTCCGATATGGAATCATAAGTGATTGTGAATAATTTTCTATCTGACACGATTACACTGGAGAGGCAACAGCAAGACAATCCCAAAAAAAGGATTTTGCTCTCTCCTTATTCTTCCCAAATGAAGCGTCTTTAATTTTGTCTGTAGCATGAGGGAGTACCGTCAGGTTGCACAGGCAGTCCTGCTCCTCCAGGATGATGCATACATCGTACGGTTGCAAGGAGGTCTTGATGCGTCAGCACAGTTTCAAGAGCGTGGAGGAGATACCGGGAGACAGGCATTCACACAAGGAGAGTTGGACAGATGTAGAAGGGCAACAACCCGGCAGCAGGACCGGTATCAGTTCCTTTGTGCAAGGAGGAACAGGAGGAGCACTGCCATAGTGCTACAAAATGACCTCCAGCAGCGACTGGTGTGCATCTTTCTGACCAAGCTGTCAGAAACAGACTTCATGAGGGTGGCACGAGGGTGGAATCGAACTACCCTTCTTGCTGAAGTCTGCCATTAGAGCCCTGTTCTCTTCCCAGATGAGAGCAGGTTCACACTGACTGACTGAACACTGAAAGACTCTTGAGATGCCATAGGGAAGATTATTCTGTGTGCAATATCATCCAGCATGGCCGATTTGGCAGTGGGTCAGTAATAGTCGTGGGAGGAATATACTTGGGAGTCGCATAAACATCCACATACTAGCTAATAGTTCCCTTACTTGCATTATGTGCTGCTGTGATGAACTTCATGCAAGTTGGATCTGCCTGTAACTTCAATTTTTACAATATTTTGAATCCAGCCCTAAGAATGATGATTTTGGCTTCGATTGACTGTCACAATTTTGTTCTTAAATTTTAGAATATATATAAAGACTTTCAAATTGAATACTTCATTCTTTGAGATCTAATGTGTGATTTAAGTGTTCCCTTAAATTGAGCAGTGCATTTATATCAGTATTATTATTATTATTAATACCACTATCACTGCTAATAATGATTATGCCAAACTACTGAAGGCTTTCATTTCAAGAATTTCATTCCTAAAATAAGTTTTTTTTCCCCTCTACATTACGATATTAGGTAAATTTCACACTGTCATTTTTTATGTTATGCTCCCCACCAAAAAATATATTAAAATTTTGAAATTAAAAACAATTTAAGTGCTTTTAATTTTGAATAAATTCTCCAAGTCAAAGACTAAATGCCACTGACCCAAAGGAAAATTACATGCGATTATTTTCATGCGACAACAAATCAGGCCACCGTATTTCCTACATGAATTATAAGCTTCTGTGGACGCGTCCTCTCACCTCTGCTTGGCCTGAAGCGTTCCAGACTTCCTCCTCTCTTCCTCAAGCCGCCTGCGTGCCTCTTCCAGCTGTGTGAGGGGGTTGGGGGCTGGGTTGGGGGGCATGGTTGGGTCCTGGATGAAGGGATGGGAGGGCTGCACGTTGTTGCGGAGCTGAGCGGTCACCCAAGGGTGCACAGCCCCCGGCCGCTCCACCGAACTGGGCCTCGACACCTCGTGACTCTGAGCTTTCTTGGAACCAGAGATGCTCCTAAGGAATAAGCAAGACAAAAAGAGCTTTTATACAACTCATTTTGAAGAACAGTGCTATTTCATAGTTTTGCATAATTTCTAATACAACTATTTGAATAGCTCATGGTACATCATCTTTATTACTGTCTTAAATACTATTATATTACAACGCTAAGAAAGGCTTCTCACCCGTATGGACTCCTCTTATAGCGTCCAGCTTCCTTCTCACCCTCCATCATCCACTGCAGTATCTTCTGGTTCCTCTCCATATCATCAAGGGGCAAGGGCTCTCGCGTCTCAAAGTTTCGACCATCTTCTCCTTTTCTGATCGGCCGCTTTGACAGCGTGCTGCCTTTACTGCTACAGGGAGACAGAAGAACATCAAAATAACGCAAGCTGTTGAGATAAATGGCTTCACTAAATATACTTCCAATATACACCATAGTTCAAACGTTTGGTGGCAGTAAGATTTTTTTTTTTTAAAGAAATTGCTGTCACTTCTGATCACTAATCCATGCTGAATAAAACCACTGTATTCAAAGAATACTGAAAAATGTATCATTATTTTTAGAAAAAATTCATTAAGCGGCACAACTATTTTCAACATCTATAATAACAAATGTCTGAACAAATGATTTCTGAAGTATCATTTGACTAAAGTAATGAAGTAATAAATTACATTAAAAAAAAAAATTCAAATAGAAAAGTTATTTCAATTTGTAATACTATTTCACAGTATTACTGTTGTAATTACTGTGTATTTTTGATAAAGCAAATGCAGCCTTGGCGTTCATAAGAGACTGAGATCATAGCTATTATAAAAAAAAAGGTCTTGAAAAAACATCAGCACTAAACATTTGGTATATATAGATTTATAAAAATGCACTGAGACGCATACCCATAACCCATGGGGTCCATGCCGTTGGGACCGACGCTCATTCCATCTGCATAGTTGCGTGACTTGGACCCATAGTGGTGTTGTTCCATGTTCCAGGCTAAGCTCCCGTGCATCTTCAAGGCTTCCGCCTCCACTGGTTCTTTGGGCTTCCCCCCTGCAGGATAGTGTGTGTGGTGAACGTGTTTGTGATGGTGCAGGTGCGCCGCTTCACCCTTCGGGCCCAGCCGAGCCTGGTGCTTGCCTTGGCCACCAGGAAGCGGCATCATAAGCCCGGGAATCTTACCCGCGGGCAGCCCATCTGGGGAGCGGGACTTTGGAGAGTGGCGGCCTGTGCCTGGAGATTGACAGCCGGGGGTTTTCATGACACGCTGCACATGCTCATCGAGGATGCTCTCGGGGTTTTCCTCGTGCGCATCCCGTAGCTGCAGCCCGTTGTAGCTTATTTCAGAGTAGCGACCGCCGTAATGCTGCATATGGACCGCAGGAGGAATCCTGTGACTGGCCAGGGAGGGAGCGGTGGAGACGTCTGCATCGTCACCTTCTTCTTCCTACAGGACACAGAGATTACTTAATAATGACAAGACACTTTTACAAAATCTTATGTTTATTATGAAGCGGATCTGAGAATTTATATTATATAAAGAAAAGGACATCTGCAAAAAAAAAATAGGCTGTAGAATCACTATGCAGAAATAAGTTTCCACCAGCAGATGTCGCAATTTCAAGATTTCTATTGGTAGGCATTTGTGATGTTCACAGTCAGAACACACAATGACCCGAAACACAGCCATGATGGAATTCTCTTATTTCTCAAAACATGACTTTATATTATTATGATGGATATTATAAGATATTTCTGGAGAAGCACGGATCTCTCTTCATCGGATTATAAATGATCTGACATGTCTCTTAAGATTTAGTAAAACTAGATTTTATTGGCTGATTTCTTCTGCCCTTCTCCAATTTTGATTTTACTGGCAACCAACACTGAATCCTATTTGACAAACTTAGTTGGATTATCACTCCACATTACAATATTTAATGTTTCGCTGGACTGTTGAATTGTCAGTTTATTATATACAGAACTTTTCTTTTTATATAAATACTGATCCTTTGAACTTTCGATTCACATTTCTACGTCAGAATATCCTGAAAAAAAACTATCACTGTTTGTATCATTAAGCGGCAGAAGTGATTTCAGTATGTATAATGTTTATAATTATATAATGTGTATATATATATATATATATATATATATATATATATATATATATATATATATATATATATATATATATATATATATATATATATAAACATTTTAGAAATGGTAAAAAAAAAAAAAATTAACATTATTAGGTTTCACAAAATAATTAGCTTTCACTGGTGAACATAATTAAATACAAATATTAATTCTTATGGAGATTTGAAAGGTAGTGTCTGCACAATCTTTATCTGTTAACACCACAAGTACATTTTATGTTTATTTCCATCAAATTTCCTTCATCAAACGAGCCTTTTCATTTGGTTGTCTCCTCATTTTCATAATGGAGAAAGTCAATAAAACCGAAGTCACAGCAATGCTTTGATTCTCTCTCCAGGTAATGAAGGAGATGCATAATTTTATTTTTACTGAACAGCTGTGCAGGTCAGCGCTCTGGATGATCTTTGACGGATCATGCCAAAAAAGAAAAAGATGAGGTGGGAGACAGCACAAATTCAACTGCAATGCGCAAACCATCCAATTTTCATTGTGATTTTTGATTCAACCTCTAAAAACCATCTGAAAATGACTGCATAAAACCCCGGAGTGATTATTTCAGGGTTTATTCAGACTTGTCAAGGCTCAGTTCCTGGCAAAAACATGTTTAACTGTCAGAGTCCGTCTTGTTCAATGGACCGAAGAGAGCAAAAGCTGTATATAGAAGACAGTCACTCAGCTGATAGGTAAAGAAAACTTAAAACAAGTTTTCTGAAAGCTGAGGCACCGGAGAGTAAAATCAATTTAGAGACAAATGACATTCCTCCTTGGGCTCTTAATAACTCAGTCACTGTTCTGTGATGGAAGTTCCTCTTACAGGAGGCCAAACTACATAAATAATCTTCCTTGAGACTTAACACCTGGCTTTGAGTCGGGAAAAAGATTCCCATTTGCGGTGTGTGCAAGCATTTCTTCACACCCCGACTGACTTCAAACAAAGTCATTACACCGAGGCAGACTAGCAAGTAGCTCAATCTCGGCAGGTGAATCACACCTGACACTGAAGAGAAAGACGAAAGAAATGAACAGAGTCCCCTTGATAAGACAGGGAGTCTTTAGAACACATCCGACTGTCTCGCTCGTGATGAGAAAAGGAACAGGCCTCGTGTTTGATTAATCTACAGCAGTGACCTGGCTACTCACCAATCGAACCCTCTTGAGCCGCTCCTCCAGTTTTTCTTGCGCCTCACGTTCCCTCAGCACCCCCTCCAGCCTGCTGATCAGCTCCGCCGCAAACTTCTCCGGCTCAACGTGAATATCCTTTGGTATCCGGTTTGTGCGCTGATGGGGAGACAGTGCGAGTCAGTGCTCAAGGTCACCATTCACATTCACAAAACTAAAAACTCCAGCTGCTTATTAAACAGGTGTGTGAAGAAACACAACAACACTGAATATTGAAATCAGGAGGACATGAATACAGACTAAACATATAAACAATTTTGGATAATGCACCGTTTGAGAATTAATCACTGATTTTATCCACACACACAAAACAGCCTAAAGAAAAGATATCGGGCAACAAAACATTACAATATCAATATTATTACTGGTCGAAAACAGATCCACGAAACGGGTGTGTGATCAGCTAAAAACAAATGATAAGGAACATAGTTTGGAAGATGGGAAGACTTTTGGCGCATGTTGCGTTCCCAAATGTAGCATTTACTGTGAATCGAAACTTTGGATTTATTTTGGAATGTGAGATTATACATTTATATAATTCCATCATAACCGGCGCAATATCACATCACAATCTTACCACTTTGCCTTGCCTAAATTCATAATTTATTTATCCTTTTTTAGTTAAGTTTAAACTCTCATTTGGTGCTTTGAATCCTGGCTAACATGCTAAGGATGACATTGCAAGCTTGTGCAGCACTTTCAGATGCAATCAGTGCATGAAATAAATGTGTATATATCTAAAATTATTACACTGCAAAATGTTACAGACTTTTTAACATATATCTTGATAATACAACCCATCCTCTCCATGGAAAAAAAAAACCATCCCTGTTTTTGGCATTCATGCAATAAGTTACAGCTTCATGGGTGAAAGTTGGCAAAACTGAAAATACTGAAACTTAAAGCTGGGGGCCGCCAGGGCCCCCGGTAGGTCCAGGGCAACGCCCTGGCCAGGGGTCCAGGGGAAGCTCCTGCATTCCTTGCAAATTATTGTGTAGAAACGACCTCTCCTGGCAACTTGCAGCTACTATAAAAAGGGTGTGAAATAAGTATTTCAAGTTAGCAGTTGAGAAAATATTCACCAATTTTGGGAGTTCTAAATTATTACTAGAATCCTTTAGAAGTATTGTATTCTATAACTCTGTCATTGGTTTTGCTTCTGCATCTGTTGTTCTATAACTAACATTTATATTTAATTTTGGTTTGTTACTTAATTCACTTTCTCTAATCACCACAATCCATTACATCATCATCAAAAAAGACACAAATACAGGTGTTTGTTAACAGTGCATTTTAGTATTGTATTTTCATTGGTAGCACATGAGTTTTACATGTGAAGTGTAATATGAATTGAAATATTGAATATGCACTATGAACACAAAATTGCACACCAAGCCAACAGTCCCGACAACATGCAATTACAGAAACAAGTATACCCATAAAATAAACAAGCACAACTGTAATACTGTGATTTGAAAACAAAAGGTCTTCATACTTTCTCGGAGTGCTACTCATGTCAGTGAAAACCTAGTAAACTAACACTGCGAGTGTAAATTGAAAAATACGATTGGACGCCGGAGTCTCACTGACCAATCAGAATCGCCGACACAACTGCACTCCGCGCGGTTCGTCTGTCGCCCACCCGGAACTTCTCGGGTAATTCTCTACGTAATCACATTATCTCCGAAGATCGCCGAGTAGGTACGATTGGTCTGTTGGTCTGTCGCCATGGACATTGGTCTGTTGGTCTGTCGCCCTGTACCCCCCCCCCCCCCCCCCCCCGAACTGAAATCTCAACGGATTTACGCGATTTGGAAAAACGGTTCCTGGCGAGGTTCAAAATACGGAATTCCGTCATAATACGGAAAACTTTCACCCATGCAGCTTTGAGAACTCAAAATGTTATCAATGTCAATCATTGTGAATAAGTCCTGTATTTTGCACACACACAGATCACAGGATTCACTCCTACATTTATGTGCTCGTCACAGAAATAAGAAATAATACAGTTTAATGTGTAAAAGATTTAAATAGTTTATTTTCGTTTTCCAACAAAAAAGTGTTTAGGTAAAATTCATTCAATTAATTTATTTTGGTTTAACCCCAAAATTTTTAAATTGTTGCCTCGCTACAGAAATTCCTGAACTTTTTAAATTTTAAATTTTTTAAAATACTTAATTACATACTTGAATCTTGTGACCAAATCATTTTTAACATTATTTGTATTCTACCCTAATCTTCAGTGCCACATGATCCTTAGAAATCATTTTGAAAACGTAATATTTTTGTCATATTATAAATCTCTTCACTTTATCAATTTAATGTGTTTTTGCATTAAATAGAATTAAAATAAAGTGGAATTAAAACAGAAATAGAATTAAATATTAAAAATGATTTACTGATTAGTTATTGCATACATTTATTATAGTCTATTACATTATTTGGGGAACTATCAAATAATTGAAGTGAAAAATTAAGCAAAGGAGAAAAATCGTACACTTGCCACATGAACCCACAAAAAAAGAGCTGATTCAGATAATATCAGATAGTCACTCTTCATCTGAGCAGATTATGTGGCACAGAGGATATAGCTGCATATAGACCTTAATTGTACCATTTTCTCTTCTAAAACCAATGAAACTCCAAACAACAGACATCCAGGAAATGTATTATTCCAGAAGTCTGGAAGAAGAAAAAGAGCGATGGGGGAGGAGGACAGACACATAAAGAAATATAGTTGCAGGCAGTGCTTGGACAAGGTCCAATAAAACCCTTACAGGAGCCGTTAAAATTTTGATTACAGGGCCAAATCTGATCTAAAGTCTGTTTCAGGTTTCTTTGTTCTGGCCTTCTGTTTGCTTAAGATTCATCAGTCTCCTCCGCAGCCCACACGGTTACATGCCCAGTGGAACTGCAGAATCTGTCAAGTCTTGACAAGGCGTTTTGGTTACTAACACTGCCTCCCTGCCGCAGACCACGCTTACAGAATATAAGAGAGCCTTTTAAACTTAACAGAGACAGAATGGGAAAATACAACCAAAGAGGGAAAAAGATAAAATAATCCAAGCGAGAGAGTGTTAAAGGTGTAGAATCATAAACATTATGTGCAACTAATGCACAACAAAAGAAAATTTGAGCAAGATAATAAGAAAAAGAAAACAGTTCAGCTAAAAATGAAAATTCTGTCATCATTTACTACAAATTGTTCTAAATCCATATTTTTTTTATTTAAAAAAAAAGCAGATTTTCATACAATGAATCTTAATTGAGGAAGAGGTCAAAATGTGTCATTACTTACTCTTAAATGTAATTTGTGTGTTTATAGACAGATAGATAGATATAAGGGACGTGCCCAAAGCCTAAATCTGAAAGAAAGCATCGGAAATGTATGGAAAATAAATAACACGTTCTATGGAGTCCCTAAAGCGACATGATTAGACTTACTATGGACTCCATAGAATGTGTCATTTCCTTTCTAAACAGTGAAATTGGCTTCGGCACATCTCAAATTCTGGTTCTTGAATTTGATTTTTCCAGCCATGTGAATTTCTACTATTCACTTCACTTTCGAATTTCGAAATATTCGAATCACTTCACCTGTTGCTGGATCTATACTGCATTTCTCACAGAGCGCATCAACGGCAGAGGCGCAAACTCACTAACATTTTATAAATACTACTAATAAGGACCTGATATACTTCAAGCGAAATCAAACAACGAACTGATGTGGGGTCATTTCGAACAAAACAAAAGTTCTGGAAGACTTCGCTTCAGCTCATTAACACCTTTGTACTGCCGTTGGTCCACGGCAAAAACGTAATGAGCAAGTGAGGCTCCTCATTCTTTCGCAAGAAAATCTGGAGACACACTGGAGAGCTGATTTATAGTAGAAAACGAAGTTGTACTTCTGAGGTTTTTCATGTTTAATGAGGTAAAGCTGCTTTAAGCAATGTATTGTATAAAGTGATGTATAAATAAACGTGATGCAACTTTACCAGTGTGCCGTAGAGCTTGCGCAAACATATCCACATCAGATGCTTTTCCTAACCTTTATTAAAATATTTGCCATTTTCTCAATTTTGTTGTTTATTTTGTTACTGAGAGGAAAGCATGCAGCATACATTTATATATTTATCTAACGTCGCTTTCGGTGCGGGCGGCATCAGATGTTCGCTAACAGTATATATCGCCGTTCACCTACTTCGAATGTTGTTTTACCCCTAAACGAAGAACGAAAACAATGTTTTTGCTCTTTGCCGCAAGTACATCTGGGCCTTTTTTGAGTAAATATAATTTTGTGTTCAATTAAATAAAGCAAGTGAGTCTCAGAGGTTGAGAACAACATAAGGAAGAATAAACAGTGACAGAATGTACTTTTTCAGGTGAACTACCTCTTTAAGAAAGTTTGCACATCCGCAACTTGTACATGGTTCGATAATCAGATATTTCCGCGCATGCGGAAAAATCAGTAAAGAGTTTCCGGTATGTCATGGACGTATGAGCTGAAGTGTCTTCACTGCCTTCACAGCTTTCAGTCTCTATAGGATGAGTGAAAGGCCCTGGTGAGGGGAAGTGCATGTTTGCTCTGTTAAATTGGGCTCTATCTCAGAGGCTCCAATTATGCTGGAGCCGGTACAGTGGGAAAGCCGAGCCATCAGAGGGGGAGGCTTCACATCTGCTGGGGCAGAGCTGACGAGAGCATCAGGAACGCTTTAGACAGCACACTCGCGCTCTCTCACTCTCCATCAGCTATTCGCCGGCACATGATCAAAGCTCCCCAGCCACCGCTGTGCATCTTAAGAATGCACATTCATTTTAGGGGCGATGGGAGAGACAAGGCAGGGGGAAGAAAAGAGAGAGTAAGAATGACAGGGGAAGACCAGAAGATGATGGACGGAGACAAGGCACAGAGAATAAAATAAAAAGGAGTGGGGTGAGAGAGAGGGAGAGAGACAGAGAGAGGGAGGAGTGATGGAATAAAAAGGTAGAGAGCACACACACACACAAACACAGAAAGTGTTGTAAAGTCAACAAGGTGTTCTGGAAATCCAAAGCATACTTACAGGAATATGAGGTAGTGGCACTCGCCCATTAACTTTGGCACTTTCGTGTATCTCACGTCGATGTGGTTTACGATACCTATAAGGTGGGACTCCATCTCTGTCGAGTAAAACATAACAGGATTTTAATACTAAATGTGTCAATATTCAAAACATCACAAATGAAATCAATGTCTTCTACATAACACCTTTTAAATGGTGCAATGGTGGATGGAGTAAAGAAATATTTAAAAATAATAATAATTAAAAAAACTAATTTAACTTTCCGTTTGACATCACCTCACCTGTATGACTTTCTTTCATCCATGGCAAATTAAATAACATGTTTAGAAGAATTTCTAAGCCATTATTGGTATTTTAAAGCCTAAAACTAATACAAATAATTTTCGTTAATTGAAATAAAACTAAGACAAATTATAAATATATATAAACTTTAACTGGTTTCAGTTAGCAAGGCAACATTTAAGTACAAACAAATATAAAAGCAAAGAAGATTTTTACAATCCCATTTGTTAACGTTAGCTAATGCATTAACTTATATTAGCTAATAATGAGCAATATCAGTGTCATTTTTTTTATATTAGCTAATGTTACAGAATTTAAAATTTAAAAAGTTAGTTCAGGACCATTAAATAATATTAATAGAACTTTAGATCTTAATCATCTATTGGTAAACACTGAAAAAGACATCAACTAAGAATGAAAAAGCTTTATAAGTAATTTTCCCTGATAACCAGACAAACGGAATTTACTTATTGTAAAGTGTTACCACAAAAACTAATACAAATACAAATGACTAAGATTAAAATGGAAACTGAAACTCCATTGAATGGAAAAGGGCATCTTAGAACAATGAATGATAATGATGCTTCTATGGCACTTTTCTTGCCCTTTTGGAGGCGTGACAGTCCCTGTACCCCATTTCCTTCCATCAGATGAAATCCATCAGCACAGACATTCAGCTAAATTAATAAATAAAGTTCCATATAACACAGAAAGCGACATGAGGGTGAGCAAACAATGACCATTTTCATTTTTGAACAAGCTATGCCTTTAACCATAGTACCATTTGTATAATCTCCTTAATATGTCAGTTAGCAAAGCTAGCATTTTTTTTTAAACATCATCATTAGGAACTTTCGCACCGGGTCGTTAAACAAACTTAAGTTATAGGAACCAGCCACCAGGACAGTTCCCGAGAACCAAATGTTCCCCTGGGGCCTTTTTCCTTGTTGCAATCGCACCTCCAGTAAGAACTCTAAAGTGACGTAAGCCATGCTTCTGAACACCAGAGCCTGAGCACATCATGCTCCCATGCGGAGTGCGAGAAAAATATTCTCACGCGCATTTTTGTGTGGATAAGTCCTAACGCTCAGCATCGTCGCACACATTTTTACTGGAAATATCCTAACGACAGCCTCTCATAAAACAGTCACGCGGTTCCAACCCCTTTATCACCCCTTAACTCCATTCTCTCAGCGTCACTCGGTTTAATTGCATCATTCACCACAGTGATACTTTTATAAGTGGTTTACAGCGGTTTTACCTCGTGTTGTGAACATTGTGATCGCTATTGTTGACGTAGTGAAATATACAAGTACAGTACAGCATATAGAAAGCGGTACGAAATCCCCCCTCTAAGCAGTAACACCCCGCCCCGTTCCTCCCTCCTCACGTCTCCTTAATGACAGCAGCGATGCTACTCAAAGCTAAAGTGCGCGTTACAGTAAATTGTCAAGTATTTTTAGAGTTTAATTGTCAATTATTAATTAGTATTTATATGAGATCTTAATGTTATAATTTTAACTAATTAATAGGGTAAAACAAAAACAAAATTTAAAAGGCATTTATGGTCGTGTGGAATGAATCAAGTGATTTTTATTGCATTCTTATGGGGAAAATTGTTTTGGTGTACAAGATTATTAAGTTACGAGCTCGCTCTTAACGAATTAAACCTATAAACCAAGGTATTACTGTACAAAGAAAGCAAACAGTATAAGAACTAGAAAAAGAACTAGCGTTTGCTGTGTAGTTGATGCAGAACCACAATCACGTTTTTACAAGTGACATTAGCATAAAGGTTGAGCGGTTCATCTATCACTTTTCAATATTTGTAGAGTAAATATATAGGCTATAACCTTAGTGTGAACAACTTTTTGCAAAAGTGGTAGGTGCTGGTGTTTCGCAGGCATTCTTCCAATCAGCATACACTTAGGTCACTGGTAGTTCCCATGGGTTAGATCCTGCTTAGACCCCAGGGGCTAATTTAGTTCCCCAAAAGGTGTTCCTAAAACTAAAATCATTTCCAGTTGCTGCTGTGCGAACACGCCAAAAAGAGGGAACTTCCACCATTAGTTCTGGGAACTATGAAAAAGTTCTTCTGGTGCGAAAGCCTCCATCTATTGTGTACTTTGTGATGAAAAATATGTGCTGCACATCAATGGTTTTAACGGATCTTGCTAAATGCAAAATGTTACCTCACTAACATGAGACAAAGAAATGTCAGTTCCACAGGCAACAAAATGGTGTGCATACAAGACAATCCTTGTGTGAGAACAGACCTCAGACTGCAAAGCTAAAGCGATTGCAGGTGTTTATGTTTTTGTGGTGGGACTGAAAATGTGAAATCGCCCCCCCCACCCCCCCGTCTGACTGAATCCCTGGGGCAGTGGCAGAAACCGCTTCAGAGCAGAGCATGTTTGGGGTCCTTCATTGACACATGCACAGGGAGTCTTTAATCCCCTCGGGTCCTGCTGCGGACCCCCCTGCATCTCTGCCTGGCAAACAGCTGATAATGGCCTCTAATCTAGCCCACTTCAGACACGTTTGAGCCCTGATGTGCCTTTAATGTGTTTTTTTGTATAACACGGATCACTCATGCTATCTCTGAACTCGGCACAACTCCCTGTTGCTCCCTCTCTAGCAAAAATGTATGTTTCTACTAAGCGACAGTCACATTTACTGTTGTTCGGCTCATTTTTTGAGGGTAAAATCAAGCCATTTCCACATGACTGGGAATTTCGTGTGAGGTTGAAAGATTTTCCCATGCAGATTTCAATGGGTTCAAGTTGGTCACATGGATCAGCTGACCTGGGGTGCATTTCCTATTCAATGATGCGCTGAACTACCACAGTACGATTCATCACTGGAAAAACTAACTAGCCAGTCACAACTTTTCCCAAAACTGTAATTTTGCTAAAACTGACCGCACCTTGACAGGGAATGAGAACTGTCTGTATTAGCGAGTTTAAAAGCATTACATTTTTTGGCTTATCAATTTCACAGAAACTGAGGGAAAAGTATTTCATACCGCAATATTTTCTTATGTTAGCCATTTAATTGCATAAAAGTAAAAACACTTTGGTCGCCATGAAACGAGTAGAGCAATCTGATTACACCTTAGGCCAAAGGACTGTTTATTCTATTATGAGCTCTTATTTTCAGGCCTTGTTTGTTTTCAATATTTCATTTCCTGTTCCCTTCTGTAACCTGCTTGTGTAGAGCACAACGTGAAGGCCATTTCCTTTGTTTTCAGGGAAAGTTAATTTGAAGGAAAACAAGTCAATGCCTTCAAATTACAGCCTGCAGTGCCTCATACCTCCCAATTTGAAGCTCTATAATTAGCATAAGTAATGACATTTAGAAGCTTTCATTGGTGTGGATAATGAGCAGATGGTCCTCCTCAGAGGAGAGCAGATTTGTTTCTGTTCCCAGAGCAGAGCTGGGGGAAAATGGCACTAATTCTGCGAGCACGAGACCCTGCTCTGAGACCAGCCTCCACTAACAGATGCCAATGACATGTTGTATTAAGCTTTGTCCGCGCGATTTCTGTTAAATATCTGGGCTTCTGCAGAAGTTTCTTGGAGGAAAATCCTGCTAAATTGACTTGGGATGGCGCAGTGAAATTGAAATCGCTCTAAGCTCTCGGGTGGAATGTTCCGCTAGCTTGCGGCGGTGAGAACGGATCCGTGTGTATTTGTGTGTCTGTCGATGTGTACGTACACACTGCTGTCGGTCAGGGAGAGAGTGTCTGCATCACTGGACATGCTCTGCTGCTCACTGTCGTTGGCACTGGTGGCAGGAGCTAGCGCGTAGCCAGTGTTCACGTAGTACGGATTGATAGGCTCCCTCCATGACGCGTGTCTGTTGATGAGAAATAGGACAGAGGAGATTCCTGTTAGACACGTGATGAAGAAAACAATACTGGTCATTTCAGTGAAACAACGCATTACATTCATTCATTCCTAAGTATGAGACATAATAGCATATGAGGGATCAACTTTTATGGCTTGACTGTTGGTTTCTCAACTTGACCAGTAAGATCTCATTTTAATAATGCTATACACAGCAGACTGCTTTAAGACTTCGACATCACATAACAAAGGTGCAAATATTACCAACATCAGCAAAACAGGGAATGGAAATTCAACATGCATATTCAGCTATAATTGACAGATATAATATATATATATATATATATATATATATATATACAAAAAAAAGTACTTTTCAATGTAGCATTTTATTTTCATAAAGTGCAAGTAAAAAGTCAGTAATAAAATCAGAACAAATAAATAAATTGCAAACAACAGCACAAATAGATGCAATAGAACAAAGAGCTATCAAATAAGTATTTCAGGTCAAACAGTCGGTTACTAATCAGGTAAGAAATGCTACAGAAATCAAATGTAAAATAATGCTGGACGGTCTTCACTATAAAAAATACAGATTAATGCTCAATTAGTTAGAAAACCACTCCGTTCTCGACTGAATAAGTTATGTGTCTGTGATGAACATGACAGACATCAGCAGGAATATTAGACTGCTGTCACTTTAAGAGTTTCTGCTCGGATCCAATATACTGTTAAACGACAGGCGTGATCTTTCTCAACTATGAACTGACTGTTTAACACAGTACTTGATAAGATGGGAACTTTGACATCATTTAGTACTTATTTGACTGTTTAAGTGCAGAAAACCACTTGTTTTGGTACTTGTGACTCAAGCTGTTTGAAAGGTAAAGCCCTTAAATGTGTGTGACACGTACAGATCAGTGGTGCTTTTGGTGTGAGCGCGAAACCTGCGGGAAATATGAAAATGATGTGCAATACAGGAACTATTAAGGAGACGAGTGAGTGAGAGAGGAGGCAGGTGCGTGTCACTCGGAGAGAAGAGAGTAAGGGCCCGTCCACACAGAGACGCGTATCACTGTATCTTTTTTATCGTATTGGCGTTTCGTCCACACAGATCCGGCGTTTTGGGAGACTGAAACCGCTATTTTTTGAAACCGGGTCCTAAAGTGGATAAATCAGAAAACTACACCCTTGCGGTTTCGTGTGTACAGCTAATCCGTATATTTTGTGAAACGATGATGTCATCACATCATGTGTCGGCTGCGTCACACGTAACAGCAACCAAGCGTGCAAGGTTATGCGCATGCTCAAAGTCTTCTCTGTGTATAGTGTATATCTGTGGCAGAATTACAGCGCCCCATACTGGTCTGGCATATATAATACACCGTTTTCAGTCGGTTTTAGTGGTTTCGTGTGTACGCTGATATTTCTTGAGACGACAGCGTGTTTACAGAATTTTTTTTTTAGAACGAGAAAAAAAAAGATCAGATAGGCAATGCACCGGCTTCGTGTGGACGTGGCCTAAGAACGCGCAGCTGATGTTATTGTTGGCGACAAAACAGACCGACTCTGAATCAGAAAGATGTGAGAATGACCAACTGGTCACCAGTCCAGGCCGATCATGCAGAAAATCATCCGATTCTGGTTTCTGGCTGGTCAACTGATGGAGCACTAAAAAGTATGTAAATTAGTAATGAATGAATGATTAACGATTACTGTCATTCATGAACAATGAATTAATTAATAAATACACAAGGCTCTCACAGTAAGCCGTTACGCCAATGAGTTATATCGAATATTAAATTATTTCCTCATAGGCCCATGTGCTAATGTGGATATTTTGTGTAGGCTTTGTTTTTAGGCCTGTTAAAATATATATTTTAAAATTCATTGTTTTCATCATCTATTGTATTCAAGTGTCTGTAAGCAGAGAGCTTACAAATAACATGTTATGACAGAGCTCCAGAAAATTACAAACAAAAACAAACAAGGATTAGTATCAGATTATACAAACAAATCTATCAGCTGGAAAAACCTGATTGGAGCATCCTAGCGTTATACAATTACATACAAAAATGTATTTCATAAAGACAGCACTATGTCCAACCAGATCTGTCTTTTTCTTTAAGATAAAATCCTTTAACAAAAGGACTTGCCTTCTATTAATAATAGCAAACAGCTAATCAATAGTTTTATCATCTAATTAACATTAAACATTTCCAAAACGGCTGGGTGGAGGCAACATGCAGACAATCATATTCTCAGAAAACCAAATTATCTTGCAATTAGTTAAAGCCGACAAAGAACAACAATGCCACCCAGTTGAGGAAACCATCTCATTAATAAAAGTAACATTGTATAAGTGTTCTTAAAATATAATCTGGTTAACGCCTGATCTCCTAGCTACAGGAATCATAAACATTTTACATTTAAAATGATCATTTTCCAGACCCAATTTCCAATCCTCTCTGTAGATTTTTCAGACCATATTTCACAATTGGTTAAGCAACTGATATATACAGTAATTTATAAATACATTTGTTGTTTTTTTCATTAGTTTTCTCAAAGTGGTCAAGTACTCGATAACATGCAATGACATCAGAATCTAAAACCCTTTTTAACCTGCACTTTTTTTTGCAAATTCACTTTTGACACATTGGTTTGATGTTGCACATTCACCAAAAAACAAAGTACAATCTGAATTAAATGATTGTTTGCTCATTTGTTGCAGGTCTGAGTGGCAATTGAGTAAACGTCCTTTTAATACAGTTCAACAGAGACTTGCATATGGTAAAGAAAAGCAGTTTTGCAGAATGAAAATGCGCACCTTGAATTTATTTTGTTGTTTGACCATCACAATATGATCTCTAAACAATTTTTTTTTTATTCTTAATTTTAGAAAAACGAATACAGTGATCCTTCGTTTATTGCAGTTAATGTGGACAGGAACCCCCCGCGAAGTAGGATCAGCCAATCAGCTCACGGGACACATCCCCTCATTCGTCGATCTCGCGCCGGGAACCAATCACGTGTCTTGTCTGAGTGCCGTGGGTGTGTACAAAGTTTCATTGGCGAGATTCTCTCTTTGTCTGACATCCTGGGAAACCGTTTCTCTCGCACACCACGATAAAACAACTCTGGTTTCCGCAAGACGGCTCCCAATATAGCGGTATTTGTGAGAAGAAAAAACATTTGATAAATATTTTTGAAAAATCCGCAATGCACTGAGGTTGCGAAACTTGAACCGCGAAGTGGCGAGGGATTACTGCAGGTTCAACAGTAACAAATTTATTTTCCACAAATATCAAGACCTGTAAATTCCTCAAATCAAATTCCATACTTTCCACACTTCTCCAAACTGCGTAGAAACCTTGTAGGTAGAATTCTTTTGGAAATGTGCAATATGCCCTCGTCATAGCTTGTGACTATTCTTACGACAGATCGATAAATCGTCATTTTCCCCATGTTGGTCATTTAGTTTTTTTTACACTGTTAAAATTTTCCCCTTCAAAGATGCAAACACCCATAGTCACGTGACTCAATCCAGTCAGCAGAATGAAAGCATTTACAAATGCTACACCATATGAAAAGGGTTCAAGAGGATGTAAAATAATAACTGGCACAATTTGTTAAATGTGCTGATTGTAACGCACACAACGACAGTGCCGTTTGCAGGCACACAGAAAGATTCAGGAGCAGCTACCTTTGTTTCAACAGTCTGGATTGAACAGTCTCAGTTTTACTAGAGTAATTGCATGCTCTACACAGTTTATTGTACATGTAAGATAATCAACGTTCTTATGCGCTGCTACACGCACACACAGACTGCACACGAGATCTCTTTTGCTTGCATCCTCACGAAAGTTTGTCAAATTTAAAAGCTTGCCAGTTTGAACATTGGAGAACAACAATATGGAAAACATCTCACTTCAGTGCTCGCAAGTAGTTTTCTGTGACACACAGAGCCGAGGCGCATCATGTCTGACAACACGCAAGCCCTGAAGCTAGATGACTTTCATTTGCATCCTCACGAAAGTTTGCCAATTGTATGCGTTTAAAGCCTTGCCAGTTTGAATAAATCAAGCGATTTTAGACCATCGGATGTGTATCATTATATTCAAACTAATGCGCTGATACATTGTGGCACACGAACACTCATACAGACAGCAGCTCGCACATTACATGAAGAACACGTGCACAGAAAACCACTCAGGAGCGCAGAAACTCATCGCCAACGTTGTTCTGTGATCACTAAAGTAGCTTAGAAACTCAACAGTTATAGCATAGATTTGTCTACTTTTGAAGTAACTACAACCCACACCATCACAACTAATAAAAGAGACAGTATGACTAATTCACATTCGCCCTCTCATTAATGCATTTAAATAAAATGTACTGTGCTAATTTCTATGTATCTGACTTCCGTAAGAAATGTTACGACCCAGAGACAAAATAAATTATGAAAGTAAGCCGTTATTCGGAGCAATAGCACAGTGGACAGCGCCATGACATAAGGTGACTTGAGTTCAACATCAAAGTTTCTTTTAATCATTTTAAATCAAAAGATAAGAAACGCACTCGTTCATTGGAACCTCGACCCCTCCCCCTCAAAAAGAAAAAAAATCCCCCTTTAATAGTTAATCATAGTATTAAAGCATATTCATAGTACAACAAAAAGGAAAATAATAATTAATCGCAATAGATATCAATTAATCAGGATTTTAAATTTTTAGGTCATATAGTGCAGCCCTAGCTCTTGATATACTTAACTACTAAAGATTTAATGTGCAAAATTTCCAGTCAACCTAACAGTTTTTCCATAAACATTTCAAACCAAACAAACTGATTCCTTCCAAAATCATGATCAGCTACTTAACATAAGCTTTGTATTAGTAGTAGTACATATGAGTCTTGAGCTATAATCCAAATGATTGTCAGGATAAGCAATCGGTGTATCGAGAAAATGAAAGAATCGTTACAGTTCTAGTCCTAAAGCATGAAGTCTCAGGAGAAACAAAATATCCATTGCACCGAAGGCTCAAGCTCTGAAACTACAAATATATCATGTTGCGGTAGGAATGTGCGCTTAGACTAATTTCTTAGTAGTTTAAACGGAAGTTTTGTAACAGATTAGTCTAAAAGTAAGAAAATATCAGAGGACAGTCAATAATACATTTATGATATATTTTTAAATATTGAATCTATGAATGAAGTTCAAATCCCATAGTGAATGCTGCTGAAAATAAGGTCAGTATTACGCGGCATGCTTTCCTTCCGGTTTTGAGTTGAGACTCCAGGAGGAAAGCATGCCGCGTAATACTGACCTTATTTTCAGCAGCATTCACTATGGGATTTGAACTTCATTCATAGATTCAATATTTAAAAATATATCATTTCAGCGCGAACGGGATCGCAGTGGCGGACAGTTGTGTTAACGCAAACATTTAGTGTCTGTGATTAAAATGGTTACATTCAGCTCCAGTGGAATTATTATATACCAGTTTGACATGACAGTTTATATAACACACCTCTCACACCTTAATCATCTTTCGAGTGGCAATTTTTGCGGTAAAGATTTAGTTTCCGCTCATTTTTTAAAATGTTTTACTATATTTATTTATAAAACAGTTTTTAAAATGTAAAATTAAAATATAATTGAATAACTTTAATATAATTTAATAGATATAAAATCTTGAGTATTTCCTGTATCAACTAGTCACAGCTAGTCCCTAGTTGGTAGCAGTGGTTCTCATGTGTCAATTTGACCAAACTGTTGATATTAATCAAACAACAGTACTTACAAGAAGAAGAAAAAAGTAGCAATGACAGCAAGCCACTAGAGCTTTGTGATTTGAATGCATTTCTTTCATTTCTTCCTAAAAGCCCAAACTCAAATCAGCTAGATCAGTGATTTTCGTAATATACAGTCTACTGTTGCTAAACTGCAGGATGTGCTAGATAATGTGAAGAAAAAAAAAGGGGAGCATCGGATAAATGCTCATTGCTAATATTATTGTTATTGATCTGGTAATAAAATTAGGCCAATACAGTGGAACCTCGAGATACGAGCAGCCTAACATACAAGTTTTTTTTAGATACGAGCTGGAGCTCGGGCCATAATTTCGTTCAAGATACGAGCCCAAATCCGAGATACGAGCCATGTTTCCGGAGCGTCCCGCTAGTTGGAGCGCAGGGTCGAGCATCATTCGAGAGCACCTCTCTCTCTCACTCACACGTGTTACCCACGTGTGAGCGCAGTTCGTGACTGTTGACAGGGAGGGGGGGGGTGTAGAGGGGTTTGCGACACACGCCTCCTCTCGACCACAGCTTCAGCGCCACTGCCGAGCATGAGCGCGGTTCGCGATTGCTGATGGGGCGGGGGGTGGGGGGTGTAGAGGGGTTAGCGACACACGCCTCCTCTCGACCACAGCTTCAGCGCCACTGCCACTTGCCGCGACAGAGAGACATTACACGGAAATGTAAAATGAAGGAGGTTTGATACAAGTTTGACGTGCCGGATATGGCCCGCGGGCCGTAGTTTGCTCACCCCTGGTCTAGAGTGCCTACATCCCTTTCACCCTCCCTCCTCCTCGCCGTTCACCTTCGTTAGCCGCACTAGTCTGTCTCCAAAGTAAGACTATTATGCTAAATAACTATTTTATTTCTTTATTTCATATTTTGTTATGCATTTATTAATTATACATGTTTATTTGTTATTTAAAAGCATATCTTTATTCATAATTTACAATGGTTTGGGGATTTTTTTATAGGTCCGGAACGGATTAAATCGAATTCAGTTATTTTAAATAGGAGAAATTCGTTTGAGATACGAGCCGATTGACTTACGAGCTCTGATCTGGAACTAATTAAACTCGCATCTCGAGGTACTACTGTATATTAAAGCCGATAGCAGAGACACTTCAGATGAGAGCTGTTTGCCGTGATGGTTTTGAATGGCTTGATGTGGAATCACTTTGAAAAGGAAGATGCAGTTAAATACAACATGTGCAGCATATAAGCTACATAAAATGATGAGAACACGACTAAAATAATTTTGTGAATTCTTTGTGCATTGTTGAAATAGTGCATCCACTCAGTTACACTATGACTAGGACAGTCAAGTTTGCTTGTTCATTTTTCCTTTTTGCCGTTTTAATGTTGTCCTTATTGCACGTGTGTGTGTAATATATATATATAATGAATCTTATATAGAATGCGTTTGGTTGAGTTAATTAATGATGTAAATGCAGTAAAGGTGATAATCTTTAGCTTTAGAATGTGCGCTCAAATAGCAATGTAAAACATTAATAACCGGGACGGTTATAACTTTATACACTATTGTAATAAAACACAGTAAATTATTTGGGTGTAGTTCCTGTGTTGTTATGGGAAGAATGCATCCATAACAGTTACACATTCTGACTATGTAACTTTGTTAAAGTTCATCTGTGCATTAGTTTGTGCAACTATAAGTTGTAATACTGTTTATTTTATATAAAATTACGATTTATAGTACATAGAATGCGTTCCATCGAGTTACTTAACCTATCAAAGCGCTTCAGTTTACGGGTGTTCATTCTCTTCAGTGCACAGATTTGAAACACAAAAATTAAAGATGTTTAATATTACTGTAATATCAAAAATATTTAATATTTTTTCAAAAACACTGATGCATTATTCATAACTTGTATTGTTCTTGTTTTTTAAAATCAACAATATGGTTTGATTAAAATAATTTATTATTGTCTATACAGAGGCTATTTCAATTTATTTTGTTTCTTTATATGTAGCATGAGTAATGTAGTCCAATGACTTGATTTCATTATTTAGTTTTTTGTTGTTTAGGCAACAGATTTTTTTGGTAACGCTTTTCAATAAGGTCTCATTTTTTATGATTTTACTAACTTGAACTAACAAGAGACCAATAACCTTTGTTAATATTGTTATGTTAGTTCAGTACATTAATGTTAACAGATACAACTTTAGATCTTATAAACATTTAGAAAATGTTGAAATTAGCATTAACTAAGATTAAGACATCCTGCAGAAGTATATTCTTGCATTATTGTGAAGTGTTACCATTTGTTTATTTATAAAGAAAGTTGGCCATAGGAGTGTAAAATTAGTTAAGGAATCTTACACTGGTTCAAACTAGTCTACTGTTTAACATATGTTGAAGTGTTTGGGATATGGTTTTTAATGTTGAGACTTGTTTTTGTAATCAGGCTCTCAATGTATATCAAACTTTGAATTTAAATGCATCGACCAATATATAGAGAATTTAGAGAATAGAGATAGAGAATAATCAGTATCTGACGATTTTCGGTGCATGCCTAAAAAAACCTTTAACCGTTTTAAACCTACTTTAAGTGGCTTTCTATGTGAGAGAGAGACAAGCAAAGTCAGCTTTGGGTTCACACCTAAATAATTAAATGCACACAAGAATGTCAAAATGCCTGGCTTGGTGAGTATTTGCTTAAACACTGTCGGTTAGTTCTTAAGTGAAAAAAAAAAACAATTGGGAAATAAGTCGCACGTACATCAGTATATCAGATTTGTGCATGGGCCTTAAAGTGACAGTCTTTCATTACCGAAACAAGAAAAATCAAACATAGCTACAACTGCATTACTCTAGATTTAATGTATACAGTTGAGACTATGCAGTGTTTTACATATGATTACTTTTTGTAGATACAAAAGCAAATCACCTTTAAGAGATATGATACTTTCTCATCCGAAATTTTATATACTTAAATGTTGTTAAGAATAATATTTCAGGGATCAGTACTATTGATCAAATTGGCCAATGGTGCTTTCAGTGATCAGTAATCAGACCCCAAAATCCTGATTGGAGACTGCTAGACAAATATTTAAATAATATTACTATAAAATATAAACACACAATTAAGCACACGTAAAGCTTGATATATAAGGACAAGAACTTCATGTGCTGCTTCGAGATTTTATTTCATGAGCACTTCACCACTTCGTTTAAAAAATGAAGATACCATCATATCATATACACCCAGAAACTCAGACCTTCACTAGAACCCACCAAAATAAGTTGAATTATGACAAAATATAAAATACTAATGTACAGCTAAATATATTAAAAGTAATACAAATAATAATAAAGTTCTGAAACAATAAAACATTTCATAAGCCACTATTATTGTTGAAATTGTAATAAAGGACTAAAGCTTTAAGTTAAGGGTGCTCTGATCAGTGTTTTTAGGGCTGACCACTGGAAGCACTATTGGTCGATACAGATGCGAACAATGACTGATTTCTAGCTATCAGATTTGAATGGAAAGTTTGGGTTTTAAGGGAGGAAAGAAAGCACAATTCTGTGAAGCAAAGAAATTAACAGCGCTATTTTCTTGCAGTCATTGCTGAAGGGTTTCTGTCGTTATTATGTCTTCCCAAAGACGTTGCAAATGTATCGTCCTTTTTTCAGACACTTGAACTGCCAGACCGTTGAATGTAGTGAAGCAATTTTAGCAACAAATAGAAAAATCCTCACATGAGTTTTGCGTCATCTGATCGGCATTTACAGAGTCCACCGATCAAACTATATAAAGCTATGATCGGTGAATAGCCATTGGCACCTGATCAATCGGAGCACCCTTAGTTTTATTGATTAAACATGGTTTCTGATTTAAAACTAATTACATTTAATTAAATCTTTAAAACAGATTGCAATTTTTACTCAATGTTTACTTAATTGAGGAACTGAAGGCTATTTGCCATTTTCATTCATTGCATTTTGTGCTGTGGTACTGAAAACTTTAAGCGAAATATGAAATGTTAATACTAATAACTGCATTCTCAGCTTGGACTGAATTTACCTAGCTGAAATGCATCATGCATGCAACAGAATCCAGGATGGCCAATATGAGCATGACACAGAGATGATGAAAATAAGAGCAATGTAAAAGGTAGTCAAGCATACAATATGGATTCCTTCGAGGAAGAATAGATATGATAGAAATCTCTAATTATTCCTTACTGCACATGTGCAAGGAATCACAGCACAAAAAAAGCTGCACGTGTTTTGAATTGTACCAGACAGTTTTATTTCAGAATATTATAATATCACTGCGTTTATAAGAGCGATATAAGGCACTGTTTGAACCTCTCACAAAACGAAACCTCGAAACAAAACGAAAGAAACATCTCTTTATGACCAGCTTAAGCAGAAGGACGGAAAGAAACAGACAGAGGCAGATAGAACAGGGAAAAAAACTAGAGTTTATAGAGGGGAGGGGGAGAAGAGAAAGAAAGAGAGAGAGACCCAGGCTCTCTGCAGTCTCCAGTGATTATCCCTCGCTCTCAACCCATCCACGGTCTTCTAATGATTCAAGCAGCAGCAATGTCAATATTCACCGTATAAGAGATACCCAGAAGCCTTCAGAGACGATCCCGAGCCGTCAGCAGCTCTCTCCACATGCCCAGCATTCCCCATTCCATTTGATTCTCCACAAAACAAAGGCTTTAAAACAGGCAGGGGGCATCTGGAATCTCTGTATCATTACTGCGATTCAAAACGAATCGATCTGCTTTCTCTTCCCCTCAATAACATACACATGCCAACATCCAACCGAGTGAACACATTAATTACTATGACATCTCCTATAAAAGAAAAAAGAAAAAGCAAGCTCTCTCAAGAGCAAAAAAGAAAAAGCACAGGCACATTAGGGTTTAACCGGCTCCCCTTGCAGCCCATTACCACTTAAAAATCCTTGCATCCAAAGCAACTTCACTGGGACAAAAGAGTGATGCGCATTTGAAAGGAGCCATTACCTTGGTACAGGTTATATTGCTGTGCCCAAGATTTGTGCACCTCCCCACATTCAGAATAATTATGAGCTCTTTGTCATCCCATTTTACATTTGATCACACAGACTCCAGACTCCTACAGATTAAACCCTCAAAGGCAGCTCTGCGCTCAAGAGCACAGGTAAAAGAGAGAGGCTGAGATTCAGATTACACTTTACCTCTTAGAAGACCACGTATCACACAAATCAAAGAGAAAATACTGACCGGCTTGTGAACAACTGCCTTCTTTGAGACGGGCACTAACCTGGTCACATTTATATTCCAATTTCCCTCAAGTAAAATAACTTAAATGCCAACAAGTGGAGACATCCAACTTGACATTTCGTCGTAATGTTAGATGTAAGAAAACCGTTAGCGCTTAATTAAAGCATAAGACTTTCGAAATGTGAGAGACCACATGTATGATGAAAAGTCATAGATTTAACGGTTTTGTTTCTCTATAGCAGTGTTTTTCAACCGGTGTTCCAGAAAATTATTCAATTTCACCTAATTCAGAAAAAAACATTTTGAGCGGCTGCAAGCGGCAATGGTGCGCGTCTCCACAACAGAGTATCGGCAGAGTATGTTTACAACGTTGAATGCATTACTGAATCTCGTGAGAGTTCAAGCACGAGAATTCGCGTGAGTGATGGTAACCACGAGAGCCGCTGCTAACGCTGTTATTTCATGTGTTACAGAATAAACACACATTAAATGTGCAACCCCCTGTGTGAATGCTTTAATCCCACTGGGAAGTGTTACACATGCAGAAAAAGGATTTTGTATTAGTGTTATCTTATTGCGTAAATAAAGCAAATGTTTTACAGTAAATACTACATTCGTGATTCAAACTTTAGTACTGAATCGTATATCTGATCGCTACTACTAGCCCGTCGTCGATTTTCTGCTTTTGTTTGGCAAATTTTACGTGTTATGCAGCGCTTCCACTAAGATTTTTTTTTTGGAAGTCCAGACTTCCAGATGTTAGTTTTTGGAAGTCCCATGTATTATCTTTGGAAGTCCCAGGTATTATTTTTGGAAGTCCCTGTTACAGTACTACTACGTCGTAAAGCACAATAATTTTATGCCTGTTACATATAAAATATACTAGAAAAGATACTAGAGGGTTAAAGTAACAAATACTTATGAGTTTTGTGCAGAAATATTTATTTAACAGGAACAACACATACATGTAGTAGATGAATATACGGTAGTAGATGAAGGATCCGTAGTGGTAGATAATTATTAACATATCCACAAATTTCACGGAGGCGGAGCATTCCGTATCATGCACAGATAACCAGGCTATTTTGGGGAGTTTCGGGAAAGTTTACCCGTCAATATAACACATCTCTCACAGTTTCGCGATCCCCGCACGTTTGTGCATAGTAATCAATTAGTTTATGGCCATAGCTCTCGCTATTGGCTTTCGCGATCCCTGCAGTAGGCGGTGTTTCAGTAGTTCGCGGGAATTACCATAGTTACATCACTAGTGTACATCTTGACAGGAGTTGTATGGCGAAAGAGATTAAGGGACCTGCTGTGTCCTTATCAATGGAGTCGCTTAGCATACACGCCTACGGCGCATGTGGTGATTTACAATGCATTTGGTCACTTTGCAATGCACATGTACGTCGAGCGCTCTGTGATCTGGCGTAAAACCATTAAACAGGACGTCCCGCGGACTTCCTGAACTTAAAATTTCGGCGTACGCTGGCGATTTTCGGACGTAAATTACGCCCGGACGCCCATTAACAGAGGCGCTGGTTATGTGGCCTGAAGTTTTTTCTATGTAGTAACAGTTGAATGATTAGAAAAACTGTATTGGAATCTGAAGAATCTAACTCGCCCGACAGGATTTGTCGAAGCCTGTTTATTTTGATATTTTTATGCTTTAGTAGTCAAATAAAACGACATACAGCATCTTATAAACACCATGTTTTTGCATCAAAAGTCAAACAGGTGTGTTTAACTTTTGACAGCACAATCTTTCAAATAAAAACTAAGTGTTCACTCAAAACTACGATACACATTTGAATCATGTGATGAACAGGAAGAGTCAATGAAGAAGACATTTGGTTTTTAAATGTTTAGGAGTTCTGATGACATGCAGTCACTGGTACCGATACTAGTTATTACTACTATAACTCAAAGTTATTTATATATTTTCCATTGATGAAACGGTTAATATGCTGTTAAATCACTATATTTCATTGAAGTTCGGCTATGAAGTGCAAAGAAACCTTAATAAAGCGGTTGATGTGAAGCAGTAACTTGTTTTAAGGATTTATTGCTCATTCAATACAAGTAAATCATGTATTCCTATGTCAGTGCAAGAGATCAGAAACAAGTGTGGGGGTGATCTGTGTTCATTTTGAGTCCTGCAGGACCCAACTTCCCTAACCCAAAATCTCTAGAATTAGATGTATAATTTTAACCACTGATCTTGGTATAGCGGTGAAATTATTTCTTAACGACTTGACATTGCACATTACATATAATTGCAGTGGCTTTATTACCAAACTAATTACCAAAGAAACTTCTGAACTCCCTCACTTCCTAGTTTTTGCAAGCAAATAAGAGACATATGACTCCTGCAAAATTGATATGCATGAAACCCTAAAGTGTTTACCTAAAAGGCTATTTAAAAAATAAACGTGAAGTCTTTCTGTAATTCCAGCCAAATACTTCATGTAGGCCTAATGAAAAAATCATTTGAACACAGCCTCACAAAATACATTGCTCTCGCTAATTAAAAGCACATCAGGTCCAGAGGCAATGGAACATACGTTGAGCTGGGTGGAGCGTGGAGGGAGTTTCTGCGGTTTAACAATATCAATCTGTCATTGAGTCTTTCGTTTTGTCATGTTAAACCTCGTAAAAAAAAAAACAATGATAAAATGAAAAAGGTACCCTTTAACAACAAAAATTAAAATGCTACACAAAGAGTGCTAAACATAAACTGTCGGGAGAAGATGCAAGTCAAGAGGAGGAAAGGAAGAAGATGCTGCAAAACAATCTCAAAGAGAGGCGCATTTCCTTTCAGAACACTCCTGGGGACGTTTCTCATCTTTATACCTCACCTGAACATCTAAAGCTCTGAGGTTTTGGACAGAACAGGGTTACTGCACCATCAACAGATGTCAAGGTTTGTCTCAGACGGTTGAGAGAAAACTGGGTCAACTTCTAGGGGTAGATTTCCGCAATTTTCAATCTCTTTGCGGGAGGAGTGCCAGCAGTGAACAGTGCAGTTGAGCACATCAGAGCACAATGTATGCTTGAGCATTTTACAGAGGCTAAATCAGGCTGTGTAAATCCTCCTCCTGCTCCTCCATGCCTGCTTAAAATTTAAGCTTTAGCTCCGAGAGGGGAAAAAAACATGTTGTACAAATTCAAAAATTCAAACGCGCTGTTAAAACGCCACTTTTGAAATGAATGCGGCAAGTTACTAATCTGCAAACGGTCAACAGTATAACTATTTGTTCTGATCGTGATTCATCTCCATTGATGAGTTGGTGTCTGTATCATATCACAACAGCAATAAGACTCAAGCTCTCACTAGGGTCCTCAACAAACTTCCAAGTGGGCCTCATTTTAAATAAGACGAAACAAGCATTGACAAGTGAAAACAGCCAAAAGAAATCAAGACTTTTTTTTATTTGAATTCACTTCCTCAGGTCTTTGTTTCTTGGATGAAACTGTTCTCACGGTCTTTAAAAACCTATATGAGGTAGCCTCAATTTAAAAGTGTGATTTCTAGACTTATACAAGTCATCCATGGGTATAATTGGAAAGACATTTCTAGTTATGAAAAGCTATAAAATATTTGCATCAAGTAGATATTCTAGGTTATTATTCTTAAACCTCATCCAGTAAATTATGATCTGAAAAGAAAAAAAAACATAAGCCCTTTGAATATTGTTGAGGAATCTTGGAGTGAAAAAGGTTGAGAAGACAGTTGGACTAAAATAAGAATTAGTTATTTTAAAATGTCCTGTAATGTAGCGTCATTCTGTCATTATTTACTAATGATATAGGGGGAGTAAGTTACAGATTTATTTTATATTTGAGTAAACTATCATTTTAAGTCAGACTATCAATGCTCTCAATCAGTAGAGCATTGGTGTTTACAACGCCAAGGTCATGGGTTCGATCCTTAGGGAAAGCAAGAACTGATTCAATGCAATGCAAGTCTGCCAAACGCATAAATGTAAATATTCAACTAAAATTGACAATTTGGCATTGTGTGCATGCTCTGAAAGAAAATTATTGATGTAATCCATCAAATATTAGATTACGCAACACAACATACATATAGCTGGAAAGACGAAGCCTGTAGCTTGACTGCACAACAACCTTGCTGTAGCAAGAGCACATGTAACTATAAAAAATAGTGGTTTTACCATGGTACAAGCCTAAAAACACCCCATACCTGGAGCGCCGTGTTGCTTTGATATCTCATTGTGAAAGCACCTGTCGATATTTGCTTTTAAATCTAGAGCGGAAAGCTTTGTAATCTTCAGCAAAGGCTGTTCAAAGGCCCACATGCACCGCTTTCTATTCCAGCAGGACAAGGATTAAAGTATTTAGCAGTCACATCTCTAAATCCCATTTTGCTCATATGGAGGGACTCGAGGCTCTGATGCATCAAGTGATTTGCTGTAAATTTCACAGCACGGCTTAAAAAAAACCACGTCCTCCAGATTAAACGATGCTGGTGCGGTTCACGATATGAACGAGAAAGATAAAAGAGCACAATGGGCCGTCACAACTGATGGTGAGGAATGCCTCGGGAATGTCTGAGCACAAAAAAATTCATTACAAAACACAATACCTGAAGCACACATTCCAATACGCCACACAAACTATGGGTGGTATGAGAGATAGAGATCTAAACATTCAGAAACAACAAATCCATACTTGGATGGACTTCAAAGCGCATTAGATCAGATACATAAATCATCCCTGAATGCATCTGTTAAATCTATACCTCAAACTTTTTGGAGTGTGCGCATTCTTTCTTTCTTTCTTACACAACATTCAATGCAGTTTCTTCCTTTGTGCACATTCTAAAGAGAATCCATGTTGTGGTTCTCCTGAAGAAACCTTTATTCTGCTGCAAAGCCTGCCATTCAAGAGACACCTGCATGGAGAACACAAAGAGCACCCACTTGCACCAACTCGCAGTAGGCAAAGACAACGCTGCGACCCAGTATCTGTCTTGCTACTCAGTCGCAGCTACTTAGAGGTTTCTGCCTATACTGCATTCCTCTCATCTCCTGTGGAAGGCTGTGCTTAACTCAGATTCCCTTTTTATCTTTTTCTTCTGACTGCGATTGCACCGCGAGGGGGGAAGGGGGATGGAAGGAGAGAGAGAGAGAGAGAGAGAGACAGGCTTTTCAAAGCTGCAGGGATTTACCTGTACTCACGGTTGTCCTGATATCTTTTACTGCTGGCCACCCGCTGAGGCACGGTCTCCATGAGCAGCTTCTGGGTCAGCCTGTTGCTGGGCGTGGGGTCGCTTTCAGAGTTCTGGTCCTGTTCCTGGTCGCACCTCCATTCCTCGTCTTCTTTCACAGTCGGCAAGTAGCCCGGCAGGACTTTGCCGTTCCCTGACACCGAGTTCTGGTCACTGAAAAGTTTGGGACTCTCCCCACCGGTCCGAGTGTATTCCAAGTATATGTCAGACTTCAAAAACAAAGGGTAGGTGTTTTCCTCCATCATAGTCTGAATTTCGGTTTGAGCCTGGTCGAACATGGCGGGATCGATGTGAAGCTTCATCACGCAGTCTTTGATGAAGCTCTTGGTGGCTGGTTTGATCTGCCTCGACACGATTCCGTTGTTATCCAGGATGTACTTTTTGTAAATGAGTTTCGCGAGTTTCAGCATCTTCTCGTTGCCTTCGTTGTTCTCCTGCTTGCGGAAGCCACTGCAGGCGAACCAGAAGTCCAGCATGTCGGCGCAGTCCTCCTGTTTGAGGAATGTCCTGAACAAGTGGATGCCATCTTGGTCATCCAAAAGCGAGTGCAAGGACTCGGCCCACTTCAGGTAGGGAGGCGTCGGGGAAGCGCTGCCCTCCGGCTCGTAGCCCAGATCCAGGTCGGGTCTTCTGGGTGTAGCTATGGAGGCCTCGTTCTTGAGGCTCTCGCTCTTGGTGTAAAAACTGTGGCTGTACTGCCGTCCATCGCTGGACACCAGATCGCCCTCCTCCCCGGGCACCGGGGGTCTGGGGGCATTCTCAGTGAAACTGCCGCCCGGGTCTGCCAGAAAACACAACTTCTCGTTTACGTTCATGCTCACAGTGTCCCTGCACCCTGTCCCAGCACAGCCCACAAGGCAGAAAGTTTATATCCAGACTTCTATTAATGCCACTGCGAAAGAATTCCTCCTACAAGAGAAAGAGAGGCATGGAAAAACATTCAATGAGGCTCGACGTGGTCAGTTCGGCAAAACATTGTAAATCCCTGCGTAAAATAGTGCTGCTAATTTTAGGAATCAAATTGACAAGTTCTTCTGAATACAAGAATATCAATAATCAATCAAATAAACATGATAAATATTGAACCCGGTGTCATCAATAGCCCAAACTGACTCGTATCATAGTGTGTTCTAAGTTCACTGGATTTTAAGTACAAAAAGTACAACACTATGACCACCGTTGCAGATGTATCAAGTAAAAATTATCATTTTTGCATCACAATTAAGCTTAATTGTCAATAAACAGCTGATTCTGAACATTGCATATATAATTCAAAGATGAGAAAACTAAAGGAGGATCTTGTTACACTTTAAAGTGATTTAAAGTGTACTTAGTATAGAGTGGGCTGCGTGTAATAATGCATACTTAACTTATTACTACAGTAGTGCATGTAACAAGGACACTCAAATAAGGCGTTACAGTACAACACCTTACCATTTCCGACGTCAGGGGTCAATTACACTGTAATAACGCCTAAAACAGCACACCTTTCGGGCGATTTAAAACCTGTAGCATCCGAGTTTAATGATACACCGCACTGCTCTACAACCCCCGTGAAAGTGGCAGTGGCCCCGGGCATCTGTTAAAGCAAAGACAGTGCAAAAGGGCAGCCATCATGGCACAAACACTCCTGAACTCACCTGTGACACGCTTTACGACACCAACCATAAATCCAACACTGTCACGTCCCGACCTTACAACCTGCCGACTACATTTCGTCTGATGTTCTTGACGAAGCCGGCGAAGGAGGAAAGAAACCTCGAGCTTTCCTGGTCAATAACTTTAACTGCCCGAACTTCAATGGCGATGAGCTAGCAGGCTAACCCCGCACAAGACGGGAATTCATCACCCTTACACGCACACAAACGCCGCTATTTAAGAGCAAAGCCTCGGTAAACACCTCGACCGTGAACCGAAGGAGGATATTAACTAGCTACACAAGCCAAGATAACTCCCGAGCATAAATACAGCGAACACGCACCGCATCAAAGAGCGAGGCGAGGAAGTACGTGCAGCGCGAGACCTTCCCGAACAAGTGAGCATATTCGGAGAAAAACACTTTCACCATCTTTGAGTGCACGAGCAGACATTTCCAGCGAGCTTGTTCTGCTCATCCGCTCAACTAGTGTGAGAACACGTTGTCACCGCACGCTAGCCATCTTTAACCACTACAAACGCCGATATATCCGATCATCCCACTTACGCACGGCCGTGTAAAAGGGGATCGCGTTCGCTCGCGCTGCGTTTTTCCTTCGCTGACGACATTACAACACCCCTTTCGCTGCCCTCGCGATCTGCTTTGAAGTGAGCCCCACATTCATCGCATTCATGTCTCGGCCTCAGCAGCAGCAGCAGGAGCGGATGGGGGAGGGGAAAGTAAGAAACAAACTCCATGCACACACACAGCCAGGCCCTTCCGCAGCCCAGGGACTAGTGTGCAACTTTGCAACACTGATTTTCGCACTGGAACCCGCGCATCGCGCGCCGATCAGCCGGGCGCGAGAGCTTTATAAGCGCGCGCTCGACCTCGCAGAGGATAAGAGCAGCGAAAAAGCGACGGTGCATTTCATCCCTCTCTCTCTCTCCCTCCGCTACCGCAAACCCCCATTACACCCAAGCCAGGAGGAGGAAAAAAGTGCTCCGTACTGTACCTGTGAGAACCTACTTTCCGTTTTCGAGCGCATCGGGAATAGCGTTGTATGCGGCGAGATATGAATCGTGTCATCGATGCGGATCTCGGAGTTTAAAAATAACAAAGAAAACAGTCGCTTCTCCACCTCTCCATGGCTGTCTCTCACACTCCTGTGCCCGTGTGCGAGTGAGAGAGAGAGCGAGTGAGTGAGAAAGAGAGAGAGAGGGGAGCAGGAGATGTGAGCGCCGCGCACGGCCAGAAATCACACTGCCGCCTGGAGAAGAGGGGAAAAAACAAGGCGAGGAAACCCTGGAGTGTGAAGAGCGCGTTCAATCCACTTCCATTACACTTTAAAGCTGCTCCCGGTAATGTTTGCTAATTAAACGGTTTTGAGGTGAACAGCACTTTGAGACATGTAATTAAAAAGATATACACATGAGGAGATAAGACAGCAGACTTCTAGAAAAAGCGGTTTACTCTACGATGAGCGGGTCGCCCCCTCATGGACGCCGCCATGTTGACATCACATGACCAGCCGTGTCAAATCATTTACCGGTACTTGTAGGCTACTACTTTAAAGTCTACTTCTCACTTGCAGTCAGTGCTGGTCTTAAACAATACAAGCATACCAAATAATATAAAAACAAACATTTTCCTGGAAAAACAGACAAGTATAGGCTACTGGTAATTATTATTAACAAGTTTACGGGCAATTCCTTTAACCCTAAACACTACACAATGTAATGCATAATTCAAAATACAAATAAAACACCCGTGAACCATATGTTAAAATTGCTTCACGTTAAATCAGTAGCCTGCATTTACCTTAATGCTACATGTCATCTTTGACAGGGCTGAAACTGAGGCTGAGAGGTTGAAGTGCAGTGTGTTCGGTGGATTGTACTGTCGTTTAAAACCATATCAATTATTCAACTGATGAAACATCTTTCCATAACTTTCAGCAGACAAAAACTACAGAAACCTGTTCTGAAAGCTGTGAAGTTTGAAAATTACTAGCTATACTTTTATAGAGTATATGCCATTGCAATGATCGTCAAGTCAGTCCCTCACAGCCTTGTTTTCATCCGCATAGAATTCAAAATGGCGTCTGTAGGTCTATTGGGTCCTACATTGTTACAGATTTACCTTGACTATACGGTATGTATGTACTAAAGACACAGTATTACAATCCAGCCTGAGTCAACTGCATATTCTAGAGTGATCAACCTGTGCATTGAAAATAAAATATCCAACAAGCAATCATTCCCTGCTAAAGTGATGAAACATGCGCAGTGACCTGCAGCTCCCACATATACAGACCAAGGATAAACAGCAGGATATCAAGCACTGAACGCAAACACACAACGGTCACAGCTGTCACACCACAAAATACCTCCGTCTAACACACAGTCGCTGTAGAGAAAGAGAGAGGTTGTGGCAGAACCACCAACACCATGTAAAACGTTCTTGAGTCTGAATGCAATAATCTGTATTATATGAATGTGTGTAGTATGAGACAGAGATACAATAAATAAATAGACAAACAGGTAAACAACAAAAGTTAAATCAAACAACTTTGGTGTGAAGATGCAGTAGTTTGTGAACAGAATCATGTATTCCAACTAACTGGTCAGCAAAGATCGCCAAAATATAACTAAATAAGTGCACCTCTGTTGTCTATTAATTTTTGTAAGCAAATGTTTGTCTGCTGATGTGCCAGTCTGTATGCTTTATTAATAAGCTTTTTCAAAAGTTGATATGTTGATTAGTACAATCATATTGGACTATAACCTTAAATTATTTATCTCGGTTTTCCATCTGCGGTGTCATTGACACATATTTCGTGACTCTTCCGTTTGCCAGGTGTAAGTAAACTATATATATATATATATTATTGTGGAATTAAAGATCAAATTTCATCTTCTTGTTAAAATTTCAATGAACCATTCCAAAAAATAACTCAACTTAAACCCCCAGTCTGGGTTTAGTACTCAAAAATATGAGAAACTAGAGAAAGAAATTGCCTCCACTACTCTTTCAATGTGAAAAGAGATTAGAATCAAGGTGCATTTCGGATGATATCGCTCCATCTGACAAAAGATGAAAGCAACGTAGGGGAAAGAAAGAATGCAGGAGATTTAAACACTGCTCTTTTCTTTCAGTCATGAAAAAGTATGCAGCAGATGTTATGAAGTTTTGATGTTATGAAGTTTTCAAAGTCTTTACATAAACTGTACAGATAAATTATTCTCTCCCATTTTTAGCCTATTGAAGACTATAAGAGCAAAAAATATATCATCAGACTGGACACAGACAGACCTACACTGCATGCGAGTGAGTCAAAAGCCTCTGAAAAATGATCTGCAGAAGGAAAGACGGGACGTGTGAGTTAGTTCAGTGAAGGAATTCATGTCTTATGACCCTGAAAAAAATTAGCAGGCCTTAAAGACGAATATTACTTTGTATGCTCTGAACCTCTGAAGTTATGACTCAACACCTGGATATAATCAGGCATGTAATCTCATGGATTCATTGCAAAAAGATCAAAGGCCTTTGGAATGTGAAGTCCCGTTCCTCCTTTTTATGACTTTATTTGATTAGCTCATCTGAAAATGAAAGAGCAGTTTGTGTGGAACCATGAATTTAATGACATATTACAAATTGCTCATAGGAAATCAAGACTGGGTGTAGTTAGGCATTCATCTCAGAATTTGACACACCTTAATGTTCACAAAAGAACATTAAAGGAACATTTGTCAAGGTTTGCCAAGACAAGGTCTCAAAACATTTGCTAAGAAATTTTGCTGACCGTGCCGAATATATTCCCTTCATTTTCTGTTCTGTTGGTTTACGATATAGAGCATACCGTTTAAACGTTTGGGGTTGGTAAGATTTTTTATTATGCTCACCAAGACTTGATCAGAAATACAGTAAAAATAATAAAATAGCGAAATATTATTACAATTTAAAATAAATTGTTCTCCCATGCAGAAGCATTTCCTATAATAATCAATGTTGAAAACAGTATTTGATTTATAGAAAGTAAAAAAAAAAACATAAATATTTGAAAAAATATTTTTTTGAGCAATTTTTTGGCTGTCCTTCTTAATCTAGTTAATGTTAATTTAATCTTGCTAAATAAAAGTGTTAATTTATTTTCAAAAAATATAATTATTGTCATGAAAAGTACTCTATAAAGCTCTAGCCATGTATAATTGTGCATGTGTACTTCCATACTTCAGTTGGTTAATAAGAATGAAACGGTAAATGGATTACCTGAGGAAATCGTATATTTCTGTCTTGCGTTTTCTGGCATCCCCCAACTCTCCCTCCATTGAAAGAAGATTCCATTTCAATACCATTGACTATTTCAAGTTCCAGTAAAAACTGCATCCTCCTCTTTTTCAGAGAATCCAAGGTGATTGTCCACAAAAAATCGGTCCATTCCAGGTTATTGACTGTGTCCATTCGAATCTGAAACACAGGTATGTACAATCTTTAATTTCAAATCATTAGACATGTTCAAAAATATATTTTATTATTATTATTTCATTAAAGCAACCTAGCTACAAACATAGCCTTTATATTTAGCGTGGTCAAAAAGTAGCAGTCAAACGTTTGGATTCATTTAGGTTTTTTAAAATGTATCTTATGCTCACCAATGCTGCATTTATTTTACTAAAAAATACCCTACACATTTTTCTATTGTAACATATTTAAAAGTCATATAATTTATTCCTGTGATGGTAAAGCTGAATTTTAAGCATCATTGCTCCAGTTTTCAGTGTCACATGATCCTTCAGAAATCATTCTATGATGATTAGCTGCTCAAGAAACATTTCTAATTATTATCAATGTTGAAATCAGTTGTGCTGCTTAATATTTTTGTGGAAATCGTAAAACACTATAGTTTAAGGGTATGTTTTTTAAAGTATTAAATAGGACAAGGACACATTTAGCTAATTGATTTAAGCGACAGTGAAACATTTATAATGTTACAAAATATTTCTACAACACATAAGTACTTTTCTGCTTAACCTTATATTAGTCAACAAACTAGAAAAAAATGGATCGTTTTCCACACAAATTTTTGTTTTGAGTAACTGATGATAATAATAATAATACATGTTTCGTGAGCAGCAAATCATCATACAAGAATGATTAATAAAGTAATGCTGCTGAAAATTCAGCTTTGACATCACAGGAATAAAATATATTGCAATAGAAAGCAATTTCTTTTAATTATAATAATATTTCACAATTTTATTATTTTTTACTGTATTTCTGATCAATTACATTTTTTTCTGTGTTTTTGATAAAATAAATACAGAATCGGTGAGCAGAAGAGACTTCTTTAAAAAAAAAGAAAGAAAAAGAAACTGATTCCAAACTTTTTGCCACCAGTGTATAAATTCTGAATTTGTATATTTTTCAAATAATGTTTTCCAGTCAAAGGACACATTTCCCCATGTATGGGCTAGTGAATCCCGGGCCAGTGCTCAAATCAGATGGCATCAGCAGCTGCAAACTCAGATCTATCCTTGCCCTTCCTGAGGCCTGGCTTTGATTACTGGGCCCCCCACCACGAGCCAACACATGGCCATGAGCACATACCAACTCCGTGCACAACCTCTGAGCGACCACTTGGAAACAATCAAGAGGTAAATAGCATGAAATAGAGGTGTTTGGAAACGGTTTGGAGAGATCGCGCAGATTAGGAGAGTATTTAGTAATTGCTCAAAGCCAGATTATTCGTGCCTTTGGAACTTTCACAAAGGGCGTTACAGTCGGGGGCGAGCAGGAATCCTTGCCGCATAAAGTCATTTGGGAAACTGTAACCAGAGGTCAGAGTCACATGGGGGTGAATGTCAGATTGTTCTATCGCCGTTCTTCTACATATAGTGAAAGTCACAGTCCCAGAGGAAACTATTGGAATCATTTGACAGCTGTGTTCGCAGAGCTTTTCCTGCATGAGTTTTGATGGAGGTTGTGACTGGCAGCTGTAGCTGCCATTCTGCTACCTGTTGAGTGGCCTTGGAACTCTTAGACAAATGACATGACAGGTGCACGTTCAGCTTAAGTACCTGCTCCTCTACAAAGCAGCTGGTGTGATTGCTGGTAGGTTGCACATGACAAAGAAAACAACAGCAATTACACTATGCTTGCTCATGTTTTCCTGTTCTCCTCTCACCAGTGCAAAACACACTAGCTATCCAATGAACCCATTTTCTTTGAAAGAAAAGTCAAGTAAACACACGCTCGGGAAACAGTTACAGCTGCAAGATGAATTTGATACAACAGAGTATATTTGGTATAAATATAATGATAAATCAGTGTGCTCTCAGTATGATCAAGTATTTGAACAAACAATTCAATTCACTTCATTTTTATAATTACACAGTTTCAGGCAGACTGATTTTTTCTTGATAACCTAAACTTGAAGTAAAGTAAAAATGTCTTTCTTTAGCATTTGTAAGTCTTATTCAAGTACAGTGATGCCTTGGTTTACAGTAAACTGTCAAGTATTTTTTAGAGTTTAATTGTCAATTATTAATTAGTATTTATAGTAGATCTTAATGGTTATAATTTTAACTGCAATTAATAGGGTAAAACCAAAAAAATATTTAAAATGGGCATTTAAGGTCGTGTGGAACGAATCAAGTGATTTTTAGTGCATTCTTATGGGGAAAACTGTTTTGGTGTACAAACTCGCTCTTGGAACGAATTAAACTCGTAAACCGGGGTATTACTGTAATTGTATAGATTTCTCTTCTTCAATAGTTAGATGCGAATTTAATGTGTTCTTCTTACAATGTAATTATACATTTAAGTACTGAGTAATGTTAATTAACAACATGTACTTACTATAAGATTTGATTTAGGGTTAGTTGCATGTCATTATGCTTAATCCCCTGTTATTACTATAGTAAGTACATGTGACATATGTAACAAGGACACAGTGAAATTACCATATCATTTGTCCCTTCTTCATAATATGACTACAATCTAACATCAGCTTTTTTGTACTTCCGATTTGGCTTATGTAATTTGTTAAAGTAATCCATTTGATTAACAGGTGTCAAAGATATTTAAGCCAAAATTTCAAAGCTTTAGGATGAACAATTTCTGAATAAATGAGCAAAAGCTAATATAAATAAATAAAAGAACTCCCCATTGCATATATTTTTGGAGGCCCTGCGTTATTTAGTATTATACAGCATGATATTGCATTTTTTTTAAGCACGTTGGTACAATCCGTTGTGAGATTGTGAGATGAGGAAATTATATGAAAAAAAAAAGTAGTCTGACCTGCTTTCAGTTGAACTCTGGTAATCGTAAAATTCCAAAGGTTTTCAGGTCTGACTAATGGGATTATTGTGTCACTTTGTCTATATCATCTAGAGTACTTCTCAGCTTCAAGGACATCCCGCACCATAAACGCAACTCTAAACCTTTGTGGTACGTGACACTCAGCATGATTTCAGGCCTATAAAAGTAATTACCTATGATTTGCTTTAGCATTGCCAATGACATCACAAACATTCTTGTTCAAATGTGTGTTACATCAACATGTGACTTATTGTAATCTGATGAATCACAGTTCTCTCTTTGGGCACTAAAATTAGTACATAATACATAAAACATCTTTCTTGTTTCGAGACTGAGATTAACCACATTGATTTGTAACTTTGACCAAATATTACAACACACACACACACAAAAAAAGTTGTAATAGTTTAAAAAAATCATATGCACACTGAGGGCTAAAAATTATATAGATAAAAAAGTAAATATAATTAAATATATCAGATTTCACTGCATTTATTATGCGTCAGTATTCTAAAAGTACCTAATTCTAAGTGTTGCACAATGCTAAAGCCATTTTTTCTTTGCACATTTTAACAGCAAACATATGACCTTACCTTCAGACTGTTAAGACTGTCTTTAAACACAGATTAGATTGCAAAAGCACAACTCTTGCAGAAAACACCACAGTCTGTTTGATGCACTAGACATTTACAGCAGTGTTAAAATCCTCATAAAGGGGGTGGGCAGGTATGCCGAATATGAAAATAAAGCATGACAGTAAATGTGGCAGGAAAAAGATAAGTTCTTGGCCTGAGGTCGTTCATTTTCGTTTTTTAAAATCACCTCTGACTAAAACATGTGGTGACTCCCATCCCTTTGCGGCATCTCACATCTGGCAGGCTAAGCATGATAAGCTAAGTCAAGCCCACGGCGCTCTTCCATGAACCTATTGTTTGTGACCACCCCATCTGCTCAGATTCGCCGGTATCAAGCGCAGGAGCAGATGAGTGGGCATCTGCAGGGACCCCCGCTGTAGAATCACTGAAGGAACCACGCTTCGTTTGAGGGATCCAATCAGTGATGTTTTTAACCAACAATTAACTGTGGGACAAAAAATTTAATGATAAGAAATTGGGGGGCTGAGGGGTGGGGGTTATACTTGCCAAATGACCTTTTCTATCATTCATCTTTTGAATAACACATATTTAAAGTACTCTTCACAGCTTGTTACATACACATCTGCATAACGAATTGTTTATAATTTACCAAAAACATTTTTAGATCTTTAGAACATTTAATAGGTCTGTATTGCTTCGCTTTAACGCTTTTACCTTTTAAAACATGCAAATAAATAAATAAATGCAGTATTCATTAACATTGATTTCATTGCTCCTTAATGGCCAGTGACACCGATGACTGTAATGCAACAACTAGCCTATAAACTACACAATAGACATTCCAGTCTCTCAGCTGCATGTCACCAGGTCTTGTGTGTGCCGCCTCGGAGTAACCATTTCAGTGGCTGTCACAGGCTAATGTGCGACTCAAGCCTTCAATAAAAAGGTGATGACAGCCATGTTAGGTGAATGAGGAATTGAAGAAAAGGAGTGAGTTCAGCAGGTGTTCCGTTTGCTATGAACCCATTTTGATTCCAGCAAACTGTATATTCATTGATCATTAAATACAAAAGCACAAAACATTTAGCATGCATGTTCTGTTTACAAAATTGTTTGACGTTGTAAATAAAACAAAGATGACTGGAGAAGTTTTTGGGGTGTTTTTGCAAGAAAATACTATTTCGGACTTTCTACTTCAAAAGTTCAATTAAATGTACGTTTCGTTGTAATTATTTGAAATAATTTACTAGCAATTTCTGAGTGAATATCGTTTCAAAGTAAATCCTACACCACTTTTTTCAGTCTGAAAGTCTTTAGTCGTGTGATGTGAAGACTTCACTCAATGAAATTAAAGGTAAAAATGAAAATCAGCAAATCTGAACTTTTAATGACTTTGAAGCAATGTTAGATTTCACTGTTAAAATGAAGAAACTCAAAAGTGATAGCTATAATTAGGCCTTTTTAGAAATCAGACAGATGTTTGATTTGTGTAAATTACCACTTTTTGCATTTAAAACATGGTGAAACCATGAAACAAACCAGAAACATCTTGAGCAAAAAAAAGAAAAGAAAAAAAAAAGTAAAATTAAAATGATTCATTATTCTGATGTCATGATATAAGTCCTCTTGACAAGAGAAAGAATCCCCATTTCTGTCCAGCATTCCTCTGTGTTGGTTTTTGTTACAGCTGCCAGTGCAAATTTACCCCTCCTCGTAGGCTGTGCTTGAAATAGGCTTATCTTTTGAGGGGCCTGATCAGTTGACAATAGCCCATTTAGATGTTAAAGCTGAGTGCTGCTCTTCTCATTTCTACAAAAGATAATTATTCCTTCAAATAAGTTACTTCAAGGCTCCTTTTAGCACTTCTGTAAAATGTGGCATAATAAGGCTTTGAATTATGAGGGGAAAAACTGAGATTTTCGAGATACTACGACAATAGACAAAGAAGCACATGCCTGAAATGGTTGGGCTTGGAGCACTGCGAAACAAAGACGACGAGGGTCTGGTCGAGAAAAGCTGATTTATATTTGAATGATTGGGACATCAGAAAGGGAAAATGTCTTTGGTGTATTGATAAGCTGCTCTTTTTTAGCGCTCGCAAAGTCTTGGGAGAAAGGTGGTATCTAAAGACTGTCAGAATGCACTCTGGAGTCCTGCTGATATCTTTTGTCATAGCTGAATAAATCGTGACTAACAAGGCCAAGAGTGGATTAGCCACAGAGGATTAAACAGGTTGTTGCTTGAGGTTTGTCTAACACCGAACTACTGATTAATGTGTCCATAAGAAAACATGTACGAAATGCTACATTCAGGCGCTTTAGCTTATTTCGTTGGCAAACAATGCGGCACTAATGACAGCTACAAACGGGCGAAAGATTCAGATGGTGAATGCTAACAAATGCGTAGTCAGAGAAGCTTAAAAGCTTGTTACTATCACCAATACTACGAGCTAGAAATGCACAGCAAGCGGTCGCAACAATTGAAGCGGCGTCTTTGAAAGCGAGAGGGCCGAGAGAGACGCGAGTCTACGAGACGTAAATAATAAAGACAGTGGGAAAAGAGCGACAAACAACGCTACGTGGAGAAATAAGAAACTGCCGCCATTATCAACAGTACACAATTGATGCACATGCCATCTTCATGGTTACCTCAATGTGAGCGAGAACAACTTTTGAGCTGTTCTTCAATGTAGACTATCCTGATTGTCTCAACAGATCGGGTCTCGTGCTACGCAGTCTGCGGCATCCCCGGCCGCCATCTTTAAGCACAACTGGCTTTAGTTGGCGATGGTCCTCCCCTCCATCTTTCTTTATCTTCTTGTTTTCCACCCAGCCCCCTCTGGGTTTGTTATGAGGGGTCTTCTTTTGACATCGTGGTATCGACAGGTTCACGATCGGGAATCAGCGAGAACATGGAGCTCCTGCTGCTGTTCTTCACCCAATGGTGGATCCTATGACCATGCTTGATTATCTCGAAATATATCCGCTGAGGACAAATATTCATGCCAGATCTGAGGCCTTTGATCTGATGAAGGCCAGATTTGAAAGCCCCCTCCAAAGAGCCCTTTAAAGACAGCGTTCCCTCAGATGTTCCAAGTAATGAGATTTAGAGTGCTATGATTCATTTAGGCCAATTTCATACACACGCGCACACACACACACACAGATGAAAACACAAAAGACATGGACATATGCATACTCGGACCGATCAAATTAAGTTTGCGCGACGATTCCTCCCATCCGCAAATTAACGGAAAAATATATACGAAAACCGAACAAGAGCCCAGCTGGAGTTCTTTGATCGCGCTTTGGAAAAAATTGATCTGAAGAGGCTTCAACAATCATATTGAAAACTACGGCCGCGCTGTTTTTTCTCGCTTTCATTTGCCCAACGTTCACCGTCCAGACTGTTATTATTCTTCGAGCTCCAGGACGACCAGCATTTATTTGTACTGCTAATGCTAATCTCGTTGACCACCATCTCTGACACATTTCACGGAGACGACTCCAAGAACAATAATGTGAGTTAAGTCTCGAAATGGTTGATGCTCTCACCTGCCTCTCCTGCTGGGTGTCTCCTCCACTGTGATTTCTGCGGTCCGCCATGACTGGGCGCAGTCGCCTACTTGCCAACCCCAGAGTACTTTCTTATACTCATGAATCTCTTTCTGTTTCTTACTACTGTGTTGCTGAAAGATGTGCATCTTTACTTTATGTTGCAGCTTCAGCCTTGCATCCTGATTGGTGGACGCAAGGACCAGATGATAGACCTCGGAACCCTATTGTAACTATGGCAACAGACCCCACAGGCATGAGTGATTTGCTCCTAATTGCAAAGTAAACATTAGAAATGGAACTGGATATTATCACAAAGTGTGACGAACCTTGGGGTGGTGATTACAAAAATGAAATAAGCTTTGAAAGAAAAAAACAAAGCCGAGTGCTGTCCAATATGCTGCCCGTTCTAAGCAGGATGAAAAGGGAAGCACAAAGACCACCGAGTAGCGGTCCTTTTCAAACAGCTATGCACAGTTTTCAGCGCTTAACGCCAATGCTGTTTGATGTTTGGGAGCATTTCATTCATCGTAGGAAAACAACAACAGATCGACAATGAGAAAAATCCACAAATATACATAGCGAGACGAGAGGTACAAAATCGGTGTAGGCAGATGAGAGTGCTGGAAAGGAAAACGTAGAGAAGGCGAAAGATGATATTGCCTTTGTTGGGCAATGTTATCAGCTGCTTACCTTTCATATGGATTTCACACTTGCTTGTCTAGTAGCAGCCAGGGTCAGACCCAGCAAACCCTTCCCACAATGACCGATTTTCCATTCAAACCATCCTGGCGAGGATCCTTGGTATTGCCTGCCACTTGCATTTGCATTGGCGCCACCACTCTCAAACAAATTTACCACACACACTTTGTCCTGTTTTCAGGACTTCACATCATGCTGTCTTTGGGCTTGCGTCGGCTAGCGCTGGACTCTTATTGAAAAGACACTTTTGATTCCGCACGCTCAAGAACAGCGTTGTGACTAGTGAGAAAAGAAAGTCACTGCAAAATAGCAGCTGGCCATTAGTCTCAGTGGCCCCTCAGCACAGGCTCATGTGTTTGGGGGGGGGGGGGGACTCAGGTGGGGGGTTTCTTGACTAAGGAAGGGAGACCACAGATACATTATATTTAATGAGTAGTTCTCATTGCTTATCAATAAAAGCTATTGTAGGCACTAACCCTTTAAACACAGAAGTTATTTGACATATTATTAAAGATACAGTACATTTCTTTTACAGAAGGAACCATTAGTTTAATGAAATCTGAATAAATGAGTCCTGTGGTTCTTTTAAAATACACTATAATTCAGAAGTTTGAAGGTAATACTTTTATTTTAAGGATGCTTTAAATTGATTCTTGTTGATAATGATAAATTGTTTTCAGCATTGATAATGATAAGAAATGTTTCTTGAGCAGCAAATCATCAAATAAGAATGACTTCTGAAGGATCATGTGACACTGAAGACTGGAGTAATGATGCTGAAAATTCGGCTTTACCATCACAGGAATGAATCACATTTTTAAATATTTTAAAATAGTTAATTTTTTATTTTTAATAGGTTATGTTTTTACAGTATCTTTTATCAAATAAATGTAGACTGGTCGGAGACGTTTCAAAATCATAAAAAATCTTTCCGACCCAAACCTTTGAATGGTACTGTACCATTAAACTGACTTCTCAGCAGGTTTCTGAAAATACAAATGCAACATGCTATGTTTTAATCATGCTACTTTAAAAAATGCAATTAATTTGATAATACCTAGTATGATACACACTGAATAAATTTCAAAGCCCAGAGGATAACATTTGTTTTGTTATTTCAGACAATTAATAAGAGCTATTTTAGCCCTAAATCTAGATGTTGCTTTTGTTGCATTTGTTTTTCATTGTACAAGTAGTCCAAATTATTATAAGTAAGGTAGTGGATGGTAAATAACAAACCAAAACAAGCTTCTAATGAACATTATGAGTAGGATTATACAGTAAAAAGAGGAAATATTCTCAAAGTATTGGTAGTTGATGCAGTGGGACATATCGTTTGCTGATTAAAAAGATAGACAGTTCTCTTTTTCCCTTCGGCACCGAAAGGGCACACAATACACCACTGCAACACATCATTAAAATACTGCACTCCACATTCAGAGCATACGGCATAAAAAGCATAAACACCAAGGGAGAGTCAAAATACTTTTGTTTGGCTCATAAACAAACAATACCTAGCCATACGGTTGCTAAGGTCAAATGTATAGGTCATTATAGAGCAAACTGATGTATTATTCAGAAGAGAATTCTCTTCTGAATAATACAAGAGATTCAACCATTTTTATTGCTTCTCTTGTTGACACAAACTGATTATGAAACATGCCATTAACAAAATCTTTGATAGTAAAAATGTAGATGATTCACGTCGTTGTCGGTGCATATTTAGCCCAAAATGACTTAGTAAACGGGTAAGAACACAGAAAAGTGTCAAATAATAGTAAGGTATCCATTTCAAGGGCTGAAACAGTCTGCAAATGTCAGGAGGAGTGGCTTGAAAGTGTCAGCAAAAACAGAGTGAAATATCCTGAGGCTTTGAAGGTGTGTCAAAAGAGTATCAAGTTTCTTGCTGGCAAAATACGGGCAGCTAACAGTTCATATCACTTTAATGTTACACCTCTTAAATAGGGATAATATTACCCACTGGCCCTACATTTTTTAAAAACAACAAATGGACACTAAATTCCAATAAATTTGACAACTGCCGATGATAAATCCACAGAACCATGGGTTTTAGATCTCTGTTATCCTCTGTGAAGACTGAAAGTCACAGTCTGAAATCTGTTTTCCTTTGTAAGGCAGACAGTCTGTCATTTTATCCTCAGGATCATCTATCAGAATTGTCTTACAGAAGAGCTACCGAGAAAGGCTTTTCTCGCCTGAAACAGTGAACTGCTTCACCTAACATAATTCTCAGCTGGAAGACATTCTCAGAATTCCCTGTTCTAACAAAGACGGATTGAACAGACTTTTTAGTCGACTATTGCATGAATAAAAATGCCTCATTAAGGGATATTGAGACTCAGGGATGGTTATGCGATTGCGTTGCCGCATTGATTTAAAGATCAATGGAGAGCAAAGGTGTTCAGAAGACTGAATCGATTCTGCATAACAATCAAATCCAACACCTCAAAGATCGCTCCATCCCCCAATGACTCAAACCCACTTCTGACACAAGCTAACACACAGTGTACTTGACAAATCAAATCCCACCTCATAAATGACAAAGAAACAGTTTCTGATTTGCAAATCTGCATGTTTTGGTAAGCCCATAAAATAAATGTGACTGACAAAACAATTCTGAAATTAAGTCACCAAATAACTAAAGTCAATTAAAATTCTACTAGTTATCTTTAATATCATCATTATTGATTTATTATGACGTTTGATGCCTCCATGACTAAGAACTATTATAATTGACAATAATAAATTGCTGCAGTTAATTTATTTCAGATTCATCATTTTACAAGAAAAATGAAGAGAAACCTCATTTAGAAAAATGCTACTAGCTCTATGTATTTTTAGAAAGAAAAACATGCATATAAAGTACAATAATAATAATAAAAAAATATAGCTGCGAGGGGCCAAGCACAATGAAGGCACAATAATGTATGCCACCATAGCTGGGTGCATCGGACCAACAGCAATAATGAACATTTAAAGACTTAAAATAGTCACTGTTAATATGATTTAATGCATGTGCTGCAACCAAATTGACGTGATGCGGTCAGAGTGAGATGACATTGACACGTGCAAAGTTTGGTGTCAGTATGCCAAAGCATTGCAGAGATACAGTTATTTTGGCATTGAGCCACCAGCTTTGTTGATGTGGTAATCAAAAACAGTTTTCTCTATTGACAGGAAATCCATAACTTTTAGCTGCCATTGTCTGAAGATGGTATGATTGGATTTTGGTGAAAATCTGACAAACTTCAGACGTCAAAATTCAAACTGGCCGACGCCAAAAAAGGCTGATATAGGAAAATCGAGTATCATTTGACTTGGCATGCTGCATTAAATCTAAAGAGGTCAGTTTTGTGATTTTTGTTCAAAGGGCTTGGAAGTTATAAGCAAAAATAGCTATTTTTCCCCCCCATTTCTCCTGACCACTAGGTGGCACTGCGTTGAAATTGTGCAGATAGCCTCAGGTCATGGTGGTAAAAACACACACCAAGTTTGGTCAGAATAAGCTTTAGTGGGGCATAGATATAGCCACATGTTCTTTTTGGCTGGCAATTTGACGAATTGACTTGGTCTGCAGATGATCTAGTTACATTATGTACATTAGCAGATGATCTAGTTACAGCCTAGGAATATTGAGAATATTATTTAAAGTAGTAGTTTGTCTTGAGCCAAGTAATCGTAGGAAAACATTTATTTTGTTTCCCTTACGGTTCAAAAGTTGTTAACAAAATCGTGAGTGCAACTTTGGACAGTTGGTGGCGTTAGAGGGATTGAGTTAGAGCAGGGGTGCCCACACTTTTTTGGCTTGTGAGCTGTAATGACCAAGTTAAAATGATCTATAAAAATTATTTATGAATATAGTGGAACCCACTTATCTCGACCTCGGTTAACTCGCCAACTCTGTTATGTCGATGTTTTTGAAGTGGAACCGCCAAACTCCCTATTTTTCTTAGCATTTTCTTATCAGTTATGTCGATTCTTTTATGTCGCCGAACCCTGATATCTCGAGCACAAAAGAGGGACAAAGTTGCCACTTAACATCAGTTATCTCGATCCCCTAATGATAGTACTGAGTTCACTGTGCATGTGCTGAGTTTGCGTTGCACGAGCATCACGGTGCGTATGGTCACTCACTCCAATGACGCTTCACTCACTCTTGCGGCAAAGTGCCGTGCAGCCGCAGAAAAACTTGCGGAAAAATCAAGTCTTACAGATGCTATCTTGGAAGAGGAGGCACAGGAGTTCGCCTTCACTGTCAGGAATTCCCAGATTACATTGACATCGACAAAGACGTTGTTACTGATAGAAGCTTAGAAGGTGTTTTTTATTGTATACTGGTAAATCTCTGCTGTTAGTTGCTGCATATATGCCTTTTGTTGTTAGCAAACATATACAGTGTATGTACATTTTTATATCATGCCGATCGCTTCATCAAACAAATCGCCATATTGGCTGTTGGTTATCTCGATCCTCGGTTATCTCAACGCTTTTTTGCAACCCCGAGGCCGTCGACATAACCGGATTCCACTGTATATTGAGAATTCTTCATACGCACAATATATGTTGGTGTAGCTTGCATAACTACATTAACCCATATTTCACAATACAACTCTGTACTTCTTCGCTGGCTGCTTTCGCTTTTAAAGTTAGCTCTGAGACAACTGAGATTTTAGTTCCTTCACCCTTCTTGTTCTCAGTTCGCTTTTCGGAGGGAAGTCAGTGTTGTAGTTTTTATGAACACTCTGAAAATGCCGCTCCACATTTCCTTTCTTCAGTATAGCGATGATGACAGACTGGCAGATGAAGCAAACGCACTTCGAAAATAACGTAGTGAAAAAAAGTCCACCTCCCACTCTGTATGGAAGTGTTAAGTTTTGACTTCTTCCTTTGTCCAGCTACCCCACTCCTTTTTATACCCTTTCTTAAGTTAAAAATAAATAAATTGAAGGCTTTCTCGCTAGCTTGCTAGAGTTTTGCAGCACTTGGCGCCGTTATGACCCATGTGTCAGATGTCAGACTGGCTGCCCTGTACGTCAATCAAGTGACAAATTTCATAATGAGGACCGATGATGGGATGATGTCTATTTTGTTAATTCCATGCGATCTACCCACACTGCTTTTGCGATCAACCTATTGGGCACCCCTGGGTTAGAGGCGAAAAAAAAGAATAATAAAAACCTTCGGTTCTTGGCCCCTAAAAGCAGAAAAAAAGTCCAGAAGTATATTTTGACATAAAATAAGCTGCTTACCATATTGGACTAAATTTACATCATATATATATATATATATATATATATATATGTCTTATTGTTATATATGTTTTCACAAATAAAACAATTGACTTCCAGCAGAAATACATATGCTTACAAAACCTTTAACAAATGTTTTATAATATTTTAATAAAGGGTGAAGATGTCAATTTTCATAAGACATCACTACTTACTGTTTGTGTGAGTATATCTGTTAATATGTGTGTGTGTGTGTGTGTGTGTGTGTGTGTGTGTGTGTGTGTGTGTGTGTGTGTGTGTGTGTGTGTGTGTGTGTGTGTGTGTGTGTGTGTGTGTATGCATGTATGAACATCACTATTGGCATTATCCTATCATTCATATTATGCATGTCCTGTCATGCATATTAAATGATGAACTGTGTGAAATGTAAGAACTCTCATTAT